>CM063500.1:79479196-79484196 GCA_032207245.1 Pardosa pseudoannulata | reverse complement strand
TCTCTTTTAACCTGTTGTTAAAATCATTCTGATTTTCAGTGTTCGATACTCCTGCAGTCTGTTCTTAATTGATTGATGACAGTATTTTATCCAGTACATTAATTATTCCTTGGAATTTTAACTACTGTTGTCTTCTCATTCATGCTACAATCTTAAGTATAAATCTGTAAACTTAAAAATTGCTTTTAAAGACCATTTGAAACCCATTCCCATTCATCCCGATTAAACTATTATAATTAGAGCAAATACAGGACCATAAATGATACAACAATGTCAAATTAAACTGTAGTGAGACTTTAACATAGGATTAGCTTTAAGGAAACCTATCACCTTTCGAGACAATCTTCCTAACAGCGTTTTCCCGAATAATCGTATACATTAAACGTTTCTAACCTTTTAGAAATAAAAATTGTAAAAGTTCTTTAAACAGCGCTTAAACTTGAATAAAATCATTTAGTTTTTTTCATTTGAAGTATTGTATATATTTAAAATAACAAATGTATACCAATGGGGGGATGGAATTTTATTTACTCACACGATAATAAAAGAAATATGTGCATTAGAAACTAAATTTCTGTATAATATCGAAGAAAATTATGTTAATTGTGTAAAACAAAGCTTTTAATCGATCTCGCATTTTAAAACTTTAAAAAATTTAGAAACTATCACATTCAAAATTTAGAAAATTAGTGTTTAGTTTACATGTGAGGTGTATACATTTGTCATGTGAGGCTGTAATTATAATGCTCTGTACAATAAACGAAGAATTTTTAGTTTAGATCATTGACATTTTGAGCTATAAAATATTAAAATACTGAAATATTCTGTTTTGTAATTAAAATATTGTTTTTTCAGGGTTTTTTAATGGCCCTGAGCTTCAATTTTAGTTAACACGTTGACTAGCAACTACGAGATAACTCGTCTATTGCATTCTTTTCTAGGACGCCAACAACGAGTTATCTCGTACTGTGTCTACTTGCCCTTTTTGTGCAGCTGCGAATATACTCGTATATCAATAATATTAATAGATGGCTTCAAAGGGGGGGAGAACAAAAAAAAATTAGTGCTGGCTTGCATAAACAGAATTTATTAAACAACGAACAAAAATATAATTATTCCAAGAATAATGCAGTATGATGAAATCAGATTGTCATTTTAGGTCAGATTTCTGAAAATTGCCATGGTTTTCAAAGTGTTAAACCAGAAAACTCCAAAATTTTGGTATTAAATATTACACTTCGATTAACCCCTTGACAGTTTCATTATTTTCGCGAGTTCGATCCAAAAAATATCGCATTATTTTATTGCATGTTTTTGTTCATTTTTAATTTGTAAGTTGTAGAGTGTTATTAAAAGTAATACTCTCAATTATTTTAAGCATATATAACAACTTTTCTACAGAAAGTAAAGTAATATTTTCCCTGGGAGTTATCTTTGTTCTCGCACTATACGCTAGAGAGAGGAAAGTTACGTTTATAATTTTGCATATAAAAAATATTTTCCATTATCATTACTACACAATTATTTTCGAATGCAAATACTAAAAGTACATTTACTTAACCTGATTTTTCAAAGATCAGATTTAGTACGATGAATCTTCAAAGTGGGCAAGAGGCATAGTCCAAAGTCACAGTCCAGACAAAAATACTTGGTCTCATTTCTAATTCTTTTGCCGCTGTCATTTTTTCCTTTAGTGAACACACATAGCACTGGTTTGCAGGTGTTAGTTTTTTGTCTGTAGGTGGAATTACCTCGAAAAAGTCTGTGGACCAGTCTCCCAAAAACTCAAAGATAAAAACTTGCTGAGTAATGCAAAACCTATCAAAAAGCCCGTGCTTTTAAACCAAATAGAATACACTTCGAAAACTAACTTATGTACATCTATACGACTAATTCGATTTAAAAAACAAAAGATACGGCCAAATCAGTGAGAACGACAAAGAATATTTGATTGCCCGTACGCCGTACGGGCAAATCATAAAAGGTACGGTAACCTCGACCGTACTGTGTACGTGCAAAACGAGCAAGAGGTTAAAAATTTTGAAAGTTTATTTGAAAAGGTGTACTATGGTCTAACGTTGGTTTCTGATTGTAGGTCCAGTTTAATTTGGAAAGGAGCGAAGACGCCTTGACCGATCCAAGTTATTAACGGCAAGTTGCAACTACTGTCGATCGCCTGAGGACTCAAGTTACGTTGGTTCCAGATAAAGACCATTCCAACCTTGTTAGCACTGACAATGCAGATAGGCCACAGAAGAATACCTTTCAGGATTATGAAAAGAATCGAAATGGTTATTTTTATTCTGTTCCCCACAGTAGCAGCTCTTGCCATTTACCTTGGGATTTCGCGCCAGCACAAAGCGTTCTTTGTGGCTGCCGCGATTGCTTTGGTCTACGAAGTGTTGTTGTACTTCTGGACTGCACACAACGTCAATCTCAGATTTGCTCTAATTCTGCACAGTCTTGCACTTCTACTGATTTCTGCTGTATATACAGTCGCTTTTGAGTATTACGTTGTCGGCACGGCATCCATAACTGCTGTGGGACTTGCTTTTGGCATCTATTTGCTTAGAATTGCATGCGGCGAATCGACTTTCCGTGAAACGTTTGGCCATGTGAATGGAAATGCAGTATAACTCATCTAAACTTCCTATTATCAATTTCCAAGTATAGTGACTACTGACACGCGATTCTCCCATGTAATGCAGTAATCAAAGCGACATCTTTCCTTATAGAAAGGCAAAATCAGCGTTTTCACTCTTAAAAAAAACTGAGACAATGACCTCCGTCATTCAATCTTGTACATAATTTAGTCTATGAATGTTAATAAGATTTTTAACTTTTTATTTCTTGTGAACGGAAGAATATTATCAGATTTGCTGTAACTGTTATTGTAAATAAACTTAAGTTTCATAGAAGGTTTTAGATGAATTTACTAATTACTATGAAAAAACCGAACTTATCACATTGTGTACTTGAAATGTTTCTTCATCGTTGTAAACGCACCACTTGCTATGGCGCTATGCCTGCATGTAACCTGCCGCCTACTTTACTGGAGCAGGTATGGTCCAGTTGTCTCTGGAATACATAAACAAATCATTCTTCCAAAGCTTAAACGGACAACAAAAATTTTATTTACAAAATTAAATAATAAAAGATAAGATCGAATTTAAATATTTAAATTTAAAACTCTAAAAGGAACAGTGATTTAAATGATAAATTTGGTAAAGAAATTTTGCATTTTATATAAAATTAGAAGTAAAGACAGGAAAAATCAATCGCAATGATATGTTTTGTCTCGGTATCAGCTCCATCGACAAATATATTGCCCACCAATTTTGAATCTCGAGCCACTAATTGTTAGATCCATTAAATTGCCTCGTATCAGTACTACATGTATAGCAGGTATCACTGAAGATAAAAGTTTGTTAGAATGATTTTAAACTGTATTTTATTACTTTAATGAGGAATTTCATATGAGGTTAAAGTGACAGAGGTAGTTAAAAAAAATCGAAATTTGTCTACATATTGCCACGTAGGGTCTTAAGGTGAAACACCTTAACTTAACGCACACACACGCACAAAGCCGAGTTAACCTACTATATTAACTCAACTCAACTCAAAGAGAGAAGCACAATTGCAAGTTCTGCACAAATTTTCAACCCAGAACTCTGACAGCTTTTATAGCGCCAGGGAAGGTTCCAAAAATCTGTCTGGGAAGACTAAACGTTTTACTGAGAACTCGCAGAAATGGCGAATATTCCAGAATACTTATCTGGTAAAACTAAAGAAAGGTCCAGAATCTACTAGAATTCGAAAAATAAGTAGAACATAAATAAATGAATTAATATTTACAGGATTTTAAATTCAATCTTCGATACCGGAGTTTGAATTCACAACCTCTTGATTACGAGAACGAGTGTGATGACATTCAGCTATGGATACTTCAATTACGCAATCAAATCAAATGTTTTGTCTCAGTATTCGTTCCATCGACAAATCTGAGCCCACCAACTTTTGAATCTCGAGCCACTAATTGTTAGAGATATCCATTAAATTCTCTCGTATCAGTGCTAGATGTATAACAGGTATCACTGAAGATAAAAGTTTGTTAGAATATTATTTTAAACTGTTATTACTTTAATGAGTAATTCCATATGAGGATAAAATGTCCGAGATAGTTTAAAAAATCGAAATCTTTCTGCATATTATCACGTAGGGGACTTAAGGTGCAAACACAATAACACACACACATGCAGGAAGTAGAGTTAACTCATTTTATTAACTCAACTCAAAGAGCGAAGTACAATTGCAAGCTCTGCATAACTCTCAACCCAGAACTCTCTGTGACTGAGTATTCCCTGGTAACATCAGGGAAATGGCGAATATTCCAAAATACTTTTCTGGTAAACTAAAAGAAAAGTCCAGAATCCTCTGGAACACGAAATAAAGTAGAACATAAATAAATGAACTAAATAAAATTTTACATGAATTTTAAATTCTATCGGCGCTACCGGGGTTCGAACGAACCCACGATCCTTTGATTACTAAAAGAGTGTGATGACCACTCGACTATGGATACTTGAATACTTCGTTTCAATGCTAGAATCAAATCAAATGTTTTGTCTCAATATTCGCTCCATCTACAAATCTGAGCCCAAAAACTTTTAAATCTCGAGCCACTAATTGTTAAAGATATCCATTCAATTGTCTCGTATCAGTACTAGATGTATAACAGGTATCACTGAAGATAAAAGTTTGTTAGAATGATTTTAAACTGTATTTTATTACTTTAATGAGGAATTGCATGTGAGGTAAAGTTCCATATAAGGTTAGTTTTAATGCGGCAATCAAATCAAATCAAATCACAATCAAATGTTTTGTCTCAGTATTCGTTCCATCGACAAATCTGAGCCCACCAACTTTTGAATCTCGAGCCACTAATTGTTAGAGATATCCATTAAATTCTCTCGTATCAGTGCTAGATGTATAACAGGTAT
>CM063500.1:79409624-79479096 GCA_032207245.1 Pardosa pseudoannulata | reverse complement strand
CAGGTATCACTGAAGATAAAAGTTTGTTAGAATATGAATTCTATATGTGCTTAAAGTGACCGAGAGAATGAATATCGAAATATAGCTACATATTTCCAAATACGTCACTTATAACATCAATACTGTGTGTTTTGTTATGCCATCTTAAGCTATCGACATTGATAAAAATCCATTAAAAAGCGTGCAAAACGACTGATATCGTGGATAGATAAATATATCGGTCTGAACAAACATCTCACCTCTCTAAAATAATATGTTTTTAGGTAAAGTAAACTTTTGTCTGTAGGATACTTTTCTGATATTTGATACAGCCTTACATTATAATGTCCCACAAACTGTTATCTTTATTGACACATGAACACTTTTCGACAATTCCTTGGTGAACCTCAAGTAAAAATACACAAATACAGAGACTACTTAAATATGTATAATTCTTGCTTGATAAACACACAAAATGACTTTATGTATGTAATATATTTAAGCTGTAATATATTACAAGCAGCTTTACGAATGCTACGTGAACACTATATATTCAGTTTTAGATTGCAAGTGTTGTATTAAATAATATACAAATTCGCTCTAAAATTTATTTACACCTATATAATTATTATTCTTCTTACGTATACAGGCCGAACGGTGGCCGAATGGTTAGGGTGCTGGCCTTCGGAACCGGAGTTTGTGGGTTCGAATCCCACTATGGCATGGATGTTCGTAGCCGTTCGGAATCGGCTTTAAGCAGTAGGTCTCGGTCTCATTATCCCTCGTGTTGCAAAAAGTAGACCGTAGGGCTCCCCAAAAAACCAAACCTTACTTATGCAGTAGAACCTCGATTATCCGAAGTAATTGGGACCGAACCTACTTCGGATAATCGAAATTTTCGAATAATCGAGAATTCATCAATAATCTAGTTAATATGTTTGGTTTGGTTTGGAGCGCTACTACGGTCTACTGTTTTGCACACGAGGGCTAATGAGACCGGGACCTACAGTTTACAGCCGATTCCGAACGGCTACAAACATCCATGCCAGCAGCGGGATTCGAACCCGCAAACTCCGATTCCGAAGAGCAGCGCTCTACCATTCGGCCATCGTTCGGCCTAGTTAATATGTAGTATTCGCCATTGGTGCAATAACATTCGATTGTTCTGGGATGCGGCAGTATGAACTTCCAAATTTCGAAATGGTGTGTGTTTTTGTTTAGAACAGGGATGTTTGAAAGTGGGGAAGAGATACTCATACTCTTACACTCATACCGAGAATTGTGTTTGCGAGAAGGAATTCTAAATAAGGGAATTCCAAAATATTTATCTGCACTCGTAGTTTGGAAAGCACGGCTTGCATACACACAATTTGAAATACAAAAACAATTTGAGAAAAAAAGTAAACATTAACCCTTAATTTGACAAGATGTTTTTTCAGATATTTTTTTAATTTCTGTTATTTTCCCATGTCTGTATAGACATTAGGATCTCTGTAAAATAAACAAAAAAATATTTTTTTCCATTTTTGAGATAATTAATGTGCCGAACACTGACAATTATGTTATATAGTAGTTATAAATATACATGTCCGGTGTAGCTGACAGACTTAGCCAAATTAAGGGTTAAAAATACATGTTTGTAAAGGGAAAATTTTGGATGACAGTACAGAGTGAAAAAAGGTTAAGAAGAAATTGACTTCGGTTAACGGAGAGTTTCGGTTAATCGAGGTTCGGATAATCGAGGTTCTACTGTATGTTTATATATGCACACACATATAGCATATATTAGCTTAACAATTAGACGATTGAACCACGGAAGCACTGCTGTCTAAGGCAGCCATCTCGTAACCGGAGGGTTGTGAGATCGAAGCTCGAGACGGATTTGATCCACCGTGTTCATTAATGGAAGTTTGGTCACATAAAATAGGGTAGTAATTCCAATGTCTTCCAAGTTCCCAAACAGTCGGCAAAGACAACGATATCTTAACTGAGAGGTTGCAGGTTTGGAGCCCGAGCTGGCTAAGGTGAATGATGACTGACTCCATTTAACTTTATAAGCATTTATTCATTCACACTTAAATAGAAGTATAAACAGAAGTACGCTCGAGAGCGTCCTCGTCCGACCTATCCAACTCTTTGTCTCTGGTAAGTTTCGCGCCCGTTAGTTTAGTTGTAGAGTTGCGTGGGAGTCGGCTGCTCACCATGGAGTAGCAAAGTCTAGACACATCATGGCCTAAGATCCACCGTGTTCATTAAAAGTGACTGGGGAACGTATAATATGTTCGTGGTCACGGTGTCCTCAGAGTTCTCCTTCAATACCTCTGGCGGTGGCAGGCCAAGCCTCTGTGTCTTCTTTTTAGTCCCTGCTTCTAAATTACGAGGATCTACTTGAGCAAAGACACACCATAGTGGTATTCGTCAAGCGAAAGACACGCCCCTTTGTCTTAATTCTTGTGGCCTCTGACCCACATGCTTGGCTCGTCTAAGTGCCTTTGGCAACAACGAAGTTTTTATTTTACACCTACTCTCGGTTTATCCGCTAATGTGAAACTAGTCATAACTATGATTCCAATGAATGTGCAGGCAAAATTTTTTGTTTTGGATCGCTAAAAGTATAATCTTTCTTAAACTTCTCTGGAAATCCACTTCAGAAAGCATTCTTTCATCTTATCAGTGCTTTTCAAAAAGACACACCCCTTTTTGAGGTTAATTCAGTTTTCGTCTCATGTGGTTCCAAGCTCAAGTGAAGCTGTATATTACACTTAAGGCCAATCTCACCAAAGTCGTTTAACGGCTATCCGCGATTAACCCATGGCGCCAACCAATGGTGGGAAGCAATTCTCCATTTAAACAGAGATTAATCATGGTTAGTTGTAAAATAACTTTGGTGAGACCGGCCCTTAGCCATGACGCATATTGCGACGGGATCTATTGGACCTGGTGTAGGCTTTCCTACACCAGGGAGATAAGTAACAACAACAAGATGAGTATTAAAAGATAATAACTAATTAGTTAAATTAGCTTGTTTGTATGAACATATGTGTTTACATTTAGCTATATGAGAAACTTAATGCATTATAAAACATATAAAAATGTGAAATATAAGAAGTAAGAGCCGATCTCACCAAAGTCGTTTAACAGCTAACACAGATTAATCTCTGTTTAAACGGAGAGTCGTGTCCCACCATTGGTTTGTGCCATGTGTTAATCTCGGTTAGTCGTTAAACGACTTTGGTGAGACCAGTGCTATCTGCTAACCGCAATTAACCTATGCTGCCAACCAATGGTGGGACTCAGTTCTCCGTTTAAACAGAGATTAATCGTAGTTAGCCATTAAATGACTTTGGTGAGACAGACCGTTAAAATCGTAAAAACTTTATATTAATTCACGTTTAATTTCTGTTTCTCTGTCTACACTGAGGACCTGTATCACCAAAGTTATTTAATGGCTAACCGCGATCAACCCATAGCGCCAACCAATGGTTAGACTCAATTCTCCGTTTAAACAGAGATTAATCGTGGTTAGCCGTTAAACGACTTTGGTGAGACCAGCCCTAAGTGTCACTTTTTTTCACACCAAGGATGCTGATTAGAATCTTGATATGAATATTTGGTATAAAACAAAATAATTTTTTTTAAATGAGCAAAAATTTAAAGACCATTTTCTAGTTTATATTTTTTTCCTATGCGGAGGTACGTCGTTCTACAAGATTAACTAACACAAACTCCGGGCTTGCTGGCACTTTATTATGGAATTACTTCATCAGTGGTCCAGATCATTGCGTATGAATGGACAACACAAATACATTCAAGCCTAAAAGCTTTATGGCACGTTAACATGTAGGAATGCATGTGTAGAAAAAGCAGGAAAATCAGTTTATGGTTTCTTTTCCCATTGAAGAATACGAGGATTTCTTGTGTGATAACAAAAAATTTTCAACTGATTAAAGACCTCATCACAAATTAACCGAAACTGCAATAAATTGGTTGAAAAGTTTTTACTGTAACACCAGAAAGCTGTGCATTCTTCAGCAGGTAAAGGTATCACTGAAGTTAGTCGCTAAATGGCTTTGGTGATACCGGCCATGAGTATTTTTTATTATGGATAAATAATTACGTTTTTATTATTCTGAGACAGCACTGTCCAATTTTGACGTATAGACACCGATGATGCTACATACTCGGGACAATGAGACAGCTACACCAGTAAACATTAAAAAAAATTCCCCAGTATCGTGTTGGACATCCATAAAGAGAAATTGCAAGAGATAGGTAACATCCTAAAGTGCAAGTACTATACATATGTGTACAATACTTTTCACGAACATTTGGCATGAGGAAAACTGAGTGCCGTGACTGTTCAGAAAAGCAACAAAGCGTGGATGATTCAGAAAACAGTTTGGAAATGCATGTGCGAAATAAACGGAAACTTTTCACCCGTATGTTACAATGTATCAAACTCGGACCCAGAACAACACTCCAAATGCAAGCTGGCAAGAGTTGAGTAGACCGCAGCAGACAGAAATCGTTCAAAGCGGCCAAAGACACGAAATTCGTGCGGAAAGTTTCTGGCAACTGTGTACGGATTGCGCAAAGCATAATATCCATCAACAACCTGGAAAATGGTAAAAACATCAAAAGTGAACATCATATAGTGTTACTGGACCAATTGAAGGATGAAATCAATAAGAAAAGGTTCCATTTGGTGAAAAGAATGTGCTCTTTCACCAAGACAATGCACCTTGACACAAATCCATAGTTATGATGGCAAAACTGCACGAATTTTGGCTTCCAGTTGTTTCTTCATCCATCGTATTCTCAACGACTATTATCGTGTCCTCAATGACTATTATCTATTTTAAAATCTCTAAAAGATTCTCTAGAAAATTATATTTGGCACAAAATATGAAGAAACTAGAGCATTTGGGGAGGTCTTGACAATTTGTTCTATAAGAAAATCATCGAAATGTTAACACGTTGAATGCCACGGCAATTTTCAGAAATCTGGCCCAAAATGACAGTTTGATTTAATCACATTATATTATTAAAAATTCTAATTTGTAGACAGATGCATAAAATCATATGCAGCAAGATTTTTTTCTTTTTTTGACTAATGATTATTTTTAAATTTAATTCATAATCTATTTTCAATATACTATATGGTAATATACTAGAACTATTATCTTAGAAAGTTTTAAAATTACTTTTATAAAAATTTGAATTAAATGTATAATAATCAGTCTTGTTATATTCATTTCATTTAAACGAGTTTTTTTTATGTCGGTCCCTTGTACGACGTATAAATTCTGCTTTACTGTATTTTACATAAATACTTAAATTTTATTTTGATAAAGTTTGCATGATTATAGTTAATCACAAGCTGAAATCATCATTTCATTAACAATCATTATTAGCTCATAATTTTTTTAGTTTTTATCTGATCTCCCTTAGTTCTTCCTTTTATTTATGGGTATGTAGATCACCATCTGTAAATTATTTTTAGTACCTACCTTATAAATTCTTTAATATATTTATAATTATATATAATTTTGATCTTTTTTATCAGAATGGCAACAGATACATTAATTAAATGTATCTTATAAATATGGATGCTTTTGGCATACCTTTTACACGTAGTTTTTTTTTATCTATTTTAGTCTTGTGAGTATTACTTTCTTTAACATTAAGCTTTTTTTTTTCCTTCTTCGTAGAAGTACTTTATTAATGTTTTGTGCTATAAAAGTTTATAATTTTATGACATTGCAAATCTTGAGTGGAATAAAATTATTTCACTCGTTCAAGTTTTTTAACATATTTTAAAATGTCTCTGTAATTCTGCATCACGGAAGCTACTCAATGCTCGAGTATAATTTGTCATGTAATATGTAATACAAAGTAGTTACTTCAGCATTCCTCATTTGTCTTTAACACTAAACATACCATATAACGGGTCAAATGACCCACAAAGTTTATTTAAAAAATGCGATGGGAAATTAGTTAAAAATTCTTATTCTTTGTGTTTGCAATACATAAAAATCGACAATATACAATTTTTTTTAGCTATAATAAAGTTTATTTGTCTATTTCCTTCCAATTTTCATATTTCATACATTTATAATCTGAAAAAATAAAGTCCGGTCATTTGACCTGCTATGGTAGAAATAGGTATGTATTAAGTGTTGGTATGTTTAGTGTTAAAAACTGTAAATAAGTGAAACTACGGTGATGTTAGATTATTTTAAGTGGAAAAAGTTTTACCTTATTTTGTAAGTCATAATAACATGTATAATTTATCCTTCTAATGACACGTAAAATTATTCGTGAGATGGGAAGTTTCCATATGAAATACGGAAGACTAATACAAACTTCAAACTTACTGAATGTAGTTTTAAACAGGAAAATCCAATGTATACGCTTTTCATTTATACATCGTTTACCTTTATACAAGTTTTATCACAGTCCCGAAGCCTTCCTGCTTGTAATGATAGTCTTTCATTTATACAACGTAAAACTTTGGTTATGCAATTATATCTAGTTTCGTAAAGCAAATTTTTCGTTGATAAACTAATTCCATAGGGAATTTCGAACTTATTTTTATGACTAATTACTAGTGACAAATAAGCAATGCACTCAATTTGATTCATATAGTTGTGCTTTATACTCGCATATAAGGAGCAAGTTAGGGGACGATTAAAGATACTTTTAAATAAACGACTACCTGCATGCACTATAAGGCTTACTTGTCATATTGCTAGAAAAAGTTATTTTTACCTATTAAGTGATAAATGGATAAATTTAATCGTCTGTTCTTGAAAATAGGGCTTGAATTAATGGCATTTCAATGCTAGAAAAGGGGAAGGGGTAGATTTCGAAAGGTGCTAACCCTAACTCATCAAGAATCTAATATGGATTCAAGTACAACCGCTTCATAAATCCGCGGACAGGTAACTTAGGCTATTATTATATAGGGAATAGTCTTGAACTACTGACATCTGGATAGTCCAACATAATTAGGCATTTCTAGTCACAATTTCACTAAGAAAAGGAAAAATATCTTTAGAATCGGTAGAATAGTATTTTTCTATCACTGCCTCATTTACTCTTGATATAGCAAGTAATTTCTCACTCATCTGGGAGGTATTCATATTCGTTGGTGTCGATACAAAGATTTTACATCTGGCAGTTCTGGCCAAGTTTGGTGTCCTATTTAAAATTTTATGCCAGGAAACTTTACGTTAAGCTGTACCAGTCATACCTGAAAATGACGTGGAACAGTATCCACCTCTTGCCTGGAGGTGGGAACTAAGTAAATGAGAAACTAATTGAAACAGATTTCAATCATCGTAGGCCTCCTGAGTTAAGCACTCTGTGCATTGACGCTTTCACATTCAGCTGTGTGTATTTTGAGTACAGAGTGGTATTGTTAAACAGTACTGACACAAAATGTACATTTAGACATCATATACGGGACACGTACTAGTGCGTTTTCTGACGATTGATACTTGAGCGAAAGTCGTGTACTAGTATGAGTTAGTGTAATAACATGGTTTGTTTGTGGGTACAAAAATAACGGTATATACAGAAACGAAGCCGAATGTTCTTGTCTACTACATAGATTCTAGAAAAATTTAAACACTAACTAGTTTTCACATTATTAGGTTTGATTGCTCTTCATTTTTTGTAAAAATGTTTATATATAATTCAAAAACATTAAAACTATATACTATTTTAATTTGTTTCTTCATATTTACGATACTATTATAAATTTATCCACTAAAAATTTATATTGTTTACAAAAATCTTATGGTTATTTATAATCTCTATTTATAAATTTATTTATATATTTCATTATAAAATACAAAAGGTTGGTTAAATTATTAAATAATTCTCGATCAATTGAGATTTAATTGAGCAACTAAATTCACTCGCAAAACGCCCGCTACCGGTACAATTCCGCTGAGAAATGTATCCGCACACAATGTGTTAAGTGACAAATAGTGTATAATAACTATACTGTATTAGTATATTAGTAAGCCACGTTAAGCCACTTTTAAAACAAAATTTCTTTTTAAAATTTTTAAGTATGCTTGATATTTCTACAATCAATTTCTATTTAGTTAACACAAATTTAGTTGAAACTAGTAAAATATATAAAATCTTGGAGAAAATATTTTCAATATGAAATTTACAATAACACATTGTGTGCAGGTACATTTCGCAGCGGAATTATGCCGGGAGCGGACGTTTTGCGCATAAATTTAGTTATTCAGTTCAATCTCAATAGATCGAAAATTAAATTTTCAACCAACCTTTCGTACTTTATGATGAAATATAAACAAATATACTAATAGAAATATATATAAATGACAACCATAAGATTTTTGAAAATGTATTTTTCAGTGGATAAATTTATAATACCGTAAATATGAAAAATCAAACAAAAATAGTATAGTTTTAATTTTTTCCCGTTCTGTGGTTCCACATCGACTGATGTAAAAACTAGTTTTTGTCTAAATTTTTCCAGAATCTAGGTGTAGACAAGAAAATTCGGCTTCGTTTTCCTGTATATACCGTTATTTTTGTGCCCATAAACCATGTTACACTAACCCGTACTAGTACGTGACCCGCGCTCAAGTATCAATCGTCAGAAAATGTACTAGTACCTGCACCTCATACAATGTGTTAAGTTAAATGTGCTAACAATATATTTTAAGTCGGGAACTGAAAGTCAATGTGGTCACGAAATTTCGAAAGAAATTTAAAAATGTGGGTTATTTTTAAAAATAGTTTATATTAAATATTTATGCAGAATTTAAAAACAAAATTTTTTAAAGTAGTGGAAAATAGTATAAAAGCAATGTAAAAATAATAAAAGTATGTATTCACATTTTGAGTTATGAATTTTCAAAGGTAGCATGCAAAAGAACGAATCTTGAGAAGCAGTTTGTTTATATATATATATATATTCCTAAATTATACATTCTTACCTCTAATATTTCCCAAATTTAAACTGTACATTTTTAACTCCTATTACCAAATTTTCATTTTAAAGTTAGTTTTCTGAAATGGCCATGTTTATGATTGTCTTTTAACTTGGCTAATTTGTTTCCTCCAGACTTAAAGCTTTTAAATGTTTGATCTCGGGGTAAACCAGGGACATTCAACAAATCTTTCTTGGCTTTTCTTGAACTTGTTTCGGTTGAAATATTGTTTGCTTATACAAAGTGTCTGACCCATCTGGGCTCTGCAATAATTAGCTACACCGAGGACCATCTACCTTAACCCTTTGACAGTTTCATTTTATTCCAGAATTCGGTCAAAAAATGTCACATTTTTTATTGCATTTTTTTGTTCATTTAACATTTTTAATTAAAGATGTGTTATTAAAATTAACATTTCTAATATTTTTAAGCATTTATTACAGCTTTTTTTCTTTCTATGAAAACATCATAGAACTAAAGTTTATCTTTAGTCTCATCAATATCAAAGTTAATTTTTTCGATTCCAGTGAAAGCAAATCTAAAAGACGGATCCGAACAATTATCACAATTTCAAAAAATTCTCTTGCTTGACTTATTCCATCTGTACTACTATCAGTCACTACTATCCAAGTCATCTAGTAAACTTTCGCTACTATCATATACAGATAATTCAGTTTCTGATTCAGAGTCCCAGTTCGAATAGCAAGAAATTAGCTCCATACGCTCTGAATTATCCATTATTTAAAAAACAAAAATATTATTAAACTCTTACATCAATAAAATTATCAGGCCGTTAGTAAAATATAACCAAAAAGCTATACACTGAAAGATAACAATTCGCCTTCTGATACAAAACATGCGGAAAAACCCGCGCTTTTGAACCAATCTGTAGAAAATACAATAAACTTCAAACTATCATTTACTGGACATCTATACAAATAATTTGTTACTAAAACTGGAAAAAATACGGCAGAAACAGTGCAAGTAAAATAGAAATCGGATTTCCCGTACGCCGTACGGTCAAATCAGTAAAGGCCCGAAAGCTATGGCCGTACGACGTACGGGCAAAATAGGGAAGATGTTAAAACAAAGGTGTAAGATATTTTGGGTGTCCTCGGGTGTACAATCCAGAGCAGCTCATAATATACAATGCAGTATAAATGCAATATTACAAAGCAACACACAATACAAAACAAAATAACACTAGAAGTACAAAAAAAGTAATAGAAAAAATTAAAATAAAAGATGATAATTAAAAGAATTGCATGAAAACAAATACAACAGTGTGGTACAGTGGAAGTTATATATTCAGAATCAGCCTTGTAACGGGGCCTGCAGATTCTGAATTTTCCCATTAGCCAACCGAACAGCTTGCTAAGTTTGGATGAGAGGTTTTTGTTGGCTATGCAATAACTAAACAACTATTCCGTGGATATTCAGTAAGTTATTTGTATTACTCTAGATAACTGTTCCATAATATCTTTGATTGACAACAAAACAGTTGGCCAACTTTCCTCGTCCCCAGAGGCGCCTTTTGGTCTTCAATATTTGGTTCCGGTTCCGCCTTTATAATGTGATACATTCATTAATTTTTCCCCACTGATATCACCTTAAACATCTTTAAACAGTATAAACTTTATAAATATTTCTAATCACTTTGTAGATTTCACGCATAACTGGCTATTTAAAATATCCACTTTCTAATTTCTCAAAGGCATTTTTAACCCTTAATTTGACATGTTTTTTTAATATCTGTTATTTTCCCATGTCTTTATAGACATTAGGATCTCTGTAAAATAAACAAAAGAAATGTCATTTTCCATTTTTGAGGTAATTAATGTCATCTGTGGCGAACTCTGACAATTATGTTATATAGTAGTTATAAATATACATGTCCGGTGTAGCGGCCAGACTTGGCCAAATTAAGGGTTAAAGGCTATCATAAGATCCTTCATAATTCATCTTCCATTTAACGTAAAAGAAATGTAAAATCAGTTTCGTAAAGCAAAGTGGTAATATCAATAAACAAATGAGATTTGATAGGAAATGGACAATTTCAACGGGATAAAACCTTAAGGCTAATCTAACTTTTATCGATAAGTATGCGATGACTATTAATTTCTTACCTTCCATTCTAACAATTTTAAACCTGTATTAAATTTGCCTTGTTATCAAGTATGTTGCTGCTTTAATAAGTTATTTTTCAGTTTATTACAGGCTGCCAGGAAGGGTAATCCAGTTGTCATTGGCTCACTTATACAGTGATTGACTTGCATATTGATCGGCGCTTCTTTTATTTACTAAACATGAACCAACAAGAGCAGCCTGTGAATAGAGAACAGCAAAATGAATCGAAGGCTGTAAAATACATGAGAAAAATAGAGCTCTCGTTTTACTTCTTTTTTCCTCTATTAGCGGTGGTGTGTTTTGTTCTCCCTCCGGTGTACCATTTGAAATATGAAGCCCTCTATATTGCTGCAGTATTTTCTATATTGTACAGCTTCATCATATGTTTTATAAGACACAAGTTAGCAGTCCTCTTCCGCATGATGCTGCACTGTGGCCTGTTTCTGATATTTTCCAGTACCATTGGCTTCTCGTTTGGGCATAACAAAGATGCAGTAGTGATGGTCGTTGTAGGAACACTCTCAATTTCTATGATTATGGTATTATCTACACTGAGGAAGTTAATGGATAAAACAATTAGGGGTGTTTTAGAGCGAGTTAGGCAGAGACAAGGTGCTCAAGAACGGCCTAATCAACCTATTGAGGTAGATGAAGGCAATAATGCTCACTTGCCTAATGGCCAACTTAATAATCTTAACCTCGTGCAAGAGAATGATAATATCCCTCTTGATGCGGTTCTAGCAAACATTCAAGCAATACCTAATGGTCATGCTGTACACGCGCCAGATTTTCCACCTAACCAACAAGAGGAAGAAGCGAATGAGCAAGCCCTCCAGGAAGTCGAAGAACCTGTTGTACCTGCTGACAATCAGATTGAGAATCCGAATGAACAGATTGCTCCAGAACAGCGAGAATAATCTCAAAGAGCCGCAAATTGTCTTGCGTTCCAATTTTAAAATCAGACTTGGTATGTTTGTATGAAAATTTTAAAATAAAGTTCTATATTTTTAATTCCTTGCTTAATTCCATTAACTTGATAAGATTTAAATGCTTATAACAGCTCAAAATTGAACATATCGAAGACTAATTGAATTAGATTTAAAAAGACGTCACAAGACACTTTTCGAAAATTTTTACTTCGAGTTTCAAAGCGTTGTATTTAGTACACACACTGAAGTTTAATTTAATTTAAAATTTTAAGAATATTTTAAGCTAAATTTATGCAAGTGTTTCTTGCATTGTTAATTTTAAAATAATTTTAGATTTTTTGCCTTAACTTAAATAAGATTCTAGATCACTGTTTAGTCGGTCAGTAGACTGTACAGCTAATTTATTAGACTTAATTTAACATTTAGGCGTTTCTTAATTGGTTCAAAAAATCTCCCGACTAAATTTAAAAGGAATATCCTAGCCTAACGATGGCCGATTTGTTAGGGTGCTGGCCTTCAGTACCGGAGTTCGTGGGTTCGAATTCCACTAGGGCATGGATGTTCGTAGCCGTTCGGAATCGGCTTTAAGCTGTAGGTCCCGGTATCATTAGCCCTCGTGTTGCAAAAAGTAGACCGTAGCACTCCAAACCAAACCAAAAGGAATATCCAGTGTTTATGTCCATTTAAGTATGTTGGAAACATTCTGTAAGAATCTCTAAAAAATAGTAAAAAGGAGCCTTTTTAAACAAGACGTTCATAGATGAATTTTCAAATATTATCGTATTTAAAGAAATGTAGTGTGAACTATTACTTTAACACACGTGTTAAAGTACATAACTCTGTTAAACACTAATAAACTTTTTGCAACGGTCATTATTCCCTTAACCGTAGTAAGTTACCTGTTCTTAAAGGCTGTTTACACATTGTATGCGGGACACGTACTAGTAAGATCTTCTGATGATCGATACTTGAGTGCGTGTCACTTACAAGTGCGGATTAGTGTAACAGGGTTTGTTTGTGGGTACAAAAATAATGGTATATACAGGAAAACGAAGCCAAATGTCCTTGTCTACTACAGATTCTGGAAAACTTTAGACAAATAAAAACTAGTTTTTACATCAGTTTTAATGTAAAAATGTTTATATTACATAATTCGGAAAAACTAAAACTATATTACTATTTCTATTTGATTTTTCATATTTACATTACTATTATAAATTAATGCACTAAAAATATTTGTTTGCAAAAGTCCTATGGTTACTTATATATATTTGTTTATGTATTTCAATATAAAATACGAAAAGTTGGTTAAAAGTAATATGTTCCATCTATTTCGACTTAACTGAATAACTAAATTTACGCTCAGAACTCCCGGTTCATTTCCTCTGCGAAATGTACCCGCACACAATGCGTTAATATTGTAAGGCAACTTTTAAAGTTTATTTTACAGGTAAAGCAATAAATAAGCCTTTGTTATAAGTTGCCATCTTATTTAAATCTGAAAAATCCTTTGATCCACGATATAAATTTCTAAACGCGCTGTTTTATTTAATTACCGTTTTCTTTACTGAGTATCTCGCATTGTCAAGTTTTGCCCAAGTTATTTTTGTTATGGAAACTTTTTGCTAGTTGATAATTTTCTCGTGGTATTCTTGGTTTCTAACAATTCCTGCATTAATACTCTACGTAAATTGTAGTGTGGATAATTTTACAAGAGTGAATTATTTTAAGGACAAATTATTCTGAAGAGCGACGTTGAAACAGCATTGCGATAGATTCGTTTAAACCCCTTAGCGACTTGTTTATGAACCACAATGTTACTTGCAGGTCAAGCATTAGGTGCAGGATATGGACGATTCTGTCTTGAATTGTGACGAGATATCTCAATTCACCAACTTTTTCGAACGTAGTACAGTTAATACCCAGAGGACCACCGTAATTTTCAGAAGGGAGATTCCATAAAATGGATAAATTTATGAAATATCTGCCGATAGCTGTACATTAGTGTTCCTTCGAACATTAACTCTCACATCTTCATAAAAGTTGATGTAAATATCATGGCATAATTGACCAAAAAACAAGTTCAGAGCAGAAATTAATAGGATTAAAATGGCTAATACATACTTTAGATTTAGAAAACAGTTAAAATCAAATTTAATCGGTAAAAAACCTAAATTAAGAATGTGTAAGATACTTAAACTAACTGACCTGCTGTAGGAAAGAAGAAACTTCGCCTCTTAACACATTGTATGCGGGACAAGTACTAGTACGTTTTCTGACTATTGATACTTGAGCGCGAGTCACGTACTAGTACGGGTTAGTGTAACAACATGGTTTATTTGTAAGTACAAAAATAATGGTATATACAGGAAAGTCGAATGTTCTTATCTACTACATAGATTCTGGAAAAATTGAGACAAATGAAAACTAGATTTTACATCAGTCGGTGCGGAACCACAGTACGGGAAAAAATTAAAATAATATAATACTATCTCTATTTGATTTTTTCATATTTACGATACTATTATAAATTTATCCACTAAAAAATATATATTTTGTTTACAAAAAATCTTATGGTTGTTATTTATGTTTCAATATAAAAGTACGAAAGGTTGGCTAAAAATTTAATTATTTCGATCTATTGAGATTTAACTGAATTTAAGCGCAAAGCGCTATCTCCCGGTACAATTCCGCTGCGAAATGTACCCGCACACAATGTGTTAATGCAAACATTCGCCGCACTCTGAACATGTTTGAACTGATGCAGCTATTTTTGAATCAGTACAAGATAAAAGATGTTGGCAAACTAAATATAACTTTAAGTTATATACAGATTCTATAAGCAGCCACAAATAATAAATCATCCGAAACAATAGGTTAAGAAGGCTAGGCCATATCTGGAGAAGCGTGGAAAACAATGTCAGTGCAAGTAAGCTGCAAAAAACACCATTTTCAATAAAATACATTTAAAGTTTTCAGGGTTTCCTTAAATGCTATATTAAATACAAATATTGTATAGTTTTGCATGTTCAAATTCAAATATTTCAATGAGGTGTGTCTTAAATAATTCAGAAATGACCAGATATTATAAAAATGTAAAATGTATCGAAAAATCTCATTGTTAACCCTTTTAAGGACAGTGGTTTCGCAACGAAACAACCTGTTAATACTTTTTCTTTGTTTTAAACACATTAATTTTTTCTTTGTTATAGACACTTTAAACTATAAATAGAAGGTATCAGTTCAATTTATTTCTGTTTGAAATATACTTTCTTTTAATTTCCTTTACATGGAAGAATCAAGAGTTCAATTTTCTTCATGATCTCATATGAAAATACTTACACGCAACCTTACTTATAAATTGTTTAGCTATTTATTAATTACATTATTTTAAGGGTAATTATTCATTGCTCTCCAAATTTAATTAAATTTTTAAGAAAGAAATGTTTTCGTGTTGTACAAGGGGAACGTTTCACAGTCAAATCACCCTCTCTAAATCTGCCCCCTCCCCAAAGAATGTAAAAGTATTTTCATATATTTCAAATCTATAAGGCTAATAGATAATATTTATAACCTAATTCCATTAAATACCAAAGAATTTGTAATCGTGATCTTCAAAGGGTTAAAGGTGTAAAGATAAATCAAGCCTACAGAGGACTGTTGTGTTTATAAAAGATATAAAAATATAAGATAAATGTTTTCGCCATTATTTTTTGTAAACAACAGGGTGAACGCTATACACTAGTACATACATTATATACATTTGGCATGCATTAAATTAAAAAATCAATATTATGAAAAGAATATATTTAATGGCATATATTTATGGGACAGGGACTCATTGTGAACTTGAATAGGTATATTAATAGTTACTTTTATCAACGAAGCAAGATCAAAAAGCTTTATTTTTAAAGGACGTGATATGTCAAAATAATACTTACACTAGGGATGAGCAAACTACGGCCCGTCGGAAGGTTTTATCCGGCCCGCGGATAGAATTTTCAGTTGCTTGTTCGAGGCAAATTAAAAGAAATATACATTTATACATTATATATCCATCTCCTTTTCTACTTTGCTTAACTATTATATCCCAAATTTATTATCTCAAGCCCAGATGATCAGCGGTATATTTGCTTCTTATGTGTGAACAAGAGTTTTCAACTTTGAACCTTAGAAAGAATAATTTCAGAAATAGACTAACAGATGAGCATTTACCATCGTTCCTTAAAATCAGTACATCTCTCTTCGAACCCCAGTATAAGGAACTTTTAAAAATGAAATCGCAATTTCATTCATCTCATTAACGTATTTATACCGTTAGGTACTTGTATATTGTTTTTAAAATTTTAGAAGAAAAATTTATCTTGGCCCGTCAAACTTATTTTCTTTTGGTTCTTGGCCCGCTGCCGAAAAGGTTTGTCCATCCCTGACTTACACTGAGAAATAAACATTTTTAATAAACTTGTTGTAAATCGATGAAAATTTGTACTAATATGAAGAATGAAGTAGTTTCTTCTGAAGTAATATTTCAACGTGTTGGAAGGGAACAGCTTCACTTCCCAACCGACCCCAAAAAGGGTTTAAAATTGGATAAAGCCCCAAAGGCTAGGAAAAACTACCACTGAGTCCGAAAATCCTTAATATTATCCAATAACAGAAAATAAGTATATCAGCCTAAAAACATAAATGAGCAGCAAAAATATATACAGAATTTGTATTTTTTAATTAACTCTAATTTAACTAGCATATAGCCGGTCATATGACGGGATCAGTAAAATTTTTAATTTTCCAGAATTGTAAAAAACCCTATGAGGCAGGTAAAAAAATGTTTTTTTTTTCTTCTGAGAATTACCTTTCAACAAAAATAATCGATTAAAATTATCACATATGTACTTAATCTATTATTTAAGTCAAATAAAAAAGAAAATTATTTATGTAATATCTAAGTTTAGTGATAAAACGTATGAAAATAATGCAGAAGCTATTTAAAAAATTTAAAATAAGAAATGATTAAATGAGATGGTTAAAAGAATGAAGTCATAATGCTAGTAAAAAATGTTATTTTTACCTATTTATTATGTGATAAATTGATGAATTTAATCGCTTGCTCTTAAAATGGGGCTTGATATAATGGCATTAAACGCTCGAAAAGGGGACGGGATGGATGTCGAACGTTTTAAAGAGGACAGTATTTTTCGATACGAGTGATACAAAGCTTATTCATACCAATTTACTTCAGAATCGGATCTATAGTTTAGGAAAAGATAAACTTTACTCGCTTTGCAAACCGTAACTCATCAAAAATCCAATATGGATGCCTCTATCCATTCCAAGTCCAACAGCTTCATAATTTCGAGGACAGACGGGCAGATAACTTAGGCTATTATTACATTACGAGAAGAAAGTTTAAGGATACACAACATGAAATGTTTATGTGGTCAGGGACATCCGTACAAAAATACGTGAATTTAATGAAATAAAAATAATAAAAAGTTGAAAAAATAATAAAAATTTATTTTAAAAATAATAAAACAACTTTCGGAATAAGAATTTAAAAGAAAAAGCAGAAAATATTAAATTTATTAGACATTAAAAAAAATTGGCTGCGTCAGGGATAGAACCGTCAACCCGAGAAGTACGACGATCAAGTGGGTGGACATTCTACCAAACGTACAATGCCTGCACGTTGTGAGCGAACTATATAGAGTATATGAAGTCAGGTAGTCAAGTAGAAACAGTTCAGAAATTTAAAGATTATTCTCCGCTTTTGCCATCCTATCAAGAATGAATTTCGTATAGAATGAGAGGAAAGATAAGGCTTGATATAATAGCATTAAACGCTCGAAAAGGGGGAGATGGGGTGGATTTCAATTTTGCTAAACCTAACTCATGAAAAATCCATTATGGATGCTGTGTCCATTCCAGGTACAAACCGCTTCAGAAATTCGCGGACAGACAACTTAGGCTATTATCATATAGGGGATTAGAATTTCAATCATCGTTTGATCTAATGTACAGGATTACTAACGAAATAAGCGTTAAAAAATGGCAAAGGGCCAAATTTTTGCAAAGGGGTTTTTGCAACCCCTTGTATCAACGGAGCTGGCCTTCTTGTTGGGTTTACGAATGGGGATGACTATGGATGGTTTCCATTGCCCTGCAGTTTCCCAGTTCATCAAGACAAATTGAAGAGAAGGAGAGCTTATTCTTTCCCAGAATACCCAGATGATTCAGTAACTGACCATGAATTCCATCTGGGTCTGGAGACTAAGGGCCGGTCTCACCAAAATCGTTTAACGGCTAACCGTGATCAACCCATGGCGCCGACCAATGGTGGGACACAATTCTCCGTTTAAACAGAGATTAATCGTGGTTAGCGTTACACGACTTTGGTGAGACCGGGTCTTAGTCAGATCTTGGTTTTAAAGAGCGTGTGATAGTTCAAATTCTTTAAACATTTTTTGGTTAAGTAATTTACAATATTTATAAGAAGTGTGTTTTTGTTTGATTGTTTGTAGAAAATACATATCTTGAGAACAAATTTTCATTTTTATTTTTTAACTTTAAAAAAAATTGTCTGAAATGTTGTATTTTAGTATCTGAGTTAGTAATTTTTTTTTAATATGAGTGGTTGAGATACAAAAGGTCAAACTGCAAACCTGTAGTTCGACGTATTTATAAAATTTTGAATACCCTTTTCACCGTAGCCGATCAGAGGTAATCGTCAATTTATTTCGTAACATTTATATCATTACTAATTGGCGGTTAGTATCGATTGAAATGGTGGACTGTTCTAGGAGCCGGTTTCACAAAGTCATTTCACGGCTAACCGTGATTAATCTCTGTTTAAACGGAGAATTGCTTCTCGTCATTGGTTGGCGCCATAGGTTAATCGTGGTTAGCCGTTAAACGACTTTGGTGAGACCGTGCCCTTAGTACACAGCAAACTGATAGGCTGCTACTCAAGACAATCATCTACACAACTAGATTATCTAATGACGTCACTAGAAGTGCATTTCGGCTCGTTGGGTTATGTTAAAGATGTGAGATTTTTCTAATCTGAAGGGGAGTTTAGTCATAATGATGTAGCCAGTCTAAAAAATCGACTATTCCGATCGTTTAGGGACGGTCTCACCAAAGTCACCATAATTAATCTCTGTTTAAACGGAGAATTGCGTCTCACCATTGGTTGATGCCATGGGATAATCGCGGTTAGCAGTTAAACTTTGGTGAGACTTCCTTAGTAGACCAGTCCCTGGGAGTAGCAGCCATAGAGTCGCTCAAACGTAAGAAGTTGCGTAACTTCATATTCTCCATGAGTGAATGAAATTCGGTTGTTATTCTCATTCTACACGGTTAATTTCTTAACTGAGTAACTTTGTAATTTTTTCAGACAGAAACTTGTGTTTGTATTATAGTGGTTTCAGACTGTTTTTATCCACGCATACTGGTAAGTAACTAACTAACTATTCTGTACTAGTTTTTTTTTTATTTTGATTTATTTGATAATATATTTTAACTCTCAAAGCTATTGCAGTATATATATATATATATATATATATATATATATATATATATATATATATGTACTGCATATAGGATATATATATATATATATATTGTTATTCTGCATACACGGTTATATATATATATATATAACTTTGTAATTTTTATACTGAATACTTGTGTTTGTATATATATTCATATTTTAATCCCGCCATATATATATATATAACTTGTATATTGATATATATTACTTGCATATAGGATATATATATATTAACTCTGGATATAGCTATATATATATGATATATATATATATATATATATATATATATATATATATATATATATATATAGGAGATACATATATATACTGATATATATGTGTACTGCATATAGGATATATATATATATATATATATATATATATATATACTGATATATATGTGTACTGCATATAGGATATATATATATACTGATATATATGTGTACTGCATATAGGATATATATATATACTGATATATATGTACTGCATATAGGATATATATATATACTGATATATATATATGTACTGCATATAGGATATATATATATATATATATATATATATATATATATATATATATATATATATATATATATCCTATAATGTTTATGTTGTTTAAGTAATATTTACGGTGCTTTTAATTTTCTTTTGTTTTTTAAATATGCATATATTATTTAACATTAATGCTGTTTCTACAACACTCGGAAACCCTCAATTATTATTTAAGACGCTATATAAGCAAACTGGAACTTTATGAAAGAAAGATATTTAGTCAGTAAAAAATTAATGTTATAGCTTGGTTAGTAATATATCTAGATTATCGCAATTAAAATTTATGGTTTTGTAAAAAAAAGGTGACCATAACAAACTTTTTAGGCAGGCTATTAAACAAAAATTATGAAACTGTACACATATACGTTGAAGTATATTTAAACCAATCACATAAAATTTTTTAAGTTAAATTTTTTTTAATTTTTAGAATGATTCTTGCGCTTTAATATATTTTTCCCTTTGTTCATTCCAATGAATTTTTTATTTAGTTTAAAACTTGGTAAGCGATCTTAACAGACTGCAGGAAGTAGGAAAAATTTATTTAAAGGGGTGAAATTGTTGTATGTGTATACAGTGGCGTACGCAGAATTTTTTTCAAGAGGGGGGGGGTTCATAATTTTCTGAAACTACTAAAAGAAATTTGAGTATGTAATAAAGCACTATTATTTCCCTAATTTAGACAGCTAGACAATGTTGACTTTTTATTTAGACAACATTTAGTTAAATTTTGATTTGATTTTTTAAGTTTAAGAACATTTTTTTTATTATTATAAGAGGTAAAATATTTTATTTTTATTAAAAAGTAGAAATTAATCAAGCCAGAAAAAACTACTCATAATGTAACATCTACATAAATAATAACAGTATAAATGGAAATATTCTATAGAAAACCAATAAATTTGACCAAAAAATAAGAAATTACTTACCAACAAATAGGGAATTAAAGCAGTATACAAACACGCTAAAAAGTTATTGATTTATACAGTACACAAGAGAGCGTACGCAAGCGAGGGGGTTAAGCCCCCTAAACCCCCCCCTTTGCCTACGTCCCTGTGTGTATAGCTCATAGATATTGTGGGTTAATGTATAAATGACACTATGAAAGCAAAATGGCCATTTTTTAGAAAGATTGCACTTTAGTATTAATCTAATGACTTCTTGAGTTTTATTGTTAGATTATTCCAATATGTATGGATCCTAAAAAAGAATGGCCGAACGATGGCCGATTGGTTAGAGTGCTGGCCTTCGGTACAGGAGTTCGTGGGTTCGAATCCCGCAGTGGCTGCGTTGTTACTCTGTTCTATTTTAGAATAGTACAGTGCATGTAGAGTGTAAGAGGCGTAAATGACCGGGCAAGTTAGTATTAGCACGCATCTATTTAATTATCATTCTAAGCGGCCACGATAAAGAACATACATCATATCCTAGTTACGTTACATAGCGCGTTCTCTCAACTAACGGTTTCTCGTCTGACAGTCCGTTGCGGTTGCCGTCAAGGGTGACTCACACCACAGTGGCATGGATAGCCGTACGGAATCGGCTTTAAGCTGTAGGTTCCGGTCTCATTGGCCCTCGTGTTGCAAAAAGTAGACCGTAGCACTCCAAACCAAACCTAAAAAAGAATGTTCCAATATGTACACGAGGGCTAATGTGACAGGGTTTGGTTTAGTATCTTAAGGGAACGATGGACACAATACCGGATTAAACAAGATAGAGGCCCTTACAGTCGAAATTTTGGGGACCTATCTCCTAATAATTTCATAGTTATTGTGCTGGCCTTCGAAACCGGAGTTCGTGGGTTCGAATCCCACTGTGGCATGGATGTTCGTAGCCGTTCGGAATCGGCTTTAAGCAGTAGGTCCCGGTCTTATTAGCCCTTGTGTTGCAAAAAATAGACCGTAGCGCTCCAAATCAAACCAAACCCCTAAAACCTAATAATTTCACGAATATCATTTTATTCCAACAGTTTTAGGAATGTAATTTTATTGCACAAAAAATAACAAATTAATATAAAATATTAAGAAATGTGAATTAATAAGAAAATTATCATGAAAATAAACCTAGGAGTAGAATGAGAAATATTCGTATTTATATTGTTATAATAAAAATGCTAATGTAGAAAAGGTAGTTTATATTGCAATAAATAACAAAGGTAATACATGTGTACCTTTGTAAGTATTTCATATTTATTGTAAATTGTACTCGATATTGTTTAGTAGTTTGTAGGAATGGGTTCTTATATTCAGTAAGATTTATTAATTCTGCAATCAAACATTTCTTTGTTGCCATCAAATTTTCTCCATTTAAAGATTTCTTTATATCTATATACAGTGAACTCCGGTTAATGTGATCAATTTGGGACACCGTGATTTTGAGAACAATAACCGATTGATAACAATAAACGATATGAAAGATTAGATCAATTTACGCCCCCCCCCTTTTTAATTTACACGTACTAAATTTCTAAATGAAAAAACTCATCTTATATTTATGTACTGTATATTATTCTTTAAAACATAAGAATTGTATACATAATTTTAAAAAATGATCAATTCTTGACTGCTTACAATTTTTTTCTGTGAAGCTCATTGATAAATTGTTCGTAATCATAATGTTTTTTTAAAGTCATCGGAGCGGTGTTGTACTCCACGTTTCAACACTTTCAATGCAATTCAGAGGCTGAGAAATGTTTAACTGCGCTGCAGCATTGCGCTGACTCATTTTTGGTAACCTGTCATAACGATTTAAAATTTCGATCTTTTGTTTTAATGTTAAATCATTTCGCTTTCTGCCTGCCATATCGACAAGCTGCACGTAAGCGAGTAAGACATAAAATGTGAATAAGCTCCTTCTCAGTGATGGAGTTACCCTCTCTCCTTCTAAGAATGTGTTGCCTTCTGCTTATCTGACAACCATTGACCACCAGCAGGGTGTACGTATTTGAAAAATTCCAAGAACGTGTAATGTCCCACTCTCTTGTTCATTCCCCATTTCCCTAGGTGGAAGAGGGGAATTCTCGGAAATTAAAACAGCGAGGGGAAAAAAAAAGATTGGGTTCCTTCTGAATGCATTGTGAATATTCCTTTGCCAGTTAAAATGAAGTTCGAAAACTGATAACATTAACCGATGTAACGATCATATAAAGCGATAATTTTAACATACAAATGATTGGAGGAAATCGAGATCAAATGATTTCGATAACAATAAGCGATTGGTAACATTAACCGCGATTACATTAAGCGGAGTCTACTGTATATAGTTTAATCTTGCGAGGGTCTTAGGCAATTGCCTACTCCGCCTAATGTGTAATACAGCACTGGATGGACATTACAAAGCATGTGTGTATATTATTAGTTATGAAACTTTCCATACTTATACACTGAAATATATTTAAAACAGTCACATTTAAAAATTTTAATCCATTAGATTTTAATTCAATTTTTTAATGATTTTATTATTTTTAAAATGTTTCTTGGGTTTTAATTTTCTAATTTTTCCCCTAATTTTATTTTATTGTTACTTAATATCTTCCGAACGCGTTTTAGAATTATATTGTGGGTTCAATGAATTGATAATTTAACCCTTAACTACTGTGAACGTATTGTGAGATCCCCCTATCACTATTTGTTCACTTCAATTAATATTTCCTTAGCTTGCAACGTGGTAGGTAATTTTAACTACACGCTGCAGAAAGGTACTGAAAAAGGCGAGAATTAAAAATGATATAAATGGGGTGAAATTGTTGTAGCACTTATATAATAATAGCTTAAGTTATCTGTCCATCTGTCCTCGAATTTATGAAGCTGTTGGACCTGGAATGGATACAGACATCCATATTGGATTTTCGGTGAGTTAGGGCTAGCAAAATTCAAAGCGAGTACAGTTTAAAATGAACAACTTTTAGTCAGCATAATTGTAAAATGGAAAAATATTCTTTAAATATAAAAGGGGAAATCGTTGGAGACGGAGCTGTCCAGTTTGGGTTTCGATATCGGAAGTATGACACTGAAGTAGTTCAGAAGTATGTTCTCAAAGGCGTTAATTGTTCAAAAATAACGCACTTTTAATATAAAACACCTTTTATTATATTTACTTATGCAAGATCTTTAAAACACAGAAAATGTCACATAGAATTTATGGCGTAAATAATATATCAAAACACAACAGCAACTCATGAGCCATTTTCTCTCGCATACGAAAGAACAACCATGTTTTTACTGAAGAAAATGTCGTTCGTTGCCACTCGCAACTTACAAAGAAAAAATAAAATTAAAAATAATATGCGGGTAGAACATAAATTTTAACAGACGATGTGACACGAGCATGTTTATTTCGATCGCTTTCGTATCTTACATTTGAAACAGTTATTTAGCAGTGAACCGGAATGACTTGTACTCGGGATCTTCAATCTCAAAGTTTTAATTCAATGTACATTGAACTATAGAGGGCATTCAAACAGTCCCATCGCTGATTACTGATAGCTGTATCACTGATCTAGCTCGCTCGTTGTTTGGGATTTAACTGTACCCCTCGCTATTTGACATCGCTTTCCGAGTATCTCTGTTGAACTTCGGCAAACTTCGGAAGATTTTCTTCAAACTCGCATATTTGAAACAATTACATTCTGCGGTGGCCAACTACCTTTTTAAATTAATTCAACATGATTCTAAACTGCATTCACAGTATCGGAAGAGTTTAGATGAGTAGGAAGATAAATTATTGATCGTGTACCAGATAATTCACAATAAAAAAACAAACCATTTTTTTACTTGCCTCATTAGGTACTTTACAATTCTGTGAAATTAACAATCCCGTCATATGACGGGCTATATGCGGGTGTATATATATATATATATATATATATATATATATATATATATACCAGCATATATGTATATATATATAAATATATATATATATATATATTTATATATATATATATATATATATATAAATATATATATATATATATATATATATATATATATATATATATATATATATATATATATATATATTAATATATATATATATATTAATATATATATATATAAAGAAATTTTAATGTTATAGTTTAAATTTTTAAAACTTTGTTCATTTTTTATTACATTAAAATGTTCCTTGCGCTTTAATATTCTAATATTGCCTTATTTTTACTTAACATAGTCCGAACTCATATTGAGATATTATAGATTAAACGAAATATTAGTTTAATTCTTTACACATTGTATGCGGGACACTTACTAGTACGTTTTCTGACGATTGATACTTGAACGCGGGTCACGTACTAGTACGGGTTAGTGTAACATGTTTGGTACAAAATAAATGGTATATACAGGAAAACGAAGCCGAATGCTCTTGTCTACTACATACATTCTGGAATGTAAAAATGTTTATCTATAACATAATTGAAAAAATTAAAATTATATACTGTTAGTTCTATTTGATTTTTCATATTTACGATACTATTATAAATTTATCCACTAAAATGTATATTTTTTGTTTACAAAAATCTTATGGCTGTTGTTTTATTTCTATTTATATATTTGTTTATATATTTCAATATAAAATACGAAAAGTTAGTTAAAAAATTAAATAATTTTCGATCTTATTGAGATTTAACTGAATAACTAAATTTACGCGCTAAACGCCCGCTCCCGGCACAATTCCGCTACGAAGTGTACCCACACACAATGTATTAACCCCTTCCGGTAAAATGACGAGTCTAGCTCGTCATTAGCTTTTCATTCCATACCGCACAATGACGAGCTACACTCGTCATGCGATTAAAGTTACTGTTAAATATGGTAATTAATTTAGTTTAAAAATTTCCAGTGTACTGAATTAGGCAACACTTTTATCACTTGTGAAAATCACAAGTCACTATTGCATATTGTTTACTTGGTACAAGTCATTGCCAAATTAATGAGTCAGAATAAAAGAAAACCTACTAAGAAATGCCGTGTGTGTTACAAGAATCAAATTAAAAGCGAGACTACTTGGCGGTGTAAACAATTAAGAATTCCTTTGCACTTTGTTTTGAAAAGTACCACTAGCTTGAAGACTATTATCTGTATACCTTATTAATGTTTTGCTTTGATAGTTTCTTAATTTTACTGTTTCTGATATTATTCAACACTATGTAAAAAGTGGATTTTAATTAAGAATATGTAAGAATTGTGAAATGAAACAAGTTTTTTAAATAAAAATTAAATGGTTATTTCATGCGCAGTTTTTCATTATTAAATCATACCGGAAGGGGTTAAGCAGTAGGTCCCGGTCTCATTAGTCCTCTTGTAGCAAAAATTTAGATCGCAAACCCAAACTACAGATCTGAAATGGTGTGACTATCAGTGCTGAACGATAGCTTAAAGGCAAATCGCTACTATGTTTTATTGTAATCTGCACTCGAAAACACAAATTCACTATAATGCACATTAACACTACTGGGTAAAACTCAATATCTAGCCGCACACAATCTGTTAACTACTATGAATATATTTTGAGATCATACTATTTCCATTTGCTCATTTCAATTAACTAGCTTGCACCTAGGAAAGGGAACTTAATAGCAGGTGCTGAGAGGTGCACTATAATAATCAAATTAAATAACTAATTATGATTTAGAGATGTGTAAACGATTATATACAACACTCAGACACTAGCAGTTTTGATGTAAATGATTCTATACAAACAAATAATTTTTAAACAACGAGAGCAACTCCCGTTGAGGAGACATTTATCTAATATTTAGAAAATGAAAGTGAAACAGAATTCCGAACTATGACTTCATCACGTGGTAGCCAGACGACTTCCGGAAAAGAAACTGAAAGGCTTAATCGCACAGTTGCCACGCGAAAGGTTATTAGATCGGGAATTATCAGGAACTAAAAGGAGCAATTAACTGTATGACCTTGAGATCATATCAGTTTAATGCGGCTTTTAAGTCAACGGTTCACAACCTAGGAAGAACAGGCTGTTGCCGGGGTAGATGACAAAATATTTTAATAAAACAATTTGATGTGGAAACCGCGTTTTCTTTACGCGCCTGTTAACACATTGTGTGTTGGTACATTTCGCAGCAAAATTGTACCGGGTGCGGGCTTTTTGCGCGTAAATTTAGTTATTCAGTTAAATCTCATTAGATCGAAAATTATTTCATTTTTAACCAACTTTATGTATTTTATATTGAAATATATAAAAGAATATATGACAAATACAAATATATATAATATATAAATATACATTCGGCTTCGTTTTACTGTATATACCGTTATTTTTGTACCCACAAACCATGTTGTTACATCAACCCGTACTAGTACATGACCCGCGCTCAAGTATCAATCGTCAGAAAACGTACTAGTACGTGTCCCGCATACAATGGGTTAAGGCACGTAGTTAATTCCAAACTGAAAGCTGTTTTGTGGCAAAGTATCTAGTATTTGAGCAATAATGAAGCTCTGTTTTATAAATAATTCCAATAAAAATTTTTCATCTTACTGGTATCGTACTGTATCTTGATTGGTTTACAATATCTTAGGACCCATTTTAAAAGGAACAAATTTTTATAATGAGGAATTGAAAAAAAAGGCTTTTATAATAATTTTAAGCTTAGGAAGGGGCTGAGCGATGACCGAATGGTAGGACGCTGGTCTTCGGTACCGGAGTTTATTTTACTTCGATTATAACGTACTTCGTTACAATTATTTTCATATGTTTTAAAAGTTCAAAGTTTCTTTTTCTCAATGTAACTGTGTTAGAATAGAGCCCAATGACCGGCGATGTTAATGCCCGTTGTATTTGTATGCAGGCATTTCGTCCTAAACAATTTTTTTTTTATAAAAGCAGTTTAAAACAAAAGAAACTTTTACAAAACAATAATTTTCATGTTTGCATTTGCGTAAAATTGGAAAAACTATTTTGATATAAATTTGTGACCACTAATATCGCACATGAGCTCTTACTCCCTCGCACGAAGTCAATTAAACGATTTGACGATGTAGATAAATCGACAATATATCGCCCATGAACTATTATTCGGTTGCACGAGGTCAGGAATGTAAAAAGCTATTTTAACATCGGGAACGCTATACCGCTTATGTGTTTTTATTCCGCACGATGTAAGGATATCGTAGTTCAATGTAGATCGGTGAAGAATCTTTAATCAATTTATCAATATCGATGTTCATTCTATATCATGATTCATCGACGAACAGAAAATTTGGAAATCGGTGTTTCAATTCAACATATGTTGTATCGATATTTAGTGATATATGTATATATCGATGCATCTATTCTACCCTCTACACATGCTTTGAGTCCGGTAGAACGTAATTGTTTTTCGTTAAATCGTTTTCATTTCCGAATTCGGGACCTAAAATCTAATTTTTACGTCTGCAAGTGCGTACATTCGGAAAAACGATTTCATGTTGCAGATAAGTCAGTAATCTCTAATATCGTGCATGTCTAACGGGTAACAAAACCATCTATGTTAAAATTAAAACTAGTTAACTCGCCAAAAATGTAGTTAATTTTATGTTAGTGGCTTTGATATATTATCAAGTACCGCTAAATAGTAAATCTAATCCGGAACTAATCGACAGAATGAATTCAAACATCGCCAAAACTAAGCAAAATTGATTTGGGATTAGTCTAAATGGGTATTTAAAGCTCTAAATTGAGTTTTCCTGCTGAAATATGCAATGCTCAAATTAATCAAAAGGTATGTAGGTATTGTCAAAGTTCCCATCTAAATTGAAATCTAGCACCTAAAATATTTACGATTATGCTACCTTTACTTCATAAAAGAAAGTAAAAAATACTTTTAATTTCTTAGAAGCCATTTTATTAGTGTTTGTTTTACAAATTTATAGAAACGTTTCTTACCGTTTATAACTATTTGTTGTGTGTGAACTAGTTTCTAGTCAACGTCTGCAATGAAGAGGCCAAACATTTTTGCTTTGTCTTCCATTATCAAAATTTCTATATCCAGAGGAATGTTTAGAAAAACAGATTGGGAGGCGATGAAGTTGAGGACCGATACTTACGTTTTGCATTGTATTGTTTAGTAATTTTACATTTGCAGGGGATTGTTTGTGAAGCAAAAATGTCAGGGTGCTAATCGTCATTCAAAGTAAAAGAAAACAGGGTAAAGGGAAATGGCAAATTCCTTCCGTGAAGTATTTTATTACATCCAAAAAAGCAAACTAAAATATTTACGAAATCTACAATATGTTTAGATATATGGGGCAAATAGCAAATTAGGAAATACTCATCACTTTGGCGATAAAATTGGAAAAGAAGGATTACTTAGTTTGGCGTTACTTTATTTAAGGTGAATATTCTTGGCGTAAAGTTGAAATCGATGGCGCACTTCTGTAACTTGATCATTTAGCACTGCTAATGGATGAATTTCCAATTTTTACAAACATATAAGTTACTGTTTTATTTCATGCATTTCATTTATAGTGATTTTGTTACGGTCATTACAAAATTGTTTTCATTTTCCCCCATTTTAAAGTAACTTCAGATGGTCAAGACAATACGTGGAAACTGTTAAAGCAGTAGTACTTCATCTCTCAAACAACTGAACGTTCAACCCAAGTTGTGCAAGATTATACAAGAACGGTCACCAGCAATTATAGCTCAACCCTGATACTGAATTTGAGAACAGTTAGCAGCACTCGATATGCATGTTATCCAGTCAACTATTCAAAGGTGGACAAGGGAACTAACCATGGCACCACAAAACGTGCTATCTAAGTTCCATTCTTGCTTCTACTTGGTGTTTCCTTTCTTATCTTTGCTGTGTGTTGTCCTCACAGTCACAACTCGCAGAACTGATGCAGGGTTAGTAGTAATCGCCATTCTCTCTGCTCTTTATGAAAGCGTGATGTGTTGCTGCTGTATGAAAAAGCAGGTGAAACTTGGCTATGGAATATGGCTGCATGCCGGCGTAGCTATGATATTTTCAGGTTTCATCGCCTTGGAATATACACAGGTTGCTGTTGGTGGAGTTTTACTGAGCTTCGGTTTCCTATCGGTTCTGGTGATTCTGATATGTGCTTGTTTAGGACACGACGTTTTGATGGAACGCAATGAACACGACATGGCTTTTCCACCAGAACAAAATTGGGTTTAGTTCTTCAAATGGAAACTGTAAAACAGATTTCAGCGTTTGTTGAAATCATTTGACAAATGTTATTGCTGAATCTTTTATATTTTAAGTATGACAAAAAAAATTGTAACAACCCTTGGTGTTACCAATTTTTATATAAGTTTTAGTCGTTATTCAACTCATTTGTAGAGAACTGTAATGCTACGTTTTAAGGATTTTAATTTTACTGGGAAGCATATCAATCGCAATTATTCCTTGTACATAACTGTAAATAAAATCATCTTTTAACAATCATTTTAAGAATATTTCTTTTAAAATTAAATTACATTACAAAAATAAATGAAATAAAAAAAAATAAATTACAAAAAGAAGTTAAGCAAGATATTACATAGATACTATTTACAAAATAGATATTAAAGAAACAAAATACTAAACACAAATTCTGTAAAAAAGTGGAAGATAAATGGCAAAATTTTATACAATATTTTGATTGCATTTTATTAATGCGACCGTGTGGTAATTTTGAGATATAGTTCTGCTTTTAATTCCCACCAGACTAGTTAGTATTCTTTTTGGAAAGTGTGGAAGAACTTTACATGGCAGTTGTCAGTTAAAATACCTCAGTCATTTTATTAGTTCAGACGTACTACTTAAATTAGAAGCATTAAAAATGCTTCGAAGCAGAAAATTCTACTCCAATTTTTTCCCAGACTTTAAACAAACCAACACTTAACCCTTTGCCCTCGAGACCGTTTCCGCGCTTACTTTCCAGCTACTCTATGCGTTTCGGGGCACCTTTGGTGAATTTCTTACCTCTGACTTAAAATGATTTCACACATAATGTAACACATAAAACTTTTATATTTTAATATTTAATGTATCTTTACACATTTACGAAGATAATTTCTTTAACATTAGTCGTTGTAATTTTGCTTTGTATGATATTTGATGTAACAACTGCCGAGATGCATGCCCGGCTTGTCGGGACAAGTTTCACAATAGTATGTCGTTTGATGCCTTTTTCCGGGCTTATTTCTTTGAGAGCACACTTTGCATTCCTTTCTAATTCCTGTTAGAACGCTATGCATCTTTTCATTTAGGTGGATGTTTTCGAATTCGGAGGTTGAAGTCGGAACTCGAACTTACTTCATTACTACGTTCCATGGTAATAGGGATAAGAAATTTCAATTTTTCTGTTCCTTCGGCCAAGGTTGTTAAGTTCGAATTGATGGCGAAAATGCGGTAAGCTTCATGGTACAGCACTTATCTCCGATAAGAAAATCTTAGGCAGTTTGAAAGGGACATTACGTTGTCTTTGTAAGATCATATACTCAGGTCTTAGGGCAAAAAGAACAATAAGATAAGAACGATATCAGAAAATTAAACAAGATATCTGTCACCAAATAAAGACACGAATAGTTTATACAGCGCATCGATTTTCCACCCCAAACAAAGTGAGTCAGAGTCGCCCCTCGAATGCGAAGGGTTAATACATACTTTTATGATGTCGTGGTCATAACAATTGTTCCAACTCCGAAGTTCGTCGCTATCTTAATCAGAAATCAGAAGTAATTTTTAAACTTGCGCGGTTACATTAAATGACTAAGAAACTTCATCTCACTAGATGACTAAATCAATTAAGCGATGCTGACACACACAAAAATTATTTTATTTAAAGAAAAACACTTAAGAATTATATTCGTGATCGAGCGACGATCATACAACCGAAAACGTCAGCCATTCCTATTCCATGCTCACTGCGCCATCTGTCGTCTGTAAGGGAAAGCATCTCACATACCTATTTCTACCAGAGACGGTCAAATGACCAGTTTTTCTCCTGACTGAATGCATGAATTATGAATATTGGGAAGGAAATAAACTTATTATAATCAAACAAAATTGTATGTTGCCAATTTTTATGTATTACAAACATAACTAATAAAAATTTTAATTCATTACCTATAGCATTTTTTTTAAATTTCCGGTCACTTGACCTATTACTGTATCTTTAAGGTTGTCAAAATGTTCCATAGAACCCAATTTGTTACTCTACAACAGTTTGTAGGCATGGAATATTTATTGAACTAGCTATCATTTTCTCTGTCCACTGATATCTATTGGAAGAGCTGTTCTCAAAATGTGAACAGATTTCGCTCTTTTTCCTAACCCTGTGCCTTCATTTTATACAAAATTCTTCTTTTTATTCCCTGCCAATCCCTTCAGAAACTTATACTCTAAGTACTAAGGCAGATATTTTCTAGATCATATTGATAGTCGAAAGCAAATTTATTTTTTTTTCAAAGAACTTAAACTCTAAGAGTAAGTACAGTGAGGATAATAATGCTCATTTCACTTTATGTAAAATGACGACAGCCAGTAACCAGACGCTGAATTTGCTTGTTTTCAATTTCTTTGAGAGTATTTAAAAGACGGTCTTTTGCCATAGAACATTAATTACATTGCTTAGTCTCTAACATGTCCCAAATAGTTTCAACATACCTTGGTTCCAGCTGGAATATCAGATAATTAAATTTTGTTTCTTCAGTGGTTATTTTGTTTATTTGAAACTGAGCTTCAACTTGTTAAAACCAAATGTACGGTTTTTCTCTCCAAAAGGGTGGTGTTTTTATACTCACTATTCGCTTCGGCTTACATTGCCGTAGTACTACTAATTTCCGTAGTCATCATAAAGTCGAACGAATCGAAGGTCACCAATGTTGGTTTTTAGCTGATTCAGGAGAGGATATGATACAATACGGTTAAAAATACTGAAATAAAAAATGGAATACGCCCATAAAATCTTTCTTAGACGTTTTTTTACTCTCTCTAACCATACTCTAGTTCAATTTTTCAAAAATCTAATAACACTGATAAGTGTTGCCAAAATACAAAAAGGAAAAGTTTTACAAGCGCAAAATAATTTACAAAAATATTTACAGTTAATGATTAATTCTAAATTAAATATACCGTTACAGATGAACAGATTTTGACTTCTCAATCAAGACCTTGCCTTATTCTTCTGGGACGAACAAGTGCTTACTTAACCCCTTCTGGTATGATTTAATAATGAAAAACTGTGCATGAAATAACCATTTAATTTTTATTTAAAAAACTTGTTTCATTTTACAATTCTTACATATTCTTAATTAAAATCCACTTTTTACATAGTGTTAAATAATATCAGAAACAGTAAAATTAAGAAAATATCAAAGCAAAACATTAATAAGGTATACAGATAATAGTCTTCAAGCTAGTGGTACTTTTCAAAACAAAGTGCAAAGGAATTCTTAATTGTTTACACCGCCAAGTAGTCTCACTTTTAATTTGATTCTTGTAACACACACGGCATTTCTTAGTAGGTTTTCTTTTATTCTGACTCAATTTGGCAATGACTTGTACCAAGTAAACAATATGCAATAGTGACTTATGATTTTCACAAGTGGTAAGTGTTGCCAAATTCAGTACACTAGAAATTTTAAACTAAATTATCATATTTAACAGTAACTTTAATCGCATGACGAGTGTAGCTCGTCATTGTGCGATATGGAATGAAAAACTAATGACGAGCTAGACTTGCCATTTTACCGGAAGGGGTTAAGGTAACCGACCAAGTTCAAATAGCAATTTTCGTGAATAATATAGAAAAAATTGTATTCATTTCTTTTAACACTAAAATTACGGAAGGGGTCATTTTGACACCTAGTGAACTTTTATCTCTGATAGCTCTTCTGTTGTTTTGCAAATATCTTAATCCTTTCTTGACTTTTCCTAAATCATTGTGATTTACGAAATAGTAAAGATTTCAAAAAAATCGTATTTTTATTTTAGCCCTAACAAATGATTATACCTAGAAATACGGCAGGCTGTATACTGATGTTGAAAACAAGTGTAAACTTCATAATGACTCTTTCACTATTTAATTAGCAGAACTGGAAGCATTCATAGATTTTTTGTAAGGGGGCATTAGCCGCCAAGGGCTTACCAATTCTTAGTTTGCAGTACAAGACTTGGGGACCAAAGTTTTTTCATGAAACTATGAGTAGATATAGGTTTCCGGAAATTATGAAATTTCTTCGTTTTGAATAAACTAACAAGGTCTTCACGTTTTCAGTGTGATAAATTTACACTAATATCCGAGGTATGGAATACTTTTCTATAAAACTGTAAACTTTGCTAGAAACCAAATGCAAATATTACGTTTGATGAAGAGTTATTCCCTACAAAAACAAGATGCCGTTTTTTTGCAGTACATGCCTAACAAGCTCGATAAATTCGGAATAAAATTTTGGCTAGAAGTAGATGTTAGAACAAAATACTTATTAAACGGATTTCCATATTTAGGAAAAGAGGAAATGAGACCAAGTGATCAAAGTTTAATTAAGAGAGAACGTAGTAAATCGTTTAATTGATCCTACATACCTGCAAAGTCTGTATATTTTAAAAAACAAACTGTAACGATTCCCTGATCCGCTCTTTGATCCTGGATACCCTGATTTTGGTGTGAATATGGCCCGAGTGTGTTTTAAATAAAATTGTCAACATTTTAACTATTTTTAATTTCTGAATAAGGTTTCATGAAATATTACTTGGGATATTAACAAACGTTTTCAAATTTTGTTAATTATAATTGAAAATTTAATAATTAAGAACCAAATTTTTGGGGGCCCCTAAAATAAGGGGGCCCAGGGCCTAGGCCATCCAGCCCATGCTTTAATCAGGTACTGCTAGTTGTTACAAGTTCTGGGTTTTTTATATCACCCAATATAATATTCGTATATGTGTGAAATGATGTAAATTATATTCTAAATCACTGTATTTTTAAAATTCTTTTGTTTAAATCAATCTTTTTTTTTACCATTTTCACGCTTGATTTTAGTTACATAGAGGGTGCCATTAGTAGCCTTATAATATAAGGTAACTCATACATTAGTATTTGTTGCAAAAAGTAGACCGTAGAGCTGCAAAACCAAACCATACATTAGCATTTTTGAAGGAAATCAAGATTTGAATATCTTTCCGTTTAGTAATGATGTATAATTCCTTCCAGGATTTTATTTTTAAATTTGACATCAAAATATATTCACATACATTTTTTAAGCCTTCATTTCAACACTAGAACTGATTTGATAGTGTTATATTAACAATGAAAAACATGGTTAAATTTGCAAATGTTTGTTATAAAGGAATAGATTCATTTTACCCCCTTTAATACACTATTACTTGTATATATTTCACATAAATGTAATTTAAAAAAGAAAATAGGGTAACGAAAACTTACATATTTATGATTAATTGTTAAGAATTTTTTTTAAATAGGGAAATCCAAAAATGTGGTTGAAAAAATTTTATCAAATTTGGTTGTTACATAATTGTAATTTTAACCAAAGGGAAATGAAATTCTAATTGTATTAATTACATGCATTTTATTACGAATATTTTTCTAAAATTTATGCTTTCTTAGATTAATTCATTAAAAGAATGAAATTTTATTTCTTTAAGCAGATTTAAATTTATATAAAACTTTCGAACCCATATATCTTTTAGACTATTCTCCCTTTTAATGAAACATTTTAAGAATAACTATTTCGGTTTGTCAAAATATTGCTTGCCCAAATTTTAAACTCTTAGCTACGAGTTAGTTGCAGAAAAAAATATTTTTATAAATTTTCGAAGCAATTTGAAAATTTAGAGTACTATTAGAAAATATGCCTGTATAATGTTTCAGACTTGTAGTTTTAATAGAATTTGGACCTTACTAATTTTATTTAACCAGCAGCTTTTGGGGAAAAGTTCATTTTGAGATTATGGTTTAGAGAGCTATGTTCTACAGTTCCGCTATACGAGGGCTTATGATACCAGAACCTGCAGTTTAAAGCAGATTCCGGACGGTTACGAACATCCATGCCATAACAGAATTCAAACCCACGAACTATCTTACAACAGAACCACCCTACCCATTTGGCTATCATTCACCATTCCTTTAGAGATAAACTTCTAGTAGAAGGTGAAAAATACGCAGTTAGAAAGTATAATAAAGCTATCTGCTTTACTTATCGTTACAATCAGAAAATATTCCAAAGATGTTTGTGCAATGTAGCGTGTCTGTGCGAATCATATAATTTTAATAGAATTTAGGTATTTTACTGTATGCCTGTTCTGTCATTCTTCACTATCAGTGTATCGCATTTTTTTTCCTAGTCTTCTCATTTACAGTGTAATAATTATGTTGCAAGTGGTATCATTTGAGAATATACTTATCGAAACAATTCTTTTTAAAAACTATTGGTTTTTCCTGTCATTTTACTTTAACACTCTTATCGATAATCTATACCTTTAATCGTTATTGAGTTTAGGTTTTAACAAAGATGGGTAACCTATTAACATTTTGTGCTGTTTGCATCGTTGTAATTAGAGTAACTTTCGTTTATGTTAACTTTATCTGTTAATTATTAGTTCTTTAACCCTTTACATTGCAAATTTTCTTGTTAAACTTGCTTGGGTTTTACAACTTTATGGGCCTTTTATGTTTGGTGAAGCTTTTTCCTAATGCAGGGCTGCGCCAAACTGATAGGCTGTTAGCTATGACAGTAAAATTTAGGAAGCGATAAAATCGACTGAATTGGAACAGAAAAAAAATCGTATGTACTGTGTTAACTTAATTGCTTCGTTTTTTAGGCTCATATTTTAGAAGAGTGAGGAGTGGCAATTTTTCTGTTTGCCTACGGTTGCCAATCACTAAGGTCGCCCTAATGGGTCATTGCGCCATCCAAACATTTATCCAATTATAACTTTATCCAATTAAACATTAAGCATTATCAAATTTGATTCGGAATTTGGTGGTTCGAACACTACTGCAGCGATGGGTATTTGTAGCCCTTTGGAATTATAAGAAGTAGGCCCTGGTCTAATTACCCTAAAGGCTATATCACACGAGGCAACAATGGTGACAACTGTTTCGTTTTATAGTCAAGTAAGAATACTTAATCAGTCGTAGATCTTCACCCACGAAAGTCACACTAAATAAGTGCTGAAACCTTAATTTCACGAGATACGGGCCACGCAGGCAAAGCAAGCAGGATAATTTTAAATTTTAAATTTCATATTTGATTACATTATACTTCTTCCTATAGAGATTTTTCCCAGGATAAACTAATCGTAAACTTTTAAATGTTTAAAAAGTCTAAAAATAAATTACTAATTTCACCTCGTCTCATATTATCACACTAGTGCATGCGCATTGACAACCATTTCACGAGACTCGTCAGCTATAGTTGGGTTTGAATTCATGTAAAGTAAGATCATTCTTCCAGTTCGATTTCTCCCATCTGGTATGGGAGTTCGGATCCCGCCACTGCTATGGATGTTCGTAGCCATTTTTAGTTTTAAACTAGGTCCTGGCCTCATTAGCCCTCGGGAGTAGAACAGTAGACCGTAGCTCTCCAAACCGAACCCATCCTGAAAGGAGAAAACTCGAACTAAATCAGCCAATAAGAGAAGAGAATCAGGAGAGTGCAGTTTCAAGATGGCTGCTATTTCATGCATATTAAAGTGGTGCTGTAACGTAGTCGAATGAAACAGACGTCAGATGGAAAATGAAGAGTCGGTAGCGTACACATTTAACATTTATTCGACGTCTCACACACTACACAGCTACACACTAAACAGGATTTTTACACGGAGAAGTAAGTAACAGGCCTCGGCCTAAGCTCTCTCGGAAGCTACAAATGAACAGTTAAGTTTCAGCTCTCATCTCTCTCTTCTCTCTGTCCGTTCTTGAATATATAGCTTAGCCCTTGAAGTGGTTTGAAGGATCACTTAGAGAAGGAATTCAAGGGCTTCCAGATGACTTAAAGTTTATGATCCAATAACTGTTCGGGTAATGTCAAAATCTGAAGAACAGTGCTATTGGATCGAAGTTTATGGGTTCTATAACGTCATACAGTCCCCTTGAGATTGAGTTTATGAGGGCCTGGCCACAAGATGTATAAACACGCGTGACAGACCACTCTGGACGTTCCGAACTTTACGATATATTAAAGTCTCAAAATCACTCGAGAAACAGTTTATGGGACTGTACAGCTGCACGTTCCACTTATATAGTAATGGAATGCTGCATTGGTACAGTGCCCTGGGTTGGAGATCATTTTTATTGCACTAGTAGTAAACAAATAACAAATGGATGTCAGGGACTTAAATATTGAGTTGATGCATAATATACCAGTACATAAGAAAGTCGCAAATACCATTCCCTCCCCATCCTTTTCTTTCAGGTCTTATTCGTATAACCTCCGACGTCAGTGTGACATTCTTCTAATGAGGAAAGGTTCATTTGAATTGACTCCTTTGACAGAACAGTAACTCAATACCCTGCAATAATGGTCAGAGTTGCAGCGTGAAGTAGTTGTCAGTGCCTTATTAAATTGTCGTGTGGGAAGGCTTATCATTAAACTTCACATTATTTAAATTTTTTTAAATATTCAGAACGAACAAAATATTTGAATATCAACTAAAATTTTGTAGATATTGCTATGAAACTGAATTGACTTTTTTTTACAGAACAGTAACCCAATACCCTGCAATGTTGGTCAGAGTTACAGCGTGAAGTAGTTATCTGTGCCTTTTTAAGGTGTCGTGTTGTAAGGCTTATCATTGAACTATACGTAATCATTAAAATAATTTTAAATATTCAGAACGAACAGAATATTTTACTATTGTATAAGATTTTGTAGATATTGCTATGAAATTGAATTGACTCCTTTGACAGAACAGTAACCCAATACCCTGCAATATTGGTCGGAGTTGCAAATTGAAGTAGTTGTATGTGCCTTTTTAAGTTGTGCGATAAAACTTACTGTTGAACTAAACATTATAATTTAAATAATTTTTCTAAGTATTCAGATGGAACAAAGTATTTGAATATAAACTAAGATTTTGTAGATATTTGTATTTAAAATGACACAGAAAAATTTTAAAATTATGGTACCACACGTAGTTTTCCACTTCTCTGCAGCACGAAACAGTTGTCATTTCATAACTTCATATAGTGTAATAAGTCCTTTAGAGTTGCCTTCGATGTCAATTTTTTGTCATTTTTAAACTGCTTGGTACTCTACGAAATCACTTGCCGAATAATTAACTTAGGGGTAGGGCACTGCTCTTCGGTAATGGGTTTCACGGGTTGGAATCCTGCTGATGCCTTGTATGTTTGGAAGTCTTTCGAAATACTTTAACACTAAATTTACGGATGTTGATCATATACCTATTTTTACTGAAGTGAGCCAATTTGACTCATACAAGAAAATTGAAGTTTTTTGCAAAGAAAATAGTTTCAAATTAAATGTTTTAAATAAAATGTTTATTATCAAAAAAATCATGGAAAACTTTTTTTACGTATAAAATCTGTTTTTGAAACGCATTTTCCGCAAACATTTCTATTACATTTAGCACAATGGTTTCTACATCTGTTTCTTTTGCATGATTGTTGAACTTGACAATTCTTCCGTGCGTCAGTAGCATGAATTTCTGTCATTGGAATGGAAGTGTTCTCTATATTTATTTTATACTATACTTTATGTACTTTATACTTTATAGTTACTTTATACTATATTTATTACTATATTTATTTTCATATACATTCTATCAGTCAAATCGGCTCACAACCGTGAAAATAGGTATACCACATTTGATAATTCGAAATGAAGGGGTCTGCGGGGAAGAGGAATGAAAGTTTACATATATTTTATTACTTAACTAAAAACCAACGTATATTTTTGAAAAGTGATATTAATATATATATTTTATATATATATATATATATATATATATATATATATATATATATATATATATAGTGATCAAATTTTTAATGAGTCAAATTGCCTCGGTCCGTAAATCTAGTGTTTAAATAATAGGTTATATATCAGAGGTGGCCAAGCTCCTTGATAGTCCTAGCCATTCTTCAAAATTTGAAATCTTTTGCGAGCCGCAATTAAATACGTATTTAAAAGGTATGCAAAAAAGGTATTAAAACATTTTTTGTACAGGAATTATATTTATTGAATGTTATTTGGAAGTTCTTCGTCCTTTAATGTTATATATATTAAGTTTTATATATATGTAGTGATCAAATTTTTAATGAGTCAAATTAGCTCGGTCCGTAATTCTAATGTTAAGCAATGGGTCGCGGTCCCATTAACCCGCCTACAACAAAACAGTGGACCATACAACTCCATAACAAATAGTAAAACCACTTACCTTGACCATACGTACATGTATTTTAATTATTTCTTTTTCTAGGGCTAGAAAACAAGAAAACACTTCTGAAGCAGTTGATTACGGATTAAGCGAAGATAAGTTATTTCTCGGTATATGAATCTACCTATACACGAAAAAAAAACCTACAATTCTTAAATCTTGATAGTTTTGAATCTTGGAAGATAATTAGTAACATCAGTTTCATTTCTGAAGACGTCCATTAGCCGTTCAAAATGTGGGATTGTGACACTGAAGCTGTATCTAGAACTTTTGAAATGTTGCTGTACACTTCATTTTTAGCCCTCTTTGTGCTGTCCACTGGTTTTGCCTTTTTTAGCCGAAATAATTCCCCGTACTTCATTTTAACTGCGGCAATGTCTCTTGTGTATGCTTTTTTTGTCTTAATTATGGGGAAAATAGTTAAATTTTGCTATGCTGTGTGGTTAAACGTGGCAGTTTTTATGCTGTTTAGTAGCATAATACCCAACGAATTAGAGCTTTACCAAATAGAAACTGTTCTTATCACTATAGCATTCATTTGCGGTTTTATTATTTTTGTGAGATACCTATCTGGATACAAAGTGTTGATTGAAAGACCATCTGAAATGGAATTGGTTGCTTTTGAACCACGGCAATCTCTTGATCAGGTCTGAAAAGTGCAGAAAAGCATAGCTACGAAGCCGTAAGAGTGGATTTTGTTTTTATGCAAAAATTGTTTTATGAGAGGAAACATTTTAAGATGTACTTTTTTATGTAATAAAATTTAAAAACTATTTGTTTAATTTTATCATTTGTTTACTCGAAGTTTACCATGATATAGGAATTTTAACATTCTCGACCGCTAACGTGTTGTTATAGTCCTAGTTGTTACCGACTTCAATTCACGTCTTGCAATTTGTCTCTGAATTTGGCAACATTATTCCTTATACTTGCTATCATTAAGGATGCAACGGATGTCAATTTGGCCGGATAATGAATACCGGATATCTGGCCAGAGTTTTAACCGGATATCCGGCCGGATGTCAGTATGTCTCGCACTTTTTCTTTTTTAATTTATTTTAAATAAATCAGCTTTATGTACTTTATTTTTGCAACCAAATTGTAATATTTTTCTCACCTTTTATATTTTTTCTTTTTCCTTTGTCTTTTACCTTTTTTCTTTAATGGTTCTTATGTTTTTATATGAAAAATTTCAAAAACACATTCCTACATTTTTTTTAATAAATTGCCTTTGTTATTCTATCCTCCAAAAATGTAAGTTTTGTCTTTTGTGTTTCTCAGATGCAAGAATGCAATTTTGCATTTCAGACTGAAAAACTATCATTTATGATTTTTTGTGATGAAATGTATAATTAAACCTAATTTTTTTCCATAAAGCTTTTTTCTACATAATGCTCCAAAATACTTAAACGCGTTATTTCATATAGTATACTGTTTAACATTTTGCATTTTTTTAAATATTTATCTTATTTCTCTGTGTAATAATTTTTGGCTGGACGTACTGCCGGACAGTTGTAATATACGGCCACTGCCAATTATCCGGAATATGGCCAGATATGCCGGATACAGTATGTTGAACCGATAACCGTTGCATCTCCAGTTAAAATGACAGTTAATCACCAATGAGGACTGAATGTGATATCCAAAGTTGATTAAATTTCATATTTTTTATGTGTAGTTTTTTTATGTGTAGTTCATAAGAAATTGGACTGTAAAAGAGATGCATGAAAACTATTGAGTAGAAATGATCAGGGTTAAATTAAATAAATCAAAATTATGTACTTTATTTTTTCAACCAAATTGTAATATTTTTCTCACCTTTAATATTTTTTGATTAGTCACCTATTTGTACTATAATTTATTTTAATTTTTTTAAGTTTCAGTATTCAATATCCCAATTCGACATTATTTAATTAGAAAAAATCAAATCTGATTAAAGCATTTTTAACAGTTATTTACCTTTTTTCTTTAATGGTTCTTATGTTTTTATATGAAAAATTTCAAAAACATATTCCTACATTTTTTTTAGTAAAATGTCTTTGTTATTCTATCCTTCCAAAAAGTAATTTGTCTTTTGTGTTCTCAGATGCAAGAACATAATTTTGCAGTTGAGACTGAAAAAAAAATGATTTATGACTTTTTTTAATGAAATGTATAAATAAACCTAATTTTTTTCCTTAAAGCCTATTTTTTATTTTTTTTACATCATGCTCAAATACTTATGCATATTGTTTTATATAGTATATTGTTTAACACTCTGCAATATTTTTGTTATCTTTATCTTATTTCTCGGTGTATACTTTTTGGACGGTTGTACTGATGCTCCAAAATACCTAATACAATAATAAATGATTATAAGCATTGTTTCATATAGTATATTGTTTAATATTTTGCATTTTTTGTTTTATTTATCTTATTTCTTGGTTTATAATTTTTGGCCATATGTACTACCGGATAATTGTAATATCCGGCTACTACCAATTATCCGGTATAGTGACCGGATATCTTTTGCATCCCTAGTTATCATAGAAAAATAGGAAAGAAAAGAAAAAATTAACATAATTCCGTATTAATATTTCATATAGGTTGCATTTTGATATTTCAATGCTTGAACTCCCGTTATAAATATATATATATATATATATATATATATGTATATGTATATACATATACATACACACATTACCTTAACAAGTTTCCAACACATAACTTCAGAATTTTTTTTCCGGTGCTCAAGTATTAACACATTGTATGCGGGACTAGTACATTTTCTGACGATTGATACGTGAGCGCGGGTCACATACTAGTACGGGTTAGTGTAACAACATGGTTTGTGGGTACAAAAATAACGGTATATGCAAGAAAACGAAGCCGAATGATCTTGTTTACGACATAGATTCTGGAATGTAAAAATGTTTTTATATAACATAATTCGAAAAAATTAAAATTATATACTATTATTACTATTTGATTTTTCATATTTACGATACTATTATAACGTCCGTACAAGAACGTTTTCTGACGATTGATACTTGAGCACAGGTAACGGACTAGTACGGGTTAGTGTATTGTTTGTGAGTACAAATGTAACGGTATATACAGGAAAACGAAGCCGAATGTTCTTGTCTACTACATAGATTCTGGAAAAATTTAGACATATAAAAGCGAGTTTTTACCTCAGTCGATGCGGAACCACAAAACGGGAAGGTTGATTAAAAAAATCAATTTAGATTTAAAATTAACTTTTTATTTAACCTTACGAAAATGATATTATATATATGTGTATATATATGTGTGTGTGTGTATGTATAGAGAGAGAGATAGAGATGTGTGTGTGTCTATTTATATATTTGTTTATATATTTCAATATAAAATACGAAAAGTTGGTTAAAAAAATTAAATACTTTTCTGTCTATTGAGATTTAACTGAATAACTAAATTTACGAACAAAACGCCAGCTCCCGGTACAATTCCGCTGCAAAATGTACCCCCATACAATGTGTTAATACGAATTTGGCGGTGGTGAATCAGTTAATCCTTTGCTATCCTACGTGGAATGTAACTCGACACGGTTTTAAATTTAAGACTTATTATTAACACTTGTTTAACTTAATTGAAATTACTAGGTTCAAAATAATTTGATAATTCTAAGGTTAATTTGTACCAGACTATTAGGAATGACCGATGAATTTACTACTAGTAATCATCAATGGCAAGAAATGAACCCCATGCTACATCATCGAGCTATTAGTTTCTTGTTTGTAATTCAACAATTACAGTAGAACCTCTTTTTAACGACCCCTTCGTTAGAACGACCATCTTAAAAAATCCCAATTTTTTTACCATAGGAATAATGTTAATTTTGAATCATTACAACGACCCCAAGCGTATTATTTTTCGTTAGAACGACCGCCAATTTTAGTCCGCGGAACTCATGAGCAAGTGGGTTATTTCAAAATTATTGTGCTGTGGTGCAACTTCAAGAAATCTGTACTCCTCTCTTTGTGTTTGCTTAAAGGAGGGGAGGGGGCGTGACGAAAAAGAGAGAACTAAATCTCCAATTATCTTTTGATGAGTTTGTTGCGGTAGACGAAACTTTACAGAGCTGCGGAAAAAATTTGAATGAGGACGATTTTATTGTCCGTATTACCGGAAATGAAGAAATCTGCAATTCCGACGACGGAGAAGAAATCGTTCAAGCTTTTGAAAAAGTGAATGAAAAAGAAGCCTTCAATGCAATCAATGCCTTGCATCCATATTTTGAAGGACAATTTAATTCTGAAAATTTCCTTCAAAATCTAAGGGATATGGAATCAGTGATAATGAAAAATTCCCAAATGAAATTGAAACAGGCGTCAATCAAAGACTTTTTTTCAAAAGTTCAGTAATGGAAATACAAATAAATAGAAGTGTTCTCTAGGTATGTACTGTTGCATCATTTCTTTGCTCATTTTTTATTATTTTTTCAATTCGTTATAACGACCATATGATGTTGGTCCCACAGGGGATCGTTATACCGAGGTTCTACTGTATAATAAAATCCTTATCGAGTGCCGTAAGTGAACAACCACATCGTAATTCAAAATTTTTAATTACAAAGTACACAGAAAAAAGTATTTACAAAATACACACACATAGAATAGTAATGATAAAATGTCTAACTATAGCTTGTATAGAAAAATACAAAACTGAATGTAGCAATAAATTCAAAGCTAATGTATTAAATAAGGCAAAAAGTGAAACATTGAACACAGACAGCTGTTTGGAATCTGTGAAAGAGCTGCACTGTCAGTGCAAGGGAACGTACTGACGGTAATAACACACTGATCTGTCGCAGTCTGTGTTCAATCCTTATTTGACCCTTTACTTTGGCTTTGCATTTATTGCTATGTAGCTTGTATATTACATAAACTGTATTAATATTTTGAATGCACAGTTAACCCCTTAATCCAGTTTTTTTTTTTTTAAAGGCCGGCCAAAAAAATTTTTTTAATGTAAAAAACACAATTTAGAAAGTAAATATATGTTGCAAAATCTGAATATGAATACGTTGTTGGAAAGTGGCTCACTAGGAAGAGATAAGTTGTAAGTGGTAAGTAGAAAAAAATATCCATTTTATACTTGAATAACAAAGTGTTATAGCTTACAATCCCATGTAAATGATAAACATCAATAACACGATTGTTTATTTTTTCTTTCACATTGCTATTTTCAATTCTCAATTGCATTCGAGTGTGAAAAATTATAGCAACATAAACTACAACGCCGCTCGAATTATCTCGAGTGTACAGTTTGGCCAGTTTAGCGCGCTCGAGTTAACTCGAGCATGCACGTTAAGGGGTTAAAAATGTTCTAATTGCAAAAACACAAGAACACTATATCGAGTAAATATATCACAAAAAATATTAGTGGCTGAAACATTTCTAATATTGCAGTAATTTAAAGCTCAGATACTGCAGAAAACTAAAAATATAGGAAATATTTTTTAAACATATTATATACATATATTTTTTAAACATAAACAAACGCAGAACATAAGTTTTTTTTTCCTACAGAAAACGCACAAGTTTTAAGATACAAGAAATATATTCATATTAGGTATAGTTAATTTTCGAATCACAAAACTATAAAAGCATTGTATCACAAAAACAAAATATCGTAATGAAACTATAATATTGCAGTAATTAAATGTGTAAATGCTGCAGAAAACTAAAAATATAAGAAAAACATTTTCAGATACATAAAAATAGAGGTAAATATAAACCTTCAATTTTATTCAGTACAGAAAACACAATCTTCAAGCTATATAATTAATATTTTAAACACAAAAATATAAAATTAGCGTATCACAAAAAATGTATCATAAGCTGCTAAATTTTTCGGTTCTAATCTTGCAGTAATTTCAAAAACGGAAACTAAAAAAGTTAAAAAGTATCTGTAAAATATTTTGCAATGCATCCAAATCGAATAGATATAAGCCTTTAATTTTTTCCTAGGGAAATCATAAGCTTCAAGATAAAAGATTAATATATAAAATAATTATATTAATATTACAAGGTATGATTAATTTGATTATTACAGAAATATATAAACAGTGTATCACAAACAAAATATCACGAGTGGCTAAAACTTTTCTAATATAGCAGTAATTAGAATCTCGGATATAACAGATAAATAAAATTATAAAAAAAACATTTACACGTGTATACAAATTGAGGGAAATATAAACTTTTTAACACAAAAAGCACGATATGGTTATTATACAAGATGGTGAAACAAGAAATTACAAAGTGGTAAATATTGTAATCACAAAAATAGAAGATTACAGAATAGCGAAAAAATACACCCGTAGTTACTAAAACTTTTTATTCTGATCCTGCAGTAATTTCAAGCGCTGATGCTGTAAAAAACTAAATATTCTTTCAAATATATGTAAATACAGGAAATATTAACCTATCTTTTTCCTACAGGAAACATACGACCTTCACACAATGTGTTGAAACATTGCATACCTTCACAGTTTTAATTTACAGAATAAAACACATATTTAGTTGAGTTTGATATAAAGACTTTGTTTCTAATACATAGGTCGGAATTTATTTTGCAGATAAGTGAATTTCATTTTTTCATTTGGTTGTATATTTACTATGTTATTTTAAAATATATACAACTCGAATATTTTAAAAGTTAGTGTGTTAAATGCTTTTAATTTTGACACGCCGTAAACATGATACTAAGACTCCAAGCTCATCTTGTTGCCCTTTTTAACTATGTGCACTTTTTAAATTTCCTGAGTTTCTCCAAGATCCCACTGAAGCAGTAACGAGTTAATCAAAAATTCTTTTATAGAATTTTAGTGTCTTATATGTGTTATGAAACAACACTATACATTCTCATTATAAAAATGTAGTCGGAATTTATTTTGCAGATAAGTGAATTTCATTTTTTCATTTGGTTGTATAATCACAGTGTTATTTTAAAATATATACAACTCGAATATTTTAAAAGTTAGTGTGTTAAATGCTTTTAATTTTGACACGCCGTAAACATGATACTAAGACTCCAAGCTCATCTTGTTGCCCTTTTTAACTATGTGCACTTTTTAAATTTCCTGAGTTTCTCCAAGATCCCACTGAAGCAGTAACGAGTTAATCAAAAATTCTTTTATAGAATTTTAGTGTCTTATATGTGTTATGAAACAACACTATACATTCTCATTATATAAAAATGTAGTTGGAATTTATTTTGCAGATAAGTGAATTTCATTTTTTCATTTGGTTGTATATTTACTATGTTATTTTAAAATATATACAACTCGAATATTTTAAAAGTTAGTGTGTTAAATGCTTTTAATTTTGACACGCCGTAAACATGATACTAAGACTCCAAGCTCATCTTGTTGCCCTTTTTAACTATGTGCACTTTTTAAATTTCCTGAGTTTCTCCAAGATCCCACTGAAGCAGTAACGAGTTAATCAAAAATTCTTTTATAGAATTTTAGTGTCTTATATGTGTTATGAAACAACACTATACATTCTCATTATATAAAAATGTAGTTGAAATTTTTAAAAGACTTTCGAGATCTCTTGATCCCTTAAGGTATCCGCCTACGTTAAAAACGTCATTTTTTGTCAAAAATCATAATTTTTTTTTATTTCTCTATTATAAAATTTCAACTTTTAGACTTCTAAATCTGTTTTTGTTTTGTCTCTACGGCATTTAAAAAAAAAAGTTACAGCTATTTAAACATCAGTGACAGCTGTCAAATCAAAACGGAAGTAGCGACTTCGGAACCGGAAGTTGTGAATTTAAAGCCTTTTAAAGAGCATTTTTTGGACAAAACTTTTTAAATTTTCATGGAGATTAGCTTAAACATTTTTCTAGTATTTTTAATAATTAGCAGCTTGGCAATTAGAAAGTTTTGAAGCAATAAAGTGTAAGGAATTTTCAACATGTATTTTAATATTTTTTTATAGTTAAAGTTGCTTTCATAAACTTGAAATGCCTTTTTCTCAGAACGGTATTTTTAATAAAATGTTGAAATTTGAAATGTGATTTCTCAAAAAGTTCTTAAAATATTTTGTTGAAAATTATTATAAATGCTTTTAATAGTATTTACTAATGAATGACATAAAAGCTTTAAATTTGGATAATTTTTAATGATGTTACACTCATAGTTAGATAAAAAGGTGATGAAAATTCGTTAAAAATTCAATGCGTATGATTTTGAAGGACAAAATATTTTACATTAAACAAAGATTTTAGGTGATTCACTAATCCAGTGTATAAGAAATGTGTTGCATCAAAAAATATTGAAATAATTTAATTTATTAAAAAATTAGACCTTTTGAAAAAAGCCGATTTTTTTACTAAATTTTCTTCATTTATTAGAAATTTTATAAAAACTTCTCCAGGAATAATTTTTTTAAGTGCAGTTCTCTATGATAATATAAAAAAAGAAATCTAAAGATGTTTAAACATGAACTAGTTTCTACGTTTAAAGAAAAAAGTTCTCCGAAAGTAGACGGATACCTTAAGTATTTGCAAAAAAAAATATTTGAAGTTCTTGATTCCATTTACAGCGATTCTACCTTGTCATTCCTCTCTTCCATGAATAAGGTGACATTTTTAGGTTCCATGTGTGCTTGGCCTTTGTAGAAATCTAGAGGTACCTGCAAATAAAAGGAGATTATAAACCAGCGAAAATTATTCTTCCGCTATGAAATAAGCCGAACGAAAACCATTTAGGGTGCTGGCCTTCGGTATCGGAATTCATAGGTTCGAATCCCACTGTGGCATGAATGTTCGTAGCCGTTAGAATCGGCTTTAAACTGTTTTCGGCTAGAGAGGCAGAATAAAATCGACACTGAAACTTTATCGCCCACGGAAGTAAACCTCAAATTAGACATCCTCCAGCTCCGTCCAACAGACTGTACCTTCAGCGTGAGAACGAAACAGGTCGAAGCAAGATCCTCGGTACTTGTCTTCACTGATGGCTCGAAAATTAATGAAAGAGGAGGCTGAGCCGCATTTATAGCATATAAAAAAGAGAAAACAATCTACCAATGGTCGCAATTTTTAAACTGCTCAGCCACAATCTTCCAGGCAGAACTGAAAACAATTTCAGAACCGTTAAACTGGATCACCCAGCATCCTGGTCAGAGATCGTTCCAGATTTTATCAGACAGTATGTCCAGCCTTCAAGAGTTCCATCAAATGAATCACCAAGTTCAGGTTATTCAGGCCTGAAAAACCTGGAGATAACCAACAAAAAAGTTGACCTTTTGCTGGGTCAAAGCTCACAGTGGCATCGACGGCAATGAAGCGACCGATAAGCTGGCTAAAGAAACGACACTTCGAGAGCCAGAAATAAAACTCCCACTCACTAGTTCATTTATAATAGGAGCAAAACTTGAGGAGCAGGAGTTGCTCCTCGAGTGGCAGAACTACTGGGACTCGGCCACTACAGGCAGGGTTCTCTACGGTTTCTTAAGAAAAGTGAAATTGTGATTAGACTGAGCGTAAATGCCTTTCTTACGAACCACGGACCTTTCCCTCAGTATCTCCACAAGTTCCACGTATATTGGATAGCTCCTCGGGAGTTTGTGTCTGAGGTGCAGTCGGTGACTCCCCATGACTATCTGCACTGCTGCCGTCTGACACATGACTTGCATCATAAGAAACTCTCTGACACATCCAAGGAACTCTCGGCAGAGAGCCTAATCAAAAACCCGGTACTGATAAGGAAGGCCAGGAGCCTGACTGACTGGCTCATCGCAAATCAAGGCGTCATCGTGCGGCCATGAAGATCTTAGCCTTAAATCACACAGCAAGGGGCAAAGTACCCATTCACTAATAGCCATCACAACTACCCTGTACTGTTTTTGCCTCCATCACAAACAGCTGCTCTCATGTCAGAAAGTTTTATGTAGTACACCAGGTCAACCGAACTTTTACCCAGGGCAGGACTCCTGCGGAGTATTCCGAAAACTCCATTGGTAGTACTCATTTGTCTAGATTGTCTACATCTTTTTGTTATCTTAAATTATGTGTTCGGAATGCTGACTTGGCTCTTGCGTAACGCATTGTTGTGGACGGTCACCCCGAACCAGCAATTCTTCATCCTATGCCCGACTTCGGGTGGGTAGCTGATTACAGGTAGTACACGGCTTAAAACTGTAGGTCCCGGACTTATTAGCCCTCGTGTTGCAAAAAGTACACTGTAGCACTCTAAACCAAACAGCGATGAATTAGAAAATCACTAGTTTAGCCAGTTTTCAATTATTTTTTCAACAGTTTTTTCAAGTATCAACTTTAGCTCAACTTTCCCCCCGATTAGAGTCCATATTGAAATTAAGCAGTAATTAAAAGAAACCACATAAGTTGATACATCCATAAATGCAATTTTTGTGAAAATATTATAGTATTGTAAAGTTTTTATCAATTTATTCAGTTATATAGAAATAACAGCACCATTGTCTTATAGTTAATATAATAATTTACAATATAGAACATTTTTATATTAACATAAGTTAAGGGTAATGAATAACCTTGCGCTCCTTTATAACACCTTGATATAATATTAATATTTATTTTTAACTAGCCGTGGCCGGCCACCCGTTGCTGTGGCTCAGTGTAGTTAAACGGAAATGAAAGAAAAAAATCACGTTTTTAATACGTTTAATTTAATAACACTGCATCTGGTGGAATTCGAACCACTGCTTTCATTCCTCGGTACCTGGAACTTTACCACAGAGCCAAACAAAAGGCAGCCAATCAAATTGCTGAGAGCACACACAGAGATTTTAAACTTTATATGAAAATTTGTGCGTCTGGTGAGATTATTAGAACCACTGCTTTCATTCCTCGGTGCTAGGAATTTTACCACCGAGCCAAACACACAAAAGCCAATCAAATTGCTGAGAGACACACAGATTTTATACTTTATATATAAATGGTGTAGATAAAAATATACCCGGACTCTAGTACAACGTTATGTGAAAACTTCAAGCCAATCGATGCAATATTTTCAGAGATTTTCGGTTACGGACAAACATTTACATTTTTATTTATCGGCCATTCCATAGAAACGAGTGTGACACGTTGAACTACTTTTTATCAATTTTTCCATAAACAATATAATATTTTAAATATATATTTTTGTGAAGCAATTATAACACCTAAGGAAAAAATTTTACAAAAAATAAAAGAATGTCCATTTCTTCTGTACATGTATAAAAAATATAAATATGCTGTTACGGCTGTGACATATCTGCCACACCCGTAACAGCATATTTATAATTTTTCAAACACGTACAGAAGAAACAGAAATTCTTTGATTTTTTGCAAATTTTTTTTCTTTAGGTGTTATAATTGCTTCACAAAAAATATATATTTGAAATATTTTTTTAAAAATATAGTTTTTATGAAAAAAGTGATAAAAAATATTTCAATGTGTCACACCCGTTTCTATGGAATGGCCGTTATATAGATAGACCATTACATATTTAGATAACACTTCAAATAGTGCTACCGAACGAAGACTAAAAACAAACTGCTTTAGAGGGAAACAACCCTGGCAGATCCTTGAGTCTCCAGTGGTACTTCTGGGTCTTGATCAGTGAATTTTCACAAAATGATAATTTTTTCGAATGTAGGATGATATTTAGATATTTACGATATTTAGTTTCTTGGCTGAAAACGCTAGATTTGCCAGCGATTCATGGGTATAATGTTAGTTAATGATAAAAAAAAGGGCACTGGAGAATATCTTGCCCGGACTTCCAAATGCCTAAGGCCAGCTCTGAAACCCAACATGAAAAGTTGGACTTACCTTTGTCTGCGGACATCTCTTTATTCGGAAGTGGCTTAAAACGTGTGCAAGACAGAATTTGATCTGGATCAAAGCGAACCGCATACCGACACAGTTTCTTGGGCCTGCACCAAATGGGATGTAAGCATACTGGCTGCGCTTCGCTCGTTCTTCGGGAGTGAATCTAGAGTAGGACAAGGCACAGAAACATTAACTCTCAACAACCACCAATTTAAAAATTAGAACACATTATTTCAAATAAGGATGCAACGAATGTCTTTTTGGTTTTTGGTTTTGGAGCGCTACGGTCTACTTTTTGCAACACGAGGGCTAATGAGACCGGGACCTACTGTTTAAAGCCGATTCCGAACGGCTACGAACATCCATGCCATAGTGGGATTCGAACCCACGAACTCCGGTTCCGAAGGCCAGCACTCTAACCATTCGGCCATCGTTCGGCTGCAACGAATGTCAATTTGACCATATATAGAATATCTAGCCAGAGTTTCAGCCGGATATCCGGCCAGATGTCAGTATGTTTCTCACTTTTTCTTTTTGAACTTATTTTAAATAAATCAGCTTTATGTACTTTACCTTCCTTTACCTTATTGTACGTTACCTTTTACTATTTTTACCTTCCTCACATAAAAGTTAGCAAAGAATTGCATCTCTATGTGTTCATAGAAGGAGATTTTAAATTTGAAGTTTGTAATGTAATATTTATTTTGACAGCCCCTTTGTATATTTTCCATAGCTCTATTGCGATATGTATGTATGTGTATATATCTTGTTTAATTAAAAAATGATCATCTATAGAAGGTTGAATTTTTTTTATTTAGGTCTGTTATAACGTCTAGTTTTAGACCTCCTCTTTTGAATGTAGTTTACACTTTAGGTGGTGAAAAATTTCACTAACATGTATTAATGTTGCCAAGTATAACTCAAAATCAATTAGTCATAAAATGGTCAGTGCTTTTAGTAAGGATGCAACGGATGTCAATTTGACCGGATAGCGGATATCTGGTCAGAATTTCAGTCGGATATACGGCCGGATGTCAGTCTGTTTCGCACCTTTTCTTTTTGATGAATTCATTTTAAATAAATCAACTTTATGTACTTTACCTTCCTTTACCTTATTGTACTTTACCTTTTACTATTTTTACCTCCCTCACATAAAATATAGGAAGGAAGTACATCTCTATGTGTACTTAGAAGATTTTAAATTTGAAACCTGCAATGTAATATGTATTTTATCAGTCCCTTTGCACATTTTCAATAGCTCTATTGTGATATCTATGTATGTGTATATATCTTGCATAATTAAAAAATGATCAGCTATAGAAGGTTGAAATTTTTTATTTAGGTCTGTTATAACATCTAGTCGTATACCTCCTCTTTTGAATTAATTTACACTTTAGGTGGTGAAAAATTTCACTAATATGTATTAATATTGCCAAGCATAACTCAAAATCAATTAGTCATAAAATGTTCAGTGTTTGTAGTAAGTATGTAACGGATACCAATTTGGTCGGATAACGGATACCGGATATCTGGTCAGAGTTTCAGTCCGATATCCAGACGAATGACAGTATATTTCGCACTTTTTCTTTTTGATTTATTTCAAATAAATCAGCTTTATGTACTTTACCTTCCTTTACTTTTTTTTTTTTTTTTTTTTTTTTTTACATAATGCTCCAAAATACTTAAACGCCTTGTTTCATATAGTATATTGTTTAACTTTTTGCATTTTTTGATTTATTTATCTTATTTCTCATTAGGTAAGTTATCTTTCTTAAAACACTCAAGAGCCAAAACATTATGACCATATGTCAATAACTAGTTGCCCCACCTTTGGCACGTAAAACAGCTTCAACCCGCCTTGGCATGGATGCCACAAGTCCTTGGTAAATGGCCGAAGACAGATTATACCAGATGTTTAAGCAACGGTTACGCAAATCCGAGATACGAATTGGTGGTCTTTGAACTCTGAGCTTCCGTCCCATGACATCCCAAATGTGTTCTATTGGATTGATATCCGATGAGTTAGGCGGCCAGGACATTAACTGGAATTCAACATCATGTTCCTGGAACCATTCCAACACAATTTTCGCCTTATGACAAGGGGCGTTGTCCTTTTGGTACATTCCATTTCCAGCTGGAAAAAAAGAAGCCATGTAAGGGTTCAACTGGTCAGCAATGATGTTCAGATACCCTGTAGCATTCATGTTCAGCTCTACCACAACCACGGGTCCCAGAGACGCCCAAGAAAACGTCCCCTAAAGTATAATACCGTCACCATCAGCTTGTGTATGACCTACTGTACATTGAGGGAGCAACTGTTCGCCTGAAAGACGGCGTATCCTGACACGGCCATCGGCGTGATGAATGACAAACCGTGATTCATCTGACCAGGCAACTCTCTCCCACTGATCCATGGACCAGTCGCGATGTTCCCGGGCCCAGCGTAGGCGCAGTTGGCGATGACGCTTGGTCAGCAAAGGCACACGAGTGGGACGTTTGCTGCGTAGCCCCATATCCAATAGTGTCCGCTGAACAGTGTGCTCCGATACTATTCTACTTGGCCCTGCATTATATTGAGTTGTCAGCTGAGCCACTGTCTGGCTCCGGTTTTGCTTCACTACGTGAGACAGTCTCCGACGACCTTTTTCTTTGATAGCCTGTGGACGTCCAACACCATGCGAGTTTATTGCAAAATGTAGGGGTGGTCATAATGTTTTGGATCTTGAGTGTAGGTGAGTTTAACTGTAATTAAAAAAATTTATTTTTCCTCAACTACTAGGCAAGGACCATTGTGATCTGTGTCGAAAGTGAACAAGAGAAAGAAAACCCACCTGTCTGGATCAAATTTTTCCGGATCTGGAAACAGCTCTGGGTCTCTGTGTATGGCATATACCGGGACAGTTACAACCACGCCTCTAGCGACGGTCAGTCCTGTGTCACACAGCTTGTAGTCTTCGTCCGCTTCCCTTTCAAGTCTGAAAAGAAGTGCACTAATAAGTCCTACATGTTAATAAAAAAATACACACATTCCAGACTCTATGTGTCCCTGCAGTTTGCCAGGCACGCTATACCGCCCATATTAGACAAAAATATGCCACATACCCTAGTTGATTTTTTTTTTTAAGAATAACCCTTTTTTCGATTGTGTAACACAAAAATTCTGTCCAGAGCCCATCTGCCATCCCCTATTTAATAATAGCCTAAGTTATCTGTCTGTCTGTCCTTGAATTTATGAAGCGGTTGGATCAGGAATGGATAGAGGCATCTTGATGCAAGGCCGTAGGCAGGGGGAGGGATTTGGGAGACTGGTTCTCCCCCCCCCCGGAATTTTGAAAGACTATTTTGTAGATAGACAATGTCCCACTACTGTGTTTATATGTGCTATCTGCCTAGTTGTTCATGAACATGGACAATTATTTTCTTAGAAAAATACTCTCTGAGACCATAAGTCTTGCTGGGCCGCTGGCCGGAAATACAGCTCTGTATTTCCCGTACTGTATTCCGGAAATACAGTACTTACCCTTTCATTAAATGAAGTATCATTCACAAACGAAAGATGTCTTTCTCCCTTGGTCCCCCTCCGAAAATAATTTCTGGCTACGGCCCTGTCTTGATGACAGAGGCACATTGGATTCTTGATGAGTTAGAGTTGGCAAAATTCAAAGCGAGTTCAAAAATGTTCGAAATCCACTCCTATCCCCCTCTTCGACCGTTTAATGTCATTATTTCAAGCCGTATTTTCCCCGGTTAAGAGCAGGTGATTAAATTTATCACATAATAAATAGGCAAAAATCACATTTTTTTAGCCTTATGACGTCATTCCATCTCATTTAATCACTTCTTATTTTAAATTATTTAAATATCGTCTGCATTTTTTTTCATACGTTTTATCCCTGAACTTAGATCTAAGTCTAACACTTCAAAGGTTTGTAACATTTTAAAATTTTAAAAAAAGTTTATAAACTGTTAAAAAATTTAAAATCATAAAAAAATCATTTATAATGTTCCTTATAAAATAAAATATATCAGTCATCCTCTATATAACAATAGTCTAAGTTATCTGTCCGTCCGTCCTCGAATATATATGAAGCGGTTGGACCTAGAATGGATAGAGGCATCCCTATTGGATTCTTGATGAGTTAGGGTTAAAAAAATTCAAAGCGAGTTCGAAAACGTTCGAAATCCACCCCTTTCCCCCTTTTCGATCGTTTAATGCCATTATTTCAAGCTCTATTTTTCCCGGTTAGGATCAGGTGATTAAATTCATCAATTTATCACATTATAAGTAAATGAAAATAACATTTTTTCTAGCATTATGACTTTATTCCTTTAACCATCTCATTTAATCATTTCTTATTTTAAATTATTTAAACATCGTCTGCATTATTTTCATACGTTTTGTCACGGAACTTAAATATTACGTAAATGATTTTCTTTTATATTTGGCTTAAATAATAGATTAGGTACATATGCGATAATTTTAAACTTAATCATCGATTACATTTTGTTACTATTAAAATTTTATCATCGGCATTAACAACAAATTCTTTTTATAAAAGTCTAAGAGTCCCCTTCAAATATAACATTTTTTTTTCTAGAATTATGATGTAATTTCCTTAACCATCCCATTTAATAATTTCTTATTTTAAATTATTTAAATATCGTCTGAATTATTTTCATACGTTTTGTCACGGAACTTAAATATTACGTAAATGATTTTCTTTTATATTTGCTTAAATAATAGATTAGGCGATATATAAGGCGATTTCACGTAGCAGGACACATCTCAACTTATGACAATTCTGGCTTTAGTTTCAAACGGAAGGGCAGTTTATTGTTTGTCTATTGGCTATCGTAAACATGAAAATTAATCTGCAGGGCATTATAGTAGTTCGCTAATATCTTTTATCACTGAACTTAGATATTACGTAAATGATTTTCTTTTATATTAGGCTTAAATAATAAGTTAGGTACATATGTGATAATTTTAAATGTAATCATTGATTATTTTTTTGTCGCAATGAAAATTTTATCTTCGGTATTAACAACAAATTATTTTTATAAAAGCCTAGGAGTCTATTTCACAGACTGATAAATATCGAGCGTTTAAGTTATATATATTTGAAAATTAAGAAGTTTGTTCGTTTGTGTTTGTTTTTTATACATAACCAAATAACCACACGGTTTGCAATCGATTCGTTAAATTTTGGACATCCTTCATATATACCGCCAAATAATCGCTGTCAATATTAAAACCTCTGATGTCCATTCTATCCCGTAATATGACAAGATAAATTAAAGTTGAAAATAAGAGATTTGAAAAAAAATTTTCAATTTTACAACTCCTCTTCAACCTCCACTCAAAATACGTGTTCTGCAAAGATCGGTCGATTTACTTAAAAATTGGAAAAAGAATTTACCAAGTATCTAAAAATTTATTATTTAATTTTATTTAATTTAATTTAATTTATTAAAAATTTATTATTAAAAGTATTTAAAATAATCAAATTTTGTAAAATTTTTTCCTCAAAATGTTGTGCCGAACGATGGCCGAATGGTAGAGCGCTGCTCTTCGGAACCGGAGTTCGCGGGTTCGAATCCCGCTGATGGCATGGATGTTTGTAGCCGTTCGGAATCGGCTTTAAACTGTAGGTCCCGGTCTCATTAGCCCTCGTGTGCAAAATAGTAGACCGTAGCGCTCCAAACCAAACCAAACCTCAAAATGTTGTTTTTGATTAAGAATCAATTTGTTGAGTTACGATCCCCTCGCCAGATTTCAAACGCCACGCTGCAAGCACGCCAATTTCGCCAAATGTGGTTGAAGCACCAACAAGATCCATGATTAGAAACAGGAGAGTGGGCTAAGAAGAGGAGTTGAATAAACAAATTATTGAGCATGTACAAGATAAATCTCAGCCGAAAACAAACCATTTTTTTACCTGTCTCATAGGTTACTTTACAATTCTGGAAAATTAAAAATTTTACTGATCCCGTCATATGTCGGGCTATATGCTAGTCTTGTGAATAAGTTTCAATTTAAAACATTCCTTTAAACCGTTGATGGTTTTTTGCCATGAGGGTCAGCGGTGTCCGGCACTCGACTAGGCTACATCGCCATAGGAGCCACCGATGACTGGCTACGCAGCAAATAATAAAAGTACATAATTATAGTAAATATGGATACTGATAAATTTTTCAATAATACCATTGTTATTATAATGGTTTGAAGAAATGAATGCAATATAGAACATACAAAAGTAATTTTATTAGTGCTTGAAAAATATACATTTTATCAGTGCATATCGCGATGAGTCAGATTGGAACATTCAAGGCAAAGAAGAGGTGAATCGGAACAATATGTCACCACTTTTTTAGTCAAATTCTTTGCTCTAGTTCTTCCTAGCTGCTTTGAATGCTAAAGAATGAGAGTAATCACTTAGCAATCGAAGCACGATTGTTTGAAAAAAAAAGGACAATCGTAACAATTGCTTACCACGCCGTGGGAGTCACTGGTGACCCTACCACGAAAACTGCTTCAAGCATGATTTTATAACTCATTTTATCTGCTGCAAATAATATTTCAGCATATGCATCGCATAATGAAAAGTTCAAGTCAGCGCCTTGGGCAAACCACCAAAAATGCGTCTGGCAGTCAACGTCCTCCCGAGAAGGGAATGTAGCTTGGGAAATGCCAAGGAGGCGATTAACATTCAAAATTTAAGATAGAATTTGTATTTACACTTTTTTGATTAATGTTAGTAATTTTCGAGATATTGTTATTTTTGGTTAAAAAGCTATACTTAACGACGATAACACAATAGCTAAAGCTCACCTAGGAGTAGGAGGAAAACTCAGTATATATATATATATATATATATATATATATATATACTGAGACCTGCAGATATATATATATATATATATATATATATATATATATATACATATATATATATATATATATATATATATATATATATATATATATATATATATATTACAGACCTCATCTGAAGGTATTGTAAAGATCCGTTACAAGACCCGAGCGAAAAAAGAACGGAAAGTTACCTTAAAGGACCTTCGCAGCGGACAACTATTGTTACCTGTAGATAGGAACGCACAAACCGAACAAAGCCGTTGTGTACCGGATTTCCGTCAACAAAACGTAGGTAGTCTCTTAAGTAAAATTAAATTAAAAATTGTCAGTACTCAGGAGCCAGTGTGTCTACGTTTTTATGGTGTCTATTGCCGTCAAGAGACTCTGATAATAATTATAAATCGAGCGACGGTGGGGTCCACTGTTCCCCACATCTGGACCAAGTTACTGGTGCCGCTAAGTTCAAGGTCAAGGTAATTGGGTTTAACGGAGTACCTAGCGAAGTGAACTTACTTTAACCTCCGAACGTAAGCAGGTCAAAACATAAGTTTAGGCCTCAAGTCAAAAAGTAAACCAAACAAAAATTTAATACACTCTAGCTCACAAGCGAGGAGGTGAGAACGTTCTCATAAAAAATTATGATAACCAACGCGTTGTCCCTAAAGATGAACTTCGGGCAAATCTGGTAACGCGTCAGCTGAACCAGCTGAGCCAGGCGGGTCGTTTGACCGCAAAATTGCGTCACCCTGGATCTGGAAGGTTCCGGAAAGAATCACGCCAGAGGTAACCGGGACCCCTATATAAGAAGATTGGCTGAGCGGAGAAGAGGCGAGGGGGGGGTGGAGCTTGAGAAGAGTCCACTTGTCTCTCCGTATTGTGGTGCTTTCTTTTCTTCAGAGACTGCCAGCGTCTCTGATTTCTGCTAGGAAGTCGACCTTCGACTTCGGGATCTCATTCCCGTTACATTTAATAATTTTTTACTTCGTGCTTTGAAGTAGGTCGCTGAGAGTGACACTTACTCTCATTTTGGATCGTCTTGCATCCTTTGATTCCCAACGAACTCCAGCGAGATACGTACTCTGAGCGCTTCGAGCCTCAGTGTAGAAGTCAACTGTTCGGATCATCAGACCGGTAGATTATAGTGTCAGAGTCCCGTACCTGCACTAATTAGCGAACTGTTCCTGTGTTCGAGAATTACCAGCTTCACTGTACCCACGTGTTTTATATTTTTAATGCTTATCTCAGCACGAGATTTCAGAAGCAATTGAATTTACTGAATCCTGTATATAGATGTATATAAATTCTCTCCATGAATAAATCATTTAATCAAGATTAAATAGATGTTCAGCCTGTATCCTTGACGGCCTCGCCTACTCTTACTCCAGTATGTCACAATATTAAAAACATTTTCCAGCTTTCGACTAATTAATTCCATTTTCAATTTCTACAGTATAACATCACATTCCTTTTAAGCTTTAGTTTGCAGAATTAAACACATTACTTGAAACTAATATAAATATTTTGTTTCTAATATGCAATTTCAAATTTTAATAGCATTCAACATGATCCCTATTTGTCAAACAACACAAATACAACGTGTCAATCAATGACTTGGAAAATCAATGACATGATCTGAAAATAAATTTTGGCTATTTATTTATGTTGTGAAACTATAGATATAGACTTGCAAAACAGTCTGCAATATACCTGCAATTTTCGTGTTGCGCTAGATGTACCTTAATCATTCTTTTTCCCTTCAATCCAGAAATTTAGTGCTCTTTTACAAGAAATTATTAAGTAATTAGTTATCAAGCACTTGAACATTTTAGCAAATGTTTATTTTGTTAAAACATACCTGATACCAGGAGGGAAAATTCTCATCGTTTCTGAAATGACATTATCCAAGTATTTCATACTCTGGACGCCTTCGTACGTCAGCTCTCCCTGTGGACATTAAAAGATAAGAAGGATATATTTAGGAATTTGAAAATGCATGTCACGATATATCAGAACCGTAACAGTGCATCTTACAAGGTTATTATCCAGATCTTGTTTGAAGAAAAATGGGCCGAAGGGTAAATTAGAATGTGAAACAACACTAGACGGTAACTGTCGAATGTCACACAAAATACATCTGTTGATAAACATTCGTTTACTTTATTGCACATTTATAATCATTTTGACTGTTACAGTTTAGGACACCATCTCCCTCGGGTGCCACTTCTGACACACAAATTTCTTTCTCTTTCTCGTGGAACATGACAAAAACGCCACCTATCGGTGTGAACCTCAACAGTAACTTTAAGCTAATGAAATGGAATTCTGTAGAAGGCACATGGATTTTTCATACCCCAATCGATAATTCTTGTTCTTTATCATTGAGATAAAATCAGCCTCGTCAGTCCAGAGGATTCTAACCAGACTATGGCCGAATGTTAGACAGCTGCTCTTTGGTACCAGAGATTATAGGTTTGAAATCCGCTGCTGACATGATGTTCGTAGCCATTCGGAATCGGCTCATTAGCCCTCGTGTGACAATACAGTAGACGATAGAGATCCAAATCAAACCAAACCAAACCAAAAGATTCTCCACAGCCAGAAACCACCGACTTCTATTCGGACAAGAAACCCTGTGCAAAAGATGGTCAATGTCGATAACAAGCAGTTATTGGTTGTAGCGGATCTTATACGTTAAAAATTCCCTCTTTTACTCAGTATCTTCTACATTGCTCTTTGTAATACGTCTAATTATCGTGACACTGCACGTACACTAAGGATACGTTTGTGACTACTAGGCAACGGTCGTTGCTATGACTGAAACAACTGGTCATCTCTGGTAGATTTTCACCGTCTGCCACAATGTAACCCTAACAACCGAGTTTTTTCATATCGAGATATCATGTCTCTCCTTCCTTGAGGAGAAATTGGTCTTTAGCGCAACTTCTTTCTATGTCGGAATTCAATAAGAGCTGCAACAGCATTTTCATAGTCCGTATAAAAGTTTCACAATTGTTCTGGTAAATTAGTAATCATCGTAATTGAAAGAGTACTAATCACTCGATCTTCTTAATACCCAGATTTCGTACTCAAATCATTTTCTTATGCAAATCAGATTGGTTTCTCTTTTACTTGCAGTGACATAATTGTTAATCTTTAAAGTGGGATAATACTTCAAAATGTAAAAATAACTGTCCAAGTCGTACAAATGCTTGAAAATTTAAAAAGAAAAGTTTTAAATGTCTCTTTTATTTCTTATTTAGTGCATTTCAAGCAATTTGGCTATTAAGTGCCCCTAGGGGAATATTTTTAACTAAATTTTTTTGCAGTACCTTTGAAGGCATCCTCCAAACTGCCTGTCTATAAATTTTCGACTAAATCAACATATTAGGTACACCTACAGTTACAACTGTGAATAGGCCAAGTTTAAGTACAATCACCGTACATGGTTTAATTTGGTTTGGAGTACTACAATCTACTGTTTTACATGAGGATTAATGATACAGAGACTTACTCCTTAAATACTATTTTGAACGGCAACGAACAAACATACCAACAGAGAGATTCGAAAGCGCGAACACTGGTATCGAATAGCAGCGTTTTATCACTCGGCAATTGTCAGGCTCTCATACACGAAGATGAGACTGTTGTAGGTATATAATAAATATTTTGATACCATAAATTTTTCCAGCGTTTTAACTACCAGGATTACAGCTCATCAAATTGATGAAGTTTGGCATGATTAATATCAAAATTGTTCAGTTGTATCCAATTGATTTAATTGGTCGAAAGATGTAAAGTAGATTATTTTTGCGCAATACTGAGATTATAGTACCCAATTAGCCGAATAGGTTGATAACATTTTGAAATAGCCACCGAAATAACGCTAAATGTTAAAACTTTTAGGGCATAATTTCAAAGAATAATTTTAAATAACTGCAGTTTAAGGCTGCTACTCACGGTGATAATATACACCACTAGATTATCTAATGACGTCACTAGAAGTGCATTTCGACACGTTGGGTTATGTCGAAGAGAACTTTTGATACTCTGAAGGGGATTTTCATCATAATGACGTAGCCAGTCGAAAAAATCGATTATTCCGATAGTTTAAAGTCCCGGTTAGTAGCAGCCTAAATGACATTTGTAAGTATGAGTAAACCAGAAAATCTCCAGAAGTACACAACCGTCTTATTTAGTTCTCCCATGGTTATATAAATAACTAATATCTTATTTTCTGAAGTAAAGCAATTAACCCCCTGTAATGAAGATTTTTTCATGTTCTTTTATTACATATTTCCCTCTTGTATTGTATATTTGGACCTACAGTTTGGGTCCTTTTTTTTCGCATACTGCCCCTTGCAGATGCAGCTCTGTTTTCTCACAATAGCAGCCTATCTCTTCAGAGCCGCCCTCGATCTGGGATTAAATTTCGGACCGAGCTTCCAATTCTGGCCACCTGCATCAGCAGCCCTTAAACCTTTCGATTATAATTTGCACCCATTGGCTCGTATTCTGACAGCTGGTGTGGCAATAAAGTTTCGATTTTGATGACAGCCGCACTTTTTGAAAAGTGCCGCGTTGTGGTGTGTTGCCAAATACCGCTCTTGGCGAATTTTCACCGCATTGGATGCGCCTCCCTACGAATAGCGTTTTCGTCCTCCGTGCTCCTTGTCTCAGATTATCATTGGTCAGATCCGAGGGAGCCCTACATCTCATTGCGAGCGCGGGTTTCCTTGGCGCTTAGCAACCCCTTTACTGGCTGTGTTTTTGGAGCTTTCGGCATGACCGCAGTTTAAAGTTTTTGTAATTTTGACAGACAGAGAAGAAACTTTTTAAGAACCTTGCAGAGGCGTTTTTTTCTGGGGACAATTTTTCCGTTGGAGCCCACCTTGATTTTTGGCCATCCTAAGCCCTCTCGCGTTGTTTCCGTCTTACTGCGGCGTTCCTGGAGTTATTTTTTAAAAATTACCAACGCCAATCAATCAGCAAAACAATCTCTATTAACCAATATAGGGTCCTAGCAGAAGTAACCTTATCTATTTGTATAAGATTAATGAGAAAATAAATGAGATCGAATAATAGTAAAAAAAAGTGGAACTCAAGTCAGCGTTTGTTGTGTTATCTACCTTCCTCTACAATTGTTCCTTCTACATATATGGTTCACTCTACCTGACGTGAATCCCTTTACTGCTGGTCCTGACTTCTTATAGTCCCGACTTCAACTTACATAAAGCACCGACAGCTCCCTTCTTCTACAACTGGCACCGACCCCTTCATCATACCCTCCGCTTCAGAAAATAGAAAAAGGTATTGATTAAACCGTTTATTCCTTATCGTTTATTTTATTACCATCCATTTAAACGAAATTCAACAAAATAAACCAGATCTTGGAATCATCTAGCAGTAAAGGCGACCAAAAGAATTCTAAAATAGAAAAGACTCACGTCATTTGCTCTTCGAACTTCGTCGATTTCTTGGATCAGCCTCTCCTGGATTTCAGGGTTCAGAGCCAATTGATAAGAGGTAAAAGAGAGTGTTGACGAGGTAGTATCATAGCCAGCAAGAAAGAAGATCACGCACTGTGCCACAAGCTCTTCTTGGGACAAAACTGGATATAATAGTTGGAAGTTACTAAAAATGTGTAATATTGTTATTGAAATACATTTCATGAATCACAAAATATAATACAAAGGGCGGAGTTTCCGTTTGAAGGCTATTCAGTCCAGATTTTATGACAGTCTTTCAAAATGAATGTGGTCCTCCTGTACCCCGATACAGCTTCCTTGAGGTCCAAAAGTTGCTGCTGTGTTTTGTCAGCTAGAACATTTTAAAGTTGTTGAGTTATTTGTAACTTTGTCCCATCTTAAACGTACCCGGCGTGATTATTTGGTTCTACGGACTCTATAAGAATTGCAGAAATAACATAACCATTTTCACCAACAAAAAATTGACAGTTATTCAAATAAAAATCATAAAATAATCGTTGAGGTATAATGGACTCCGAAGGACAAGAGACTATAAAAAAGAAACAGTCAAACTCGTTGGAGGGCTAGCTTGCTCTCTTGGCTTCTGGTCCCGCTCTCTAAGAAAACTCTGTCCGAGCTGTCGCATCTCTTCCCCCTTTTACTTGCGTCAACCGGGTTATTCACTGATGCAAAATCCCTGCGCACGGCTGACGTGGGAAAACAATATTCTTATTGATTTTTCCCGAAAGTGGATACAACGTTTCCCGTTACAATCCCAATTGTCAGAGGCACTGAAAAATCTGAATGTCAATAGAGATCGTTAACGGAAAAGTTGTAACCTTTACGTCTGCCAATAAGTTGATGGGCGAGCAACCTAATGTCCAGTCGGAACATGCACTTATCTTCGATGTCTTTTTGTCGGCATTCACAATGACCTTGAGCACAGAGGCAATCATCCAACTGCTTCACCAGGTTAAATAAATCCCTTCAGTAAAACTCCTCTTTTCTCTGCTTAAAATTCCAAAACTGCTGCGGAACCTTTTATGATAGTTATGTTATAACATTTATTTTACTTGATGTTCGCTTGTGTTATGCTTGTTAACATGAGAGTAGATCAGTCGGCAAAGGCAGCGATCTCGTAACTGAAAGATTGCGGGTTCGGGGCTCGAGATGGCCCAAGAATAGCCGTGTTCGTTAAAGGTGACTGAGGGAAGTAAAATAGGTTCGTGGTTACAATGTTCTTCAACTTTTCGAACGTTACCTCTGGGGTGGAAGGCCAAGCCTGGAGGCCTTCTGCTTGGTCCTTGCTTCTAAATTAAGAAGACCCAGCGGGGATAATGCTACTCGCGTACCTTAAGCTACATATGGTCCCCGGGTGGTGCTAAAACGATAACAGCTTCGCAGCCTTGTATTGGCAAAAAGGTATCTGCTGTATTACCAGCTGCGTTGAAAAAAGATGTTTGTCAACATATGCTAGTAAAATATATTTGATTAGTATTTAAATCAAAATTGATACTGACCAAGACGGTTCAAAACCCCCAGGTTTAAACTGATACAATCCTGCCAAAGTGCCACCAAACAATAAGTGAAAAAACGACAAAGACCTATTTCTGGCAATGGTATTAGAAAGCTTAACATCTTCCTAAAGTGTATATTGCTAAAGAAGACGACTACGTGGCAAAATAATGCCAAATATGTGCGTATACGTATTCGTAAATTTTACAAAAATATATTACCTTCACAAATTTTAAAAACTAAGTACCGTTACTTAATACTGTAAGAAACGAAGGTTTCAGGCACTTACACTTCTTTGGACGGTAGTTGAGTACTTTATTCTCTTCTTTTCCGTAATTTGTAGTTATGTCATCATCATCTTTCAAATCCAGTTTACCCTCTCGAGCCATTTCTTCTGCGGTATCCATAAGTATTTGCAAAAAATCATTTCTCGTCTAAACACAAAGAAAATATCATTAATTAATTGTAATGAAAATCCAGTATAAAAGTCCTTGAGATTTCATTTTATTAACTCAGTACTCTTAAAAACGTTTTTCTTAAATACGCCCTACGGCCTCTTGTAATTCACATGATTGTGTACTAGACCAACAGTCACCAAATGGTGGTCCACGGATCACCAGCAGAGTCTGATTAAAGCACAGGCCGACTGGGTCTAGGCCTAAAATTTGGTACTTAATTATTAAATTTTAAATAATTTAATTAACAAAATTTGAAAATGCTTTTTGTTAATTCTTCAAGTAATATTTCATGAAACCTTATTCAAAAATTAAATAAAAACAGTTAAAATATTGACAATTTTATCTAAAACACACTCCAGTTTACTTATTTACGTCACTCCAGTCATTTTTTTACTCATTACTTACTCCATGGTTCTGAGTAGAAAAATCCTTTGCTTTTCAGGTCTACGAATAGCTATTATTTGTTAATCTTACCTATGCTATTTTATTTTATTTTTTATATAAAAACTTAATTGCAAGTGTTACAGTTTACATCCTTGAGGATATACAGATTTTTGGCATTCGACTGTACTACAAAGGTATGTAAACATAAAAATATTAATATAAACTTTCCTCCAAAAATATTCGTTTGTATCCTCTTTTATAAACTTTTTTTTTTAAAGGAGGGTAGGGGGGGGACCAAAGACTACCAGACCCTGGGCCCAACTTTGCTTTGATCGGGCCCTGATCACCAGTGGTCCATAAAAAAGGCCAGCTCGGGTTTCGAACCCGCAACCCTCCTGTTACGAAAGCGTTGTCTTTGCCGACTGAGTTACCACTTCTTCCATTTCACATAATTTATTAAGCACAATAAACAGTCCGTCAGCAAGCATCAAGAATTGGGAGTAAAATGCCTGTAAGCCTCTCTGAACATACACTTTAAAACCAGTAGTCTCTAAATGGTGGTCTACGGACCACAAGTGGTTGTTCACAGAAAAAAAAATAATAATAATTCTATATTGCAAGCTGCAACACAACAAACAAAATGTTTCTTTAACATTCAGATTAAAAAATGAAAACTAACATCCTTGTCAAGATCTCATTTTTGGCTTCCTTTAGCCGATTGAGTTACCGCGACTCATTTTTGGCCTTTTTTGCTGACTGAGTTACCGCGACTTCCATTTCACACAATTTCATTAACCCTTAATTTGGCAAGATGTTTTTTTTTCAAATATTTTTAAATTTTAATTTCTGTTTTTTCCCATGTCTGTACAGACATTAGGATCTCTGTAAAATAAACAAAATAATATATCATTTTCCATTTTTGAGATAATTAATGTCCGCTGTGGCGAACACTGACAATTATGTTATATAGTAGTAATAAATATACATGTCCGGTGTAGCGGTTAGACAGCCAAATTAAGGGTTAAGCACAATGAACAGTCCGTCAGCAAACATCAAACATTGGGAGCAAAGTGTATTTCCGCCTTTCTGAACATACACTTTAAAACCAGCAGTCGCTAAATGGTTTCGCTAAAGAAGTTTCGTTAACATTCAGATTAAAAAATTAAAATCATTTTTAAAATTTCTTCTAAATTAAGTAGTATTTTAGCATAACGTGTCGCAAAGGGTTAAAGAATAAATTTAAGTTTTAAGTAATGAAGTTTGTGGTTCATTTACTTATGACAATCAAGAAAAGTCATTACTCGCCGCTGATTTCGATTAGAAACACAGTCAAGTAATAAAGTTATCAAAAAATTGCAACATATTACCTGCAAGACAGGTTTATTTATTTCATTTCCTGAAAAATATATTCCTGTTAAATCGGAGCACATTAACTGAAATTTATATTTCAAATAATTACTGATTACCTGTTTGGTTCTTTTCCGCTCTTCGATTATTTGCAGAATCGTATCGGAGAAAAATTGAAGTGTCGTGGGGGGAAATAAACCAATCTTGAAATATTTCATAATTCCAGGAACAATAGCTAAAATAAAACCAAAACCATCAAAGAAAGTTCAATACGTAGTTTATATATGTTATTCAAATTCACTTCATATTACATTTTATTTAAAAAAAAAAAAAAACCCAAAATTTATTTGTTTCCAAAGCTTGGACTTTCAGAAAATGTGAAAAAATAAAACTCTATTTTACGAGATAAAGGTTTAGACTTGCACTCTTGTGGTAAATGAACAGCGGCAAAGGAAAAACAGTTTAGTAATTCAAATCATATACAGTGAACAAAAAAAAAAGTGGACAGCAAGGAGAATCCATTTTGTAGGGCAATATTTTAAAAGCGAGTTGTACTTTGAACATTTTTTTTAAAAAATGGTAATTTCTACCACGATTGAGATGAACGGTTTCAACAAACACTACATTTAATTTTAAAATAATTTAAAGTTTATATATATATATATATATATATATATATATATATATATATATATATATATATATATATATATATATTGAGAATGACTCAAATATTTTGTTAATTCTTAAAATGTTCTTAGTAAATTTTTTCGTATTTTTCCTTATAAGTACTTTAACATTTTGAACATTATGGGGCTATTATTTTACTGATAAATTAAATGGTTTATTTGAGGATATTATTTTTTATTTGGAAGTTGAGTTTTCATAAAACAAATGGAAAATTTTTAAATTTAAATTTAGTTATAATAATTTTAATAAATTCAAAATTTAAAACGAATAACCGGAATTATATTAAGGCCTATGAAGCGTGTTTGATAAACATTTTGTAAGAATCTATAAGAAGCTTAGTCTCTAGAAGCATTTTAAAAAATAAAAAAAACTCATAAAAAATAAATTTTAAACACATTGGATTTTATAATAAAAT
>CM063500.1:79314624-79404624 GCA_032207245.1 Pardosa pseudoannulata | reverse complement strand
AAGGCGACTGGAGAAAAATCTTCCAATTTATTCAGTTTTCAAAAACACTTTTATAAATTTTAATATAAAATTTCAATTGTTAAAGAATTTACATAAAATTTTTCAAATAGTTAAAAATATTTTAAACAAATTTTTATAAAAAATTTAAATTAAATGTATTATTAGTTTTTCATATAATAAGTAAATGAGAGGATTAAACAAAATTTTTGCACTTGTTTTCAACTTTTTCAAATACATTATTCCAAACAGAAAGAGAAATTATTATTTTCTTGTCAGCTATTTCAATGGACGAAATATTGAACAAAATATAAAAATATTTTTTCTGCTTCTTACTTACTTTTTTAAGTTTGCCTGTGGTGAAAGTTGGCGTGACAATCGTACGGACTCTTTTCCAATCTTCTCCTTGCAGCATAGACAACATGCTGTTTGTCATTTTGTCACCGCATTCGAATTTCTAGATGGAAATTTAACAGCAAACATTCATCAGGTTTAGAGATGTATATACTTATTATTACTAGAAATGCAGTATTATATAGCAGTTAAAACTATTTTCATGCATAACAGGTTTTTATATGCTTTATTAAAAAAATAGAAAAAAGAAATGAATTCACAACGTACAGTTAAACCTATCTTTTTAAAGTCCCAATTATTTTTCCATAGGGATATTGTTAATTGTTAATCATTTACATTGACCCCAAGGTATTATTTTTCTGTTAGGAGCCCGTCAATTTTAGCCCTCAGAACTCATAGCAAGTGGGCCATAAGATTTGTATAACGTTATTGGTACCAAACTGGTACTAAAGAAAATATTCTTTGGAACCATTTTGGTACCAAAGAATAAATAAGAAGTTCCGTGGTACCAAAGAAAATATTTTTGGTTTTTTCAATCAATACAAAAATTCTAAGTAGTTAGTAATTGTGTTAAAAATCCAGTATCCCCTCGTAATGTATTTCCTCGATAATATTGCACATTAACATATATATACAATAGAACCTCTTATTAACGACCGCACGATACAACGACCCTTCGTTAGAACGACTATCTTATAAAGTCCCAATTATTTTTCCATAGGGATATTGTTAATTTTTAATCATTACAATGACCCCAAGCGTATTATTTTTCGTTAGAGAGACCGTCAATTTTAGCCCTCAGAACTCATAAGCAAGTGGGCCATTTCAAAATTATTGTACTCTGATGCAACTTCCATTCGATTCCAACGACGGAGAAGAAATCAGCCCAGCTTTTGAAACAGTGAATGAAAAGGAAGCCTTCAATGCAGTCAATGCCTTGCGTCAATATTTTGAAGGACAATTTAATTCTGAAGATTTCCTTCAAAATCTAACGGGTATGAAATCTGTGATAATGAAAAATTCCCAAATGAACTTGAAAAGCATCAATCAAAGACTTTTTTTCAAAAATTCAGTAATGGAAATACAAATAAATAGAAGTGTTCTCTAGGTATGTACTGTTGCATCATTTCTTTGCTCATTTTTTTTATTATTTTTTCAATTTGTTACAACGACCATATGATGTTGGTCCCACAGGGGTCGTTATACCAAGGTTCTACTGTATCAGTTTTTCTAATCTCCCAAATTGTTTCTGTCGTTTGAAAGAAAAGTTTTAATACAAATATATATTTTTATATAAAAAATTAAATGGAACTTCTCTGTCTTAATTGTTTGACTCTTTTATTTTTGCTATACAATATATTTTTATTGATTTTTAAGTGCATATGTTCGTAAAAGTATATACTTACCCATCTCCGTATGCAAAATTCCAAACACACAAAAGTTTCGCGAAGGAAAAATGAAGCCAAATTATTTGGCAAAAAACAGATCATTAATCGCGTGTTTGTTTTACAGAAATTTAAAAATCTTGTAAGTGGTATTTATTAATTAAATAATTGTACGTAATTCTATTATATCGGTGCTCTCCGTGCCAATAATAGTCGCCAAAGACACCAAAGGGTACCCTCTTCTAATGAAGCACCTTAGACCACCTATAACTTTTTTTAACACTGAAAGAGTGTTAAGAGGGATTACCCTCATATATATCTGTGTGTCTATGCGTCAATTTGCGCGTTTGTGAATATCACAAGACAGTTTACCAGCCGGTCAGTTAGTTAATCAGCCGGGCAATATGAGATTCTACTACATGAAAAATAATACTTTTCATTTTCTCAAACAACCTACCCGTCTTCCACTAAAAGCATGAAAATCTTTTACGAGTATGTAGCGAAGTAACTCAGGGTCTCCCACAGACAGCAAAGCTCTGTTACCTTCATAATGCCTGTAAAATAAAAATCATAAACCAGCATAAATACATTATAATAAACAATATACGAGGGTTGAAACTTTAATAGTGGCAACACTGCTGTAAAAACGCTACACAACAAAACCAAAGAATGTCGCGTATACCACACGTAAGCTACATACCTACCTTACCTCTCAGCAAAAAGACTCGTCCTTCCTACGTCATACAAATGCGGAGTGACGCGAAGAACTGATCCTTGTATTAGCTTGCGGTCTAAAGTAAGTGTTGTCAGGACGTTTTCAAAACAAGAACAACGAAAATGGATAAAAATTCAATGTGCCAGAGGTCGTACATCACGACAATGTCATCTAGGGCTTCAAGAGGCTTGCGGGGAATCTGCATTGTCTTACAGAACTGTAGCAAGATGGGTAAAAGCCTTCAATGAAGGACGCTAAAATGTGGCAGACATGAATCTGCCAGGTCGTCCTAGTGTCAGCGATGCAGAAATGCATTCTGTTGCCGACTAATGGACAGTGATCGATACCAAACGATTCGTGAGCTAGTCCTAAAGACAGGATGTGTGCATACGATTGTGCTGTAAATTCTGAAAGAACGCCTGAACATGAGAAAAATTCTGCACCTTCTGCAGAATGCCCTATTATTCTGCTTGATGATTAACATGGAGTGATGAATCTCGATTCCCGAATACTTAACGCCGACGGAAGGCTGGGGATGTGGCGTCAGGCTCAAGAAGCCATGGATCCTGCATGCCAGGTTGGAACTGTACAAGGGCATGGTGGCTCAATCATGGTGTGGGGTGTTTGGGGGAGGGCACTGTTTGGGATCTTGGGTGCATGTAGCAGCCTATCTCAATGTAATTCGGTACGTAGAGTTTCGGGATGATCACCTCCATCTGTTTAAGCTGTTCTGTTATCCGCACGATAATGGAATTTTCCAGCAAAACAACTGTACCTCTCACAAATCCTGGTTGGCTACTGGCTGGTTGGATGAGCCTTCCTCTGACTTTTCTGTCATAAATTTGCCACCTAGAAGCCCAGACTTAAATCCTATTAAACATCTTTGGGATGTTTTGGAACAAGGCGTGAAAGGCAATTACACTGCACCAACGAACCTTACTGAATTATGGGCAGGTTTAGACAATATTTGGCAACCCATTCCCATGGAACGTTTCCAGGAACTTGTTGAATCTATGCCTCGTCGTGTGGCAGCCGTTATCAAGGACACAGGAGGCCCAACTCGTTACGTAGGTGTCCCTAATTCAGTGGCAATTCAGTGTATGTGAATGTATCTATAAGGTCCGGTTATTAATTTCCATGACTCATGGAATAACTCAGAAGAAAAAAAAAAGGTTAAACACATAGCCATTTAATATGATTCGAAGTAATCCCCATCAGCCGTAATGCACGTTTGTGCTCGGCTGTACAAATTTCGCAAAGAAGTTTTAAAGTCCTCTTATGGAATGCTATTTAATAGTGACGTTACTGCGGCAGACCCGTGTGTGGATCATCTTCGATGCTTTCGTTCAAGTCCCGAAAGCGTTTAAACCACTCAAAAGTTCTTGAGCGGGATAATGGTTCCTCGCCGTAAACTTGTTCTAATATTTCGTAGGTTTCCACAACTGTCTTGCCCAATTTAAAGCAAAACCTAATGTTAATTCTTTGCTCCATTTTCACTTTAACAACAGGAATTTAAGAGCTACGTTTTAATGCACCTTTCCACGAGAACCACTAACTTTAGAATAACGCCGATTGCACTGCACATGCGCAAGAAAACGCTCTTCGGTATGCAATCATTAGAGCCATCTTCCGGCTCTTCGTTCTCCTACAGTTACGGAAATTAATAGCCGGACCTTATACATACATAGACAGTAACAAAACTAATGATCCCAATTGTAAGGGTTAATAGAACACTGTAAAGGATTAAGGGATATAAGAGAAATAAATCATGAGTGAAAAATAGAGCTCACCCATATATTTTCCCATACTTCTGGTATCTCTCAAATTCAGCATCGTGGAAAGGCTGGAAAGAAAAATAAAAAGCCATATTACTACTTTCTCAAATGGTATTCAACACGTAATGATTCTCGGATTTAATATATGAGAAATATTTCCATAACAAATGATTTATCTGCCTTTAATTTTCGACATATTTAAAAAAGCTGAAAAATTCTTTTTAGAATGCAAGTTATAGATCGAGTAATAAAAAATATTAAGTATCACATACACATCTCCCTCAAAACTATATTTTTAAACTATACGTAAAATTTTAAAAAAATTTAATAAATAAATTTGTTTGAAAATTTCCATATTTGAATATATGCTTGTTATCTAATGAATCAGCCTAAGTATATTAAAATACTTTAGATATTTTACAATAAAATTTTAAATTCTTATTTTCCATGAATTTGGTATGTCTTTTTAATTATAATTAAAATAAAAATTATTTATCTTTCCGTTATCATTTTAAATTTTTTTAAATAATTGTTGATGTCACATTTAACATAGTTAATTAATCCTAGGCACAACAAATTTTAAATTATTTTAATGTAAAATTAAAGTTTACACCTTTATTTAAATATGAGTTACTTTAACACATTGTGTGCGGGTACATTTCGAAGCAGAATACTACCGGGAGCGGACGTTTTGCGCGTAAATTTAGTTATTCAGTTAAATCTCAGTAGATCGAAAATTATTTCATTTTTTAACCAACTTTTCGTATTTTATATTGAAATATATAAACAAATATATAAATAGACAAATAAACAAATATATATATAAATACAAATATATATATATATATATATATATATATATATATATATATATATATATATATATATATATATATACATATATCATTTTCGCAAGGATAAATAAAAAGTTAATTTTAAATCTCAATTGAATTTTTTAATCAACCTTTCCGTTCTGTGGTTCCGCATCGACTGATGTAAAAACTAGTTTTTATTTTTCTAAATTTTTCCAGACTCTATGTAGTAGACAAGAAGATTCGGCTTCGTTTTCCTGTATATACCGTTATTTTTGTACCCACAAACAATCCATGTTTTTACACTAACCCGTACTAGTACATGACCCATTCTCAAGTATTAATCGTCAGAAAACGTACTAGTACGTGTCCCGCATAAAATGTGTTAAGAATAACAAAAGCAGCAAAGCAATTACTGAAAGCGTACTAAATTGCGTTAAATATTTTTTGCTTTAAAGATAAAAGTGTTTAATTTATAAAAATATTGAAATGTTTCAAAAATCTATAAAAAAAAATATTGTCAATTATAACATTATATTACATAACTGAAATTCGAAATCAAAAAAGTTTACACTGTAATGTACTAGTTTAAAACACTTATGCAGATTTCCTACTGCAGCTATGTGTTTCAGCCTGTTCAGCCTTGCTTGACCGGGCACTCCTAACTTACGTTTTTGTTTAATAGCCTAGCCTAATTTTCATACTTTATTTTTATTCTATAGTCAATGCATGTTTTATTTTTATAATCTTAAAAATAAACTTTTAGTTTAAAGCATTCGAAGGGAAAGTGCTATTTTATGGAAAGAGATTATTTCATGCATCCACTGACCCTTCTGCAAAATCTTAGAACTTTTGGAAAATGATTTACGACTTTTGACTAAGTTTCATCAATGTTACTTATACATAACTGTAGGAAATTGTAATTTTCTATATATGTTCCTCGGAGAACATAAAAGTGACTGACGTAAGCAGTAGTAATGTGAAAGTGACCTGAAGTAATATTTGTTATTATTTTACTTCCTTGTATAGAGGAATTTTTTACAATTCTTCCTTTAAGTAATTATTGTATCTTTCTTTACAAAGATTTCCCAGATTAAAATTCTTCCACGAGAAGGAAAAATTTTAATCGCAAAAATTACGGTGTTCAGAAACGGAAATACCCATCTTTACCATGCTGAATCTATTTTGATTAGTTTCGGTCGTAGATCTGTCCATTAACTTTAACTGTAAAACTTTAATATTCATTTTAACCACCTCAGTAACAAACGTATAGTTGTTAAGCATGTTTTAGGTATATTTAAAAACAGAAATCTGTGAACCCGTACATAAAACAGAGCATGAAGAAACGACACAAAATATGTATCATGTTGAGGTATAAGAACGCAGAACTTGTTTCGCGAAAGAAAAGTACCTTTTTCAAATTTTCCAGAACACACCCGACAAAGGGATATGGTTTGACGTACGGAATACCAATTGTTTTCCAGTAGCTCTGCTTTTGTATGGAAGACCTAAGAAACAGAAATAACAATTTATAAATTAATATATAATACAAATATGAATAAGATATGTATCGATATTACATTTACAAGAACCAATAAATCTTTTTTCACAAAGTGAAGAGGCTTTCATAAGTAAAAACAACGTTTACATTTCTTCTGCCTTATTAGTCATACATCTGCATTTCTTTATTTATTTTTACTTTACAGTGTCTAAGACATAATATTGCTACATATTATGTATTTATAAAGGCATAACTTAGCGAAAGTTAAAAGTGGTTGGTTATAAAATACACTAAATGGTTCGTCAGATAAACCAACAAACTTGGTGAATTTTTCCGCTTGGCGACTTTAACCATAAAATACTTACACCAAAGAAAGGTATAGAATAAATATTTTCAGAATATACTACACCTCCCATGGAAGCTATCAAGACCCATCTAGTACATCGAGTCAGTAGAGATGGATCATCGATAAAGTGCATCCCCCACATGCGAGGTAGATGAACAATTCCATTGACCAAGGTGAAGCTATTTCCTGTTTAAGGTAACGTATTTAGCTGATGTTTGTGAGCTATCACAAACTTTCGAATCGTGTCGGAGTTACTCCTAGTTTGGAATGCAACTATTTCAAAATATTCTGATGTGCGGTGTTCGAAAGAGTTTTAAATAAAGGTTTGCTAATTATGGCACATGTTTACTCCAAATCGAAACCCGTAGCAGGTAGCAATGCTAAATAATGATTGAAATCTTGGAATACTAATTTCGTGCTGTTTTGCAACGTCCTAATAACAGTATATTCGGTATTAGTTATAAATAAATAATAAAAATATAAAAGCAATAAAAAAGCAGACTTATTCGAAACCGTCAGAACGAGAGATCGAGTTGATAGAACATGAAGGGAATTCTAGGTGAATATTATTTAGAGGAAGAAGTAAAATGACTATTATTTACAGTAACACCAGCCAGCGGGGATGCAGTAAAACGTTTACAACAGCGCTTAATTTAAATACAAAAATGCTTTCAAGGCTAAATAACTGTTCAAAAAATGCATCCTATTCTTCCCGATCACATTTCAAAAATATGTAGTTAATAAGTAAAGAAAACCTCGTAGGAGTCACTGACTGTGAGATTAACACCTGCTAGATGAGCACCTGCTGCTGATTTAAATGGTATTTTTTAAGTCTTTGCCTAATGACATCACAGCGCGGGAGCTACAAATCACTGCCTTGCTCTAAAGACAGACTCGGTCGAACTAATGTTCAACGCCATTTGCAGCAATCTGTTTAACAGACAATTTAATCTAGAACATAATACAAAATTAACTTAAACACCGTGTACATATTAGTATATACCTCAAGTTGGGAAAATGGAAAAAGAACTGTGATCACGTGCTAATTTTTCCTTTTATATTTTTGTTGAGTTTTTCCCTTTCCGAAAGGCAACAGAAAAGAATGAACGTTTTTGTTTTGTTTTTGATTCCGGTTCTTAGTTTTTCTTTGGAATCGATGTATGATGTTCGTGTTTCTTTATGTTTTTAATTAGTGTTTCGCCAGAACGTGTAGAATAAATGTTTTGTTCGTATTGGAAGGATTCGTCTTTAAATTGTGTCTGAGGAATATATTTTTCCAATGCGTCCCACAAAACCGAAAGTAAAAAGGAAAGAGCCTTTTGATATTGTTTTCCGATGATGCTCTTACAATTAAGTTCGAAATTTAATAAAAGTATATAATCTACAAGAAATTTTTAAAAATCCATATCTGAAATCTAGAAAATTGATAATTTAAAAAACAAAATCGAATCATAACTTAAAAGAAGAAACTGAATCTGATCATAAGACTGTAAAGTACTTTTTTCTGCCATTTTCTTGGAGATCACTTTTTTCGCTTGCGTATTTGCACTCTATTTATACCGCTTTCTATTCTTCCTGTCTCTATATTCTTTTCCACAGACGTTATAGACTGCAATAATTGTTATTATCACTCTACGCATGCGCGCGCGCGATTTTGTTTCGTTTCGAAACTGAAATTCCGGCAACAACATCCAATTCTCGTTGCCGATACCAGGGAGATGGTCTGCTAAGGTCAACACAAAATAGGGGAAAAAAAGGGATACGAACGCGACGAGTTCAGGTATGAATTTAATATCATAAATAAATAACTGCAAGTTGAACTGAAACTGGAAAACTGTATATCTAGTAGTAAGACCCGATTTCTGTTCCTCGCAGTAACATCTCTTTTATCTTTTTTAAAATAATCACTGCAAATATCAAAATCACATGTCACACTAGATTCTGTACTTACTGTCACTCAAGATTATCGTGCATTAAAGTCAATAACTGTATCATTTTATTTGTTTTTCCCTTATCTTCCAAATTCTAATTATTTTTCTCTAACCATATTCCATTTAAATCAATAAATATCTGTTTCTCCGTTCATTTCCGATTCTTTTCTTAATTTCCTCGTAGCCGCACTTCATCTTATATTTAAATGCATTTAATGACACATTAAAATAATTCTCGAGGATAGAAACAGTGAACAGGAGCAAAATAATTGCACCCCAAAATCAACATAAGGTTTCGTGCAAACATTACACAAAAAAGTACTAACGACATAATTCTTACCAAATATGATCATATACTTAACATTTCTTATCTGTTTTCTTTATTTCGGATATTTTACTTATTTCTCTCATAGATTACACTTCAGCTTAAATTTGCTACGTTTTATGATGCATCAAAATAATTCCAAAGCATACAAAAAATGAACAGAAGCAAGATAATGGAGCCCCAAATTAACTTGAGGTTTTGTATAAACATTACACAAGAAAGTAATAATAATATAGAATAATACTCAGCAGATAAGATTCAATACTTAATAATTCTTATCAGTTTTTGTATTTATTCCCGCTTCCTTCCCTTTACTCTCTCATAGCTACGCTTCAACTTATATTTACTACATTTTATGAAGCATCAATATAATTCCAAAGCATACAAATAATGAACAGAAGCAAAATAATGGAGCCCCAAAATTAACTTAGGTTTTATGTAAACATTAAACAAGAAAGTAATAATGATATAGAATAATACTTAGCAAATATGATTCTATACTTAATAATTCTTATCAGTTTTTCGCCGAACGATGGCCGATTGGTTAGGGTGCTGGCCTTCGGAACCGCAGTTCGTGGGTTCGAATCCCACAGTGGCATGGATGTTTGTAGCCGTTCGGAATTGGCTTTAAGCTGTAGGTCCCGGTCTCATTAGTCCTCGTGTTGCAAAAAGTAGACCGTAGCACTACAAACCAAACCAAACTTATCAGTTTTTCTATTTATTCTCACTTCTTTACTTTACTGTCTCATAGCAACGCTTCAACTTATATTTACTACATTTTATAAAGCATCAAAATAATTCCAACGCATACAAATAATGAACAGAAGCAAAATAATGGAGCCCCAAAATTAACTTTAGGTTTTGTGTAAACATTACACAAGGAAGTAATAATGATATAGAATAATACTTAGATGATATGATTCTATACTTAATAATTCTTATGAGTTTTTCTATTTCTTCCCGCTTCCTTTACTTTACTCTCTCATAGCTACGCTTCAACTTATATTTACTACATTTTTATGACGCATCAAAATAATTCCAAAGATACAAATAATGTTCAGAAGCAAAATAATGAAGCCTCAAAATTAGCTTTAGGTTTTGCGTAAACAATACACAAGAAAGTAATAATGATATAGAATAATTCTTAGTAGATGATTCTATACTTAATAATTCTTATCAGTGTTTCTATTTATTCTAATTTCCTTTACTTTACTCTCTCATAGCTAAGCTTCAACTTATATTTACTACATTTTATGACGCATTAAAATAATTCCAAAACATACAAATAATGAACAAAAGCAAAATAATGGAGCCCCAAAATTAACTTTAGGCTTTGTGTAAACATTACACACGGAAGTAATATTACTTAGCAGATATGGTTTGGTTTGGTTTGATTTGGAACGCTACTGTCTACTTATTGTAACATGAGGGCTAATGAAACCGGGACCTACTGCTTAAAGCCGATTCCGAACGGCTACGAACATCCATGCCATAGTGGGATTCGAAGCCACGAACTCCGGTTCCGAAGGGCAGCACCCTAGACATTCGGCCATCATTCTTTAGCAGATATGATTCTACTTAATAATTCTTATCAGTTTTCTATTTATTCTCACTTAATTTACTTTACTCTCTCATAGCTACGCTTCAACTTATAATTACTACATTTTATGACGCATTAAAATAAATATTTAGCAACTAATGGAAAGGAGCAAAATATTGTCTCAAAATCAACATAAGGTTTTTTGCAAATGTTACACAAGAAAGTAATAATGTATATGTAATAATTCTTACCATAGTAGCAACAAAAATACAGTAACTCCGAGTAGAAATGTAAGGCCCAAAGCTCCCAAGTTTAAATTGACTTGCGGGAGCTCACTTATCATGACGCATTAAAATAAATATTTAGCAACTAATGGAAAGGAGCAAAATAATAACCTAAAAATCAGCATGTTTTTAGCAAACGTTACACATGGAAGTAATAATATATATGTAATAATTCTTACCATAGTAGCAACAGAAATATAGTAACTCCGAGTAGAAATGTAAGACCCAAAGGTCCCAAGTTTAAATTGACTTGCGGGAGCTCACTCATCGTGTATGAATCCATTTTTAAACACTTGTTTCCTAGCAACGCAGCTGACTGTCAAGGATAAAGACGAGAAAAACCCTCGTCTAATAATAAACAGTAAGTCCGGTATTTATAAAATTCAACATTTTCACTGCACACTGAATGGCATTAGAATGGTGTAAATAAAATTGGACAAAATCAGCGTTTAGGAACGACAGCTGCAGTGGTCAGTTAGCTGAAGGTCAGATGATTGCGTATTGCTAAGATGTAAACATTCTCTACTCTCCCGCGATAAACATTTGGGCGAGGTGCTGGTATCTACGCATGCGCCACTACTCACCTACGGAGGTAGGCGGAAGGGGTCATCTACAAATGACATTAAACTTTTTTTATTTGTGTTTCTTTTGTTATTCGTGCGTGTGTGTTCGATATGTCAAAATAGATTTCAGAATTACAATATTTATAGCATTGAGAGACGCAAAAAAGGAAAATGCGGGAGACCTAAAAAAGTTTAATGTGCTAATCCAGGAATGGGCCAACTCCGCCCCGCCGGAAGGTTTTATCCGGCCAGCGGATCGAATTTAAGTTGCCAGTCCGAGGCAAATTAAAAGGAATATATATTTATACATTATATATCCATCGCCTTTTCTACTTTACTTAAATATTATATCCCAAATTTATTATCTCACGGCCATAAGATCAGCGGTATATTTGCTTCTTATACGTGAACAAGTGTTTTCAACTTTGAACCTTATTATTATTATTTTTTTGCTTTATTTTGTTTTGGAGTGCTACGGTCTACTTTTTGCAACACGAGGGCTAATGAGACCGGGACCTACTGCTTAAAGTCGATTCCGAACGGCTACGAACATCCATGCCATAGTGGTATTCGAATCCACGAACTCCGGTTTCGAAGGCCAGCACTCTAACCAATCGGCCATTGTTCAGCCTTTGAACCTTAGAAGGAATAATTTCAGAAGTAGACTGATAGATGAGCATTTAGCATCGTTTCTTAAAATCAGTACATCTCACTTCGAACCTCAGTATAAGGAACTTTTAAAAATGAAATCGCAATTTCATTCATCTCTTTAACGTATTTAAACCGTTGGCGGCCGAACGTTGGCCGATTGGTTAGGGCGCTGATCGTCGGTACCAGAGTTTGTGGGTTCGAATCCCACTATGGCATGGATGTTCGTAGCCGTTCGGAATCGGCTTTAAACTGTAGGTCCCGGTCTCATTAGCCCTCGTGTGCAAAACTGTAGATCGTAGCGCTCCAAACCAAACCAAACCTAAACCGTTGGGTACTTGTATATTGTTTTTAAAATTTTAGAAAAATTTATCTTGGCCAGCCAAACTTATTTTCTTTCGATTTTTGGCCCGCGGCTGAAGTTTGTCCATTCCTGTGCTAATCGAAGAGTTGTGTAGCGTAGAAAATGCAGAGGGGGTATCAGCTCAGAGCGGCACTTTGCTGTAGGCCGCAAAATCCCTATCGTTCAATGAATATTAAGGAGACCAAAATATTTTTTAATTATTTCCTTCGGTGGAAAGTGATTAATGAATTATCCTATGTAAATAGCTGTTGAATAACATTTATTGTAATTTTCAGTTAATAATAATTTCCACAAATAACATAATTCTGCTTTTATTTATCAATATTAGATTTTAAAACAAGTGTTTGTGTTCGATATGTCAAAATAGATTTGAGAATTACAATATTTATAACATTGAGAGTCAAAAAAAAAAAAAAATCCGGGAGACCTAAAAACGTTTAATGTGCTAAACCAGGGATGGGCAAACTACCGCCCGCCGGAAGGTTTTATCCGGCCCGCAGATAGAATTTTAAGTTGTCGGTCCGAGGGAAATTAAAAGAAATATATATTTATACATTATATATCCATCTCCTTTTCTACTTTGCTTAAATATTATATCCCAAATTTATTATCTCGCGCCCAAAAGATCAGCGGTATATTTGCTTCTTATATGTGAACAAGTGTTTTCAACTTTGAACCTCAGAAAGAATAATTTCAGAAGTAGACTGACAGATGAGCATTTAGCATCGCTCCTTAAAATCAGTACATCTCACTTCGAACCTCAGTATAAGGAACTTTTAAAAATGAAATCGCCATTTCATTCATCTCATTATCATATTTAAATCGTTAGGTACTTGTATATGGTTTTTAAAATTTTCGAAAAATTTATTTTGGCCAGCTAAGTTTATTTCCTTTCGATTTTTGGCCAGCGGCCGAAAAGGTTTGTCCATCCCTGTGCTAAACGAAGAGTAGCGTAGAGTAGAAATTACAAAGGGGGTATCCGCTCCAGGCGGCACTTTGCTATAGGTCCCGAAATCCCTATCGTTCAATGAATATTAACACATTGTATGCAGGACACGTACTAGTATGTTTTCTGACGATTGATACTTGAGCGCGGGACACGTACTAGTACGGGTTAATGTAACAACATGGTTTGTTTGTGGGTACAAAAATAATGGTATATACAGGAAAACGAAGCCGAATGTTCTTGTCTACTACATAGATTCTGGAAAAATTTAGGCAAATAAAAACTAGTTTTTACATTATTAGTTTTATGATTGCTCTTTTCATTTTTTTATAATGCAAAAATGTTTATATATATAACATAATTCGAAAAAATTAAAACTATATACTACTATTTCTATTTGTTTTTTCATATTTACGATAGTATTATAAATTTATCCCTAAAATTAATATTTTCGTGTAATAAATAATTTTGGTATTATAACTATATAACAAGTTAAATACAATATTTTCTTTTTTCTAAATTGTAAGATCGTTTGTTGTCCGTGAAGTAACTTAGCACATTGTATGCTGGACACGTACTAGTACGTTTTCACACGATTGATACTGGAGCGCGGTACACGTACTAGTACGGGTTAGTGTAACAATAACCCCGTTTACATGTGCCAGTCATGTACCCTTCTTTTTACCCGGGTAAAGGGATTTTGCTTGGAGGGTCGGAGAAACCCGTTTACATGGTCAATTATTTCTACCCTCCATTTCGCCGGGATCGTCGCTAGAAGTCACGTGATCATACGGGACGGCAATCATCTGTAAGCGCAAGGGATGATGGGAAAGGAGAGTAAACACTGCTATTACCCGGGTAGAAAGGTGGGTTCTTTCTACCCCTCAATTTTTTCCCTAGCTAGGGATAATTTTTGAAAGGGGAGTACAATTCGCGTATCTACCTTGTATTCTACGCTGCTTTTGTCACATGTAAACGGGGCTATTAAGCACTCGGTAAATCGCGAAATTTGTTAAATAGGGGTTCGTTAAATCGGGGTCCTACTCTATAAGTATTTTATTGAATTTGAACAAAATTTTATTGCCGATACTTGTTTTAAAATCTAATATTGATAAATAAAAACAGCATTATTGTATTTGTAGAAATTTTTATTAACTGAAAATTACAATAAATGTTATTCAACAACTATTAACATAGGATAATTCATTAATTACTTTCCACCGAAGGAAAGAATTAAAAAAATATTTTGGTCTCCTTAACACATTGTGTGCGGGTACATTTCTCAGCGGAATTGAACCAGGAGAGAGTGTTTTGTGCGTAAATTTAGTTATTCAGTTAAATCTCAGTAGATCGAAGATAATTTAATTTTTTAACCAGCTTTTCGTATTTTATATTTAAATATATAAACAAATATATAAATAGACAAATAATTAGAAAAAATTAAAACTATACACTGCTATTTCTATTTAATTTTTCATATTTAGGATTCTATTATAAATTTACGCACTAAAAATATATTTTTTGTTTACAAAAATCTTATGGTTGTTATTTATATATTTGTTTATATATTTCAATATAAAATACGAAAAGTTGGTTAAAAAATTAAGTAATTTTCGATTTATTGAGATTTAATAGAATAACTAAATTTACGCTCAAAACGCCCGCCCCCGGTGCAGTTCCGCTGCGAAATGTACCAGCACACAATGTGTTAAAATAATTGGCATTAATTAGTGAGAATTTGCAAGCAAAGTTTCGACTATGGTTTGTTGTGGGTTCAAAAATAGCGGTGTGTACAGAAAAATGAAGCCGAATGTTCTTGTCTAATACATAAATTCTGGAAAAATTCAGACAAATAAAAACTAGTTTTTACATCAGTCGATGCGGAACAACAGAACGGGAAGTTTGATTAAAAAAATCAATTTAGATTTAAAATTAACTTTTTATTCATCCTTGCAAAAATGATATTATATATGTGATATTTATAATATATATATATATGTTTGTTTGTCTATTTATATATTTGTTTATATATTTAAATATAAAATACGAAAAGCTGGTTAAAAAATTAAATTATCTTCGATCTACTGAGATTTAACTGAATAACTAAATTTACGCACAAAACACTCTCTCCTGGTTCAATTCCGCTGAGAAATGTACCCGCACACAATGTGTTAAGGAGACCAAAATATTTTTTTAATTCTTTCCTTCGGTGGAAAGTAATTAATGAATTATCCTATGTTAATAGTTGTTGAATAACATTTATTGTAATTTTCAGTTAACACGTTCGCTGCCGAACCTGACGTCATATATGCATTTTCCTATATGTTGATCACGCGCTGGCGCGTGATCGGCAGCGAATGTGTTAATAAAAATTTCTACAAATACAATAATGCTGTTTTTATTTATCAATATTAGATTTTAAAACAAGTATCGGCAATAAAATTTTGTTCAAATTCAATAAAATACTTATAGAGTAGGACCCCGATTTAACGAACCCCTATTTAACAAATTTCGCGATTTACCGAGTGCTTAATGAAAATTAACAAAAATGAAGGCAAAACCCTCTATTTAACGAATAATAAACCCCAAATTAACGAATTATTTAAATTGCCCATTTTTTCCTTTTTTAAATTTACTTTTTTTAAAACTTCAGAACAAGTTGCTCGCTGGTACATTTCGCAGCGGAATTTTAAATTGAGCGGGCGTTTTGTGCTTAAATTTAGTTATTCAGTTAAATCTCAATAGATCGAAGATAATTTAACTTTTTAACCAACTTTTCCTATTTTATATTGAAATATATATATATATATATATATATATATATATATATATAATATATAAATATGCATATATATAATATAATTTTCGCAAGGATAAATAAAAGTTAATTAAAAATCTAAATTGATTTTTTAATCAACCTTCCGGTTCTGTGGTTCCGCATCGACTGATGTAAAAACTAGTTTTTATTTGTCTAAATGTTTCCAGAATCTATGTAGTAGACAAGAACATTCGGCTTCGTTTTCCTGTATATACCGTTATTTTTGTACCCACAAACAAACCATGTTGTTACACTAACCCGTACTAGTATGTGTCCCGCACTCAAGTATCAATCGTCAGAAAACGGTTAAGTTACTGTCTATCTGTACAACTGAAGTTAGTGAAATTGTTGAGTTATCGAAACCAGCGAATAGCGATTCTGACACAGAAATGTATAATCAAACACCTAGTGAAACTCTTACTTTTTCTAATGATTTTTTAAAGGGTTTGGAAACTGTGAAAAAGTACATCATGCAGCATGATGTAAATGGCGCAATATTTTCTTCTCTTCATAAAGTCCAAAACAAACTTTTTCGAGTCAAGTATTAAGATAATAGTCAAACATCTTTTCATCAGTACTTTCAAATTAATTAGTGTAATTATTCGCTGTACATATTTTAGCTGCTGAATAAAAAGCATGAAGTTTTTTCTTTATGGAAATCTTTGTGTAGTTACTTATTAGAACTTTTCCATAAGGGAAGTACAGGTTTTTATTTTTGGTTTTAGACTCCGTTATTACGAATAACTCCGATTTAACGAAAATAATTTCGGTACCGATGAATTAGTTAAATCGGGGTTCTACTGTATTTTAAAAATTACATCTCTATAATAATCATGTCTTGTACGGTAAAAGGACAGAAAATTTCGCTTCTTTAAGTTATTCTAACCATGTTAGGAAATATAGACTCAATTTTTCAATCAATTACTGTCCTCAAACTAAACTTTGCAGTACATGATATACACTCAAGAGCCAAAACATTATGACCACCCCTACATTTTGCAATAAACTCGCCTAGATGACGTGGAAGGCACGTGATCAGGTGGAAGTGGTATTTAACTGCTGCTGGAGAGTCTGATGAATCATTGTTTTACTTACTTCTGTGTGCGATGGGAAAGGCTGCGGTTCTAAGCGATATTGATAGAGGGCAGACTGTAATGGCTCGGAACAAGTAAGTCCGAAACTCGTGGGTTGTTCGCGATCTACAGTTGTTAGTACTTATGAAAAGTGGATTAATGACGGTGAAAACAGCAGTAGACGACATGATGTTGGACATCCACACGCTATCAAAGAAAAAGGTCGTCGGAGACTGTCTCGCATGGGGAAGCAAAACCGGAGCCAGACAGTGGCTCAGCTGACAACCCAATACAATGCAGACCAAGTAGAATAGTATCAGAGCACACTGTTATATATGGGGCTAAGCAGCAAACGTCCCACTCGTGTGCCTTTGCTGACCAAGCGTCATTTCCAACTGCGCCTACGTTAGGCCCGGGAACATCGCGACTTGTCGATGGATCAGTGGGAGAGAGTTGCCTGGTCAGATGAATCACGATTTGTCCTTCATCACGCCGATTGCCGTGTCAGGTTAAGCCATTTTCCAGGCGAACAGTAACTCCATCAATGTACAGTAGGTCATACACAGGCCGGTGATGGCGGTATTATGCTTTGGGAGACATTCTCTTGGGCGTCTCTGGGACCCGTGGTTGTGGTAGAGCATACCACGAATGCTACAGGGTATCTGAACAACATTGAGGACCAGTTGCACCTTTACATGTCCTCTGTTGTTCCAGCTGGAAATGGAATGTTCCAAAAGGACAACGCTCCGTGTCACAAGACTAAAATTGTGTTGGAGTGGTTCCAGAAATATGATGTTAAATTCCAGTTAATGTACTGGACGCCTAACTCACCAGATCTCGATCCGATAGAACACATTTGGGATGTCATGGGATGACAGCTCAGAGTTCAAAAACCTCTGAAGAAGCTGTGTTGTGTGCCAAAGGTGGGCCAACTCGTTATTGACAGGTGGTCATAATGTTTTGGCTCTTGAGTGTATATTGTTTATTAGTCATCATATTTGGCGCTTTTTTTAAAAAAAAAAAGCTGCTCCCTGCCCTTAAAAAAAGAGAGAGAATAGATGTGCCCTGACATTTTCAAAATACAATTACTTCACACTTTTTTTTTTTTTTTTTTTTTTTTTTAAAGTTTTTTGGATAAACGTGGGTGCTTGAAAGTTCCTTGTGATTCACCTGACCCGATGTGCAACTGATAAATCAAATTATAATCTGCTGTTTGTTAAACATGGGGAAATTTAAAACCAATATCGCACATTTTTTTTTCTGAAATTTATTGTAACATATCAATTAAATTGTAATTTTAGATCCATCTTATATTTCATTTATTAATTAAAGTACTAGCATATTTTTGTGTTTTCTATATCTAGAATAAATTATTTTCATTAGAAGGAAAAATAAATCAGTAAACATACTCACAAAACATATAGTAGTGGGTTATATGTTATGTAGTATATAATTTGTTTTTTGAAAAAACCCTAAAAAAAGTATGTGGCACGTTCTGTTTGATATAATTTTTTCATTTTTTTATCTGTTTTGTAATTTAATACACAGAAAGCATACTAGTAAAAAAAAAGTGTTGTTTCAGATCATAATTAGGGTTTAATTGGGATATTTCTACATTGACAGCCTATCATCCCTTCAGTGGATAGAGAAACTGAAGACCAAGCATGTTTGGGAACTAAACACTGGGGGTTCCGCGTAAGGCTGACTACCTAACCGGAACATATGCTTCAGACCCCAGGGTCCTTGGTCTAGAAAACGGAGATTGGCACCGTAGGCCCTGGCCCCCTAGGGGCTGTTGTGCCGAGGAGTTTAGTTTTTTATTTCTACATTGAAGTCCTTTACTTGTATAACTCTTAAAGATTTAGCATAATGTGTTTTTACATATAATACATGCTTTACTGAGAATAAGTCACAGTATGATGTACAGTTCAACAACAAAACAAAGGATTGACAACAGAAAAAAATACAGGTACAATTTTCCAACTTCTAAAATGCACACACTACACCATCTGTTGAGATATAAAATTATTAGTTTATTGGTAGGAAGATACAACAGAAATTATATAATACAAACAATGAGACACATAACTCTGGTTCCGAACTGCAGCATTCTAGCTGTCCAGTCTTCATTCAACAGTTTCCACTCAGAATATTGAATAAAAATTAATGATTGATTGCTTTAAATCAAAGCTGTCCATCTGGCGAACAGTGTGCAGCCCTCTAAATGATATTTGCAGCAAGGAAATCAATTTATCAAAATTTTTAGCTAATTTTAATATTGATTAAAATTTTTATTTCAATTATATTAATATAAACTTTTATATGTTTTTAATTTCAATAAATCATGGGTGATTCTAAGTAAAAAAAAAATGTTTCTGAACATCACACAAAAGCAAGCGCTACTAATTTAAAATAAAAATTATATAATTTCCAGATATCGGAACCAGAGCTGAATGAATCTGAATTTTAATATTGTGATATATCATTTACCAAATATTGATATATCAATATGTTCTAATATATATCACCTTATTATAGGATTGCAAATATAAGTGTCCTGTATAAAATAATGCAATCACACATAAATTAATGTGTGTGTTGATTTTCTAGGATACAAAAATTCAATTTCTTAATATTGATACATAAATTTAAATTTCAACATATTTATTTTACAAGGATAATCGTTTCACTTCCTTTTTTGATCTAAAAGGCATATTATTCAAAATTTTCAGTAATTAAAAGAAATTATTAGATTAAAAAATATATATATGCATATTTTCTTGTTTCATTTCATTCATATCATATATCTATTTTCTAAGACAACAGATATATTAAGAGAAAAGTATGCACTTCCTTTTTCCGAAAATTATTTTCCTATTTTCGGAAAAATATCTGTTCTTTATAATTTTTGGAACAAACCCACATAAATTTTCGAAAATTTCAGATCAGAATCACCCCTGTAATAAATGTTCCTTAAATTGGATATTTGAATTTAAAATCTCAATACAAGATTTTCTCAACCAGATGATCTTAAACATAGTTTCTATTTATCCTCCAATCCATTAAATATTGGCATCAATTTATGCATACTAAATATCAAATGGAATTATAAAACATTTCACCTGACACATTTATTGCATCTATTGAAGCATTAATAATACAGCTATTCAAACTTTTAAACAAGAAAAAATATCTAGCACTGTCATTGGTCCAGTATAAAGTTGAAACAGTCATTCATAGTAAAAGTAGCCACAGACTTTTCCCTTCACCAAAATTCCACAGTGGGATTTTGCATACTTTATCAAATTATGCCTCTGTTTGATTTACCTTTTAGAATATTTTCATTCAAACTACTTATATGCTGAATTTCTTACAAATCATTTGAGTCAAGTAAAAAAGAACTTAATAGCTATACACTTAAGATTTTAGCCCCCTTGTTTGGCAAAAAAAAAAAATAGTCTTTACTTTCCCCCATAAAGTCTCAATGTATTCATTTTGATTCTTTATTTATTATTTACTCTATTTATAAATAAAATATATAATGAGTCTAGTAATAAAAACCTAATAACTATACACTTAAAAGATTTTAGCCCCCTTGTTTGGCAAAAAATTCGCCGTTTCTTTCCCATAAAGTCTCAATACATTCCTTTTGATTATCTATTTACTATTTACTCTATTCTTCAATAAATTTTCAGCTATTTCCTTTAATCCAGGGGGAAAAAATTGCAAATAAATAAGAGCTATGCATCTATTTTAGGAACTATTACTAAGCCCCAGAATAAATACATACCATTATTAGTAAACATGGTTTGGCAATAAAACTTAAATTCAGTAAAGAGTGACTAGGAACAGTGTTGAACAGTTAAATAAACATACACAATTACTGTGATTATATTACAATCTTCATTCCAATGACTTTATACATGAATTTATCACAGAAATGAAAGTTGAGACTGATTTCATCAAACCAATCTAACATCGAATATATCTGGAAATGCATCTTTTTTTAAGAGTTCCATTTTCATACTACAATGTTGAATAGTACAGTAGCACAAGAAATATGTTTATATCTTGGTATAACCAGGTGTTATACATTTTCCAATAGCAGCTTCAGAAGGCTTGAGACAACAAACACATTAATACTATTTCCCAGAGCTTTATACATTTGTTTTTCATTGACATTAGGTGGTACACCTATGGACAAAAAAATATTTTATATAAATAACAAATCAAAAAAATTGTAAGTAATTTTAAGTACAGTAGAAACTTTTTTTAATGACCCCACGATACAACAACCCCTTCATTACAACGACCATCTTAAAAAGCTCCAATTATTTTACCATAGGAATAATGTTAATTTTGAATCATTACAACGTCTCCAAAAATATTATTTTTCATTAGAACAACTGCCAATTTTAGTCCACAGAACTCATGAGCAAGTGGGCTATTTCAAAATTATTGTACTGGGGTGCAACTTCAAGAAACTGTACATCTCTCTTTGTGTTTGCTTAAAAGAGGGGAGGGGAAGTGACGAAAAGGGGAGAACTAAATCTTTAATTATCTTTTGATGAGTTTATTGTGGTAGACAAAACTTTACAGTTTTGTGGAAAAAATTTGAATGAGGTCAATTTTATTGCCCGTATTACCGGAAATGAAGTGTTCTGCAATTCCAACGACGGAGAAGAAATCGTCCAAGCTTTTGAAAAAGTGAATGAAAAAGAAGCTTTCGATGCAATCAATGCCTTGCGTAATATTTTGAAGGACAATTTAATTCTGAAGATTTCCTTCAAAATCTAACAGATATGGAATCAGTGATAATGAAAAATTCCCAAATGCACTTGAAACAGGCGTCAATCAAAGACTTCTTTTCAAACTTTCAGTAATGGAAATACAAATAAATAGAAGTGTTCTTTGGGTATATACTGTTACATCATTTCTTTGCTCAATTTTTTTTATTATTTTTTCAATTCGTTACAACAACCATATGATGTTGGTCCCACAGGGGGTCATTATACCGAGGTTCTACTTTCAGAGTCTATAAACTTTATCAGGAAAAGTTATTGACTCTTTTCCTCTTTTGACATAAAGATCTTCAAGTGTGAAGGAGAAAGAAAGAAAGCTAAGACTGGTTGACAACCCTTCTTTTATCATTTATTTCTATAAAGGTGTAAATCTATGTTTTATTTAAACCAGGGGTTTCCACCTTATACTGGGGTGAGAGCCATATTGGAAATCTTATGACTGATTCTGAGCCACACTTTCATGACTGACCTATTTTTGTAAAATTCTTTCATACAATTTGGAAGTAAGATAGATGATAGCATAAAATAATATGCATAGCTTAATTACAAAGAAATGTTTAGTAATTTTAGTTGCTTAAAGCAATTGGAGACTGCTGTGTTTTATAAAATATATATCTGATGCTAATGACGGAACATTTTAAATTAAAGAACAAAAATGAGAAAACAGAAAAATAGCTTTTTTAAAGGTTACAGAAAATAATTAAAGCTCTTATAACACTAATTATTTGACTATAGCATAAAAGAATGAAATTTAAAACAAATAAAAAGCTATTATACCGCAAACAATTAAATTTTAAAAACAATCCCTCAATAGTGTCAGCTTATTTGCATTAATATTTACAAATGACAAAAAGAATAGATTACCTAAACTAGGGATTAATCTATATCAATATATCATCAAATAATGATATACTTTAAGTATTGCGATAACAATGATAAAATTTTGTTCTGCCAATATACCCCAATCGGCAATACTGTTTTTCCTTCATGCAAGATAACGTAATCTCCAAACGACATTCTAAATATTCCACAAAAAGTAATAGTTTTTAAAATTATTGCATTCGTGTGAAGTCCATTTCACATATCTATCAGCATATTTGATACAAATACAAGCCTGAAAATTTGTTCTTGAAGATTATAACACCTCTGGTGAGGTCTTTGGTAATATATCCCAATAATATCTTGATAACGAAGCACTCCGGTCAAGACCATAAATTGCACTGATCACAATTGGTGAAGATAACGCAGTTGTTTTGCACCTGCGCACTGGTTTATTAGAATAATATCGGGATATATCAAAGGTATTAATTGACCTTAAGTGCTTGATCGCAAGAGTTAATATTTTGATAATGCAGCACTTGCATCAAGACCGAAAAATCCATTGCTAGCAATTGGCACTGGTTTATTGGAATATCGGAATATATCAATGACTGCTTGATCGCAACAGTCAGTGATAAGTGCACATGTTGATATATTTCGATAGCTTGCACCTTGCTTGTTCATATCTTTGGAGGCGTATGGTGCTTTGGGTGAAAAATGAATCGGGATAGAAAATTAACACTCAGAATCATGTTAATTGCCCAAAGTATCATAAAATTAAATCAAAAAAATGTAATAAAAAACAATGTTTGGCAGTTTTTTTGATTTACTGGGGTAAAAATGGCAAAATAATCATTGAAAATACATTGAATTGCAATTTAGATCTGTGTGCAATTTTTTCAAAGGCTACATCTAATTTATGAAGCCATTTGAAATATCGCCGTACTCTACAATATCGGAATCTGAATTGCAGATACGAACAGTACATTGATAACTGTTTCACTGTTTCAAATGAACAGCATTCTCTATGCAAGATAGTTCAGTGGCTTATAAAAGTAGCCTGAGCTAGAGTACTTATATGTATTACAGCTCTACAATTTTAGAAATAAAGTAATTTATAACTTAAAAAATAACTTTCTAATTCAGACTATACTAATTAACACAAAACATTTGTATAAGCTAATTACACCATACTCACTAAAATCACTAGGAAAACACATCAGATTAGCAACTTCTCTTGGTGTAAAATATCGAAGTTTAAGGGATTTCAGTAATTCTAATTCAACAGACTGGTCTGTAATGTTTTCAATTTTATGAAAGACTTCCGATATCTGTTAAAGAAAACAACACATAAAATAAAAAATAATTCATAGCTAGATTAGCTACATCTGAAACTTAAATAAAACAAATATAATTAATAAATACTGTTACAATGAAATTATAGAAGAAAATTCAAACCATTCCTTAATTACAAAACTATGCTTATGCAGACAAAACAACACAAAGTAAAGTAGTATATATTATTTTTTTAAAGGTAAATACTTTTGTCTTTTTCTTTTATTGTTACTAGAAAAAGTCCAAGGGTTCCTTTTAAGTACACAGAAAAATTATATCTTTAATTTACTTAATAAAAAGACCATTAACAATTAATAAATATTGCATGGAATCTCATATAATCAGCATTCCTCCAAAAAAAGAAGTAATGACAAATGACAGCATTATCTATGCCACTATAATTATTTTCATGGATTGTATAAGTTGAATTCAACTAGAGGATAATATGATTAACTCTATGCATATTATATTTGAAGATACAGAGAAAACACATACTTAAAAAATTGCTTGAGATAAAAAAAAAATAATCTTTTGATTAAAACTTCCAACTTTATTATAAATGAAATCATTTTGGATTGATGTATTAAGTATTTTACTTTAAAAATATGAAGATGCATTTAAGATACAAATCTACTATATGGGTTATACAGTTACATTTGAAAAAAATCTAATATGTTCTATACTTTGAAAAACTAAACAAATAGATAAACTACAGAAACATGAAAGAAACAAAAATCCTATTTTACTCACTTCTAAATCACTAGATGTTGTGAAAATAGATCCTGTTCCTAAGGAATAGCGTCCATAACTGAAAAAAAGTTTACATTTCTTAAAACTAGCAGTTAAGAAATCAACAAAAATGTTAATGTTCTTTATAGTAACCATCTACAGTGAAAACCAGTGTTTTTGCCAAAAATCATAATTTTTTTTTTATTTCTCTGTTGTAAAATTTCAACTTTTAGGCTTCTAAATCTGTTTTTGTTTTGTCTCTACGGCATTTTAAAGAAAAGTTACAGCTGTTTAAACATCAGTGACAGCTGTCAAAACAAAACGGAAGTAGCAACTTCAGAACCGGAAGTTGTGAATTTAAAGCCTTTTAAAGAGCATTTTTTGGACAAAACTTTTTTAATTTTCATGAAGATTAGTTTAAACATTTTTCTAGTATTTTTAATAATTAGCAACTTGGCAATTTAGAAAGTTTTGAAGCAAGAAAGTGTGGGGAATTTTAAATATGTATTTTAATTTTTTAATAGTTAAAGTTGCTTTCATAAACTTCAAATGCATTTTTCTCAGAACGGTATTTTAAATAAAATGTTGAAACTTGAAATGTGATTTCTCAAAAAGTTCTTAAAACATTTTATTGAAAATTATTACGAATGCTTTTGATAGTATTTACTAGTGAATGACCTAAAAGCTTTAAATTTTGATAATTTTTAATGATGTTACACTCATAGTTAGATATAAAGGTAATGAAAATTCATTAAAAATTCAATGTGTATGATTTTGAAGGACCAAAATTTTTTACCAAATGTAAATTAAGCAAAGATTTTAGGTCATTCACTAGTCCAGTGTATAAGAAATGTGTTGTGTCAAAAAATATTGAAATAATTTAATTTAATAAAAAATTAGACCTTTTGAAAAAAAAAATTTTTTTTTACTAAATTGTCTTTATTTATTAGAAATTTTATAAAAACTTCTCCAGGAATAAATTTTTAAGTGCAAATCTCTATGATAATATAAAAAATAAATCTTAAAATGTAAAAACATGAACTAGTTTCTATGTTTAAAGAAAAGAGTTCTCCAAGCATAGACGGATACCTTAAACAGTTAATATTAAATTTTTGCATTGTATATTGCATTGGATAAGATTTCAAAATTTCTAAATATTAAAAAATCAATGTTCTCTTATTTCAATCATTCTTTTCAATTAAGCAAAACAATTAGGTTGGAAGATTCTAAAAGAATCTCTCTTCCAACATGAGATTTGACATCTTTCAGGATCTAACCATTTTAAAAATGAGTATTTGCTACACCGTTCAATAAAACAGTTACTACTTTAGAAATTTTATCAGTAAATTTTTTACTTTTAATTGTATGATGCAGCCACCCAGTCAGCTGAGTGCAGGGTTGCCAACCTCCAACCAATGGAATCAGGAATCAGCATTGATGAACCTACCCCCCCTCCCCAGTACTTTTCACCATCTCATAAAAAAAATAATAATAATAAAAAAACACGAAAAATATAAATAAAAATTTTAAGCAATTTACAGTGCACCAGATGAAAAATATATAATTTTCAAAATTAAGAATTTAAAACTTAGCAAATAATTTTCAGTTTTAACCTTCACGAAACTTAGTAATACATATACAGGGAAAAGAAAAAACTGAGTCCACTTTTGGACTCTTCAGAAAAAATCAGTATGAAAAAAAAATGGACCCTTAACAAAAATATCTGTTTAAAAGTGTTTTAGTAAACAAATTTTTACAAAAATATCAAAATTTGAAAGCATTTTCATAAAAATAGAAATTTAAAAAAAAAAAAAAACCTGGACACACTTCCTGATAGAAAAATGCAGACTTACCATAAGAATGCAAATTTGTAGACATAGTTCATATACACAAAATAATCGTACAGCAGATATTATTTAAAAGAAGCAAAGTGAATTTTCCCAAAATAATTTTATTAAGAAATCTCAGTATTTTGGTTTAGGGCCAACATTGTACATTTTCCAGAAGCTAACTGTTCCTTATTAAAATTCTTTTGATACATAATTTTCGATTTTTCCGTAATTTTTGCAGCAACATCCGTAATTCCGTAATCATTATCTAAAATGCGGAATAATTCCGCAGAATCCGGAATCTTTGGTAACTCTGTGAGTGGTTAAAGCATTTGTGTACCACTCTCGAAGATGTGGGTCCAAATCTCACATAAAAGCTTGTTGCCATTTGTGTTGTCCCCTTCATATGGAGCAAAGTAGACCTACTAATATGGTGTTCTCACAATAAAATGATTAAATACCTGCAGGTGAATGCCAATAATAAAAGTGTTGAAATATGTAATCGCACTCATACGACTTGGTGTTTTGGCTGCTTATTATTATTTAAGTAATAGCTTTCTCGGACGTACAAGGTTTTCTTGAGTTGATCCTTTTGCGTTTTCATTGGTTGTGTTTGATTAATTTTGTCTTGTGTCTGTTTTTTGATTAGCTGGGATCAGGATCTTTATAAAACTATAAAATCCCAATGTACCTCATATTTTATTATTATTATTATTATTTTGATATTTTAAATAAAAGGTCTTTTGAGATCTACGTCTTTTCATTATGCTTCAACAAAAAGCAAGTGCCCTGCTTGATAAAAGAATTGTAAGATTATCATTTGCCCATTACTTAAAAGGTAAAAAACCAATTTCGCCTCTCAAGGTCACAGTATTATCTAAGTAGAGGTACTACAATCTGGTAGTAATTGACAGCATTAATACTTGTTGCATCAACATTTTTTTCATTATATACATATTTCATTATAAACCAAAATTTTTCACTATTACATTCCTTCCTTTGTTCTTTACCAGAAAGCAACAGAACAATACAAAATTCAAAGTAATTCTCTACAAATAATTTTATTTTCATTTTTACTTGCTTGTTTCAAAATGAACTTAAAATGTATATGAAATATATCAATTTTTTTTCTTTCAATTACTGTAGACCAATAGCTTTAAATTTACATTATTTTAAGATTTTTTGTTATATAGAATATAGATTGCAATAAAAAATAGAAGTATATGACTACATGTTATAACAATCCTAAATACAAAGTTTTAACACTGAGGGCTTTTATCAGCTTAAAACCTAAAAAATAAGAACATTAGGAATAAAGATAAAAATTTTAAATTTGCAAACAAGAGGATTTTTTTTCTAATTCAAGTTAGCACAAAATGAATCTCATACTGCAATGCCTTAAATAAAAAGAATCCCTAAAATAAAGAAAAAACATTTTACTATGGGTAAGAAATATCTATATTGTAGAGGAAAAACTCAAGAGTTTAAGTAAAATCATTAAAAGAGGGGAGAAAGATTAATTCTTGATTAGGAAGATCTCTATGCAATAAAACAATCCCTACTTTTAGAGAAAATTTCCTAATTGAGAGGGAAACTAAAAATTTCCTATATTAAGGGTGATATTCTCAAAATTTAAAGGAAAAATCTTTTAAAATGAGAAAAAAATTACAATAAGAAAATTGCATTATATATTTGATTGAAAATATGCACTTTAAGGACTATATGCTCGATAAAAAGCAATAGGACCAAAGAAAGAATACAGACTTTTAGTGACTTAAGGACCATTGCTAAAAGAACAGAACATTTTATGATTAATTGATATTGATTTATGCTTGACATTAGTATATGTTAGTGAATTTTTTCATGACATAAGTATAAATTACATTCAAATGAGGAGGTCTACAACTAGATATTATAACAGACCTAAATAAAAAATGTCAACCTTCTGTAGCTGTTCTTTTTAATTATGCAAGACACATACATAGATATCACAATAGAGCTATTGAAAATGTGCAAAGGGATTGTCAAAATAAATATTACATTACAAGTTTCAAAATTAAAACATCCTATGTACACATATAGATGTACTTCTTTCGTATCTTTTATGTGAGGAAGACAAAAATAGTAAAAGTTAAAGAACAATAAGGTAAAGGAAGGTAAAGTACATAAAGCTGATTTATTTAAAATAAATTCAAAAAGAAAAAGTGTGAAACATACTGACATCCAGTTGAAAATCTGGACAGATATCTGGTATCCAGCCAAATTTACATCTGTTGCACCCTTACTAAAAGCACTGAACATAAAAATGTACTTCCTTCCTTTCTTTTATGTGAGGAAAAAAAGTAATTTAATATTTAATTAATTTTTTTATTTATTTGTTTACTTCATTTTATTTATTTATTTACTTATTTTTATTTTATTTATTTATTTACTTATTTTTTTTATTCATTTATTTATTTACTTATTTTTATTTATTTATTTACTTTATTATATTATTCACAAATTTATTATTTATTTTATTCTCTTTTCCCTATATAACTACAGCTTCAAAATCAACAATATTCTTTAGATAAAATCCTTTTATAAATAATTAATGAAAACAATCTTCTCAAGACTCATTTAAAAAAAATGTATAATAAAATGTTTTTACCTTCTGTAATGTGCATAGAAATGTGAATTGATTTTATGGAATTCTAATACAGTTTCTAAGTTAAGAGAAAATAAATGAAGTTTTAAAATTCGAACAATCAGTAGAATATAAAAGAGTAGGTAGGAAAAATATATTCTTACGCTTTAGTAAAACAGCATGAGTGTGAGCTACTTTCAAGCACAATATCAAAAATTTTTGCATATTTTAGTAATATGTTGTCTGGAACTAAGAATTTATTAAAGTAACTTTCAGGTTTCTCTTCTAGAAAATGTTTTAAATGACATTCTTCTAGTAAATCATTATTTCTACATTTTTCACAGACTTCACTCCACTTGCTAGCACCATGAGGTACTTCAGATAACACCTGAAAAAATATTTATGAAAAAAAATATACATGCAAATATAAAATATAATCATCCGCTACATATATAAAATCTTCTGTATGCATATATGTCAGATAAGATTTTTCTTTAAGTTACGTTCTAAAATTAATATAAGTTTTAAGCAACTTAATTCATCTGAAAATATTCAAAATAATCCCCTATATAATAATAGCCTAAGTAGTCTGTCCACGAATTTCCGAAACGGTTGTACCTGGAATGGATACAGCCATCCATATTGGATTTTTCATGAGTTAGGGTTAGCAAAATTGAAAGCAAGTTCGAAATCCACCCCATCCCCCCTTTTTGAGCATTTAATGCTATTATTTCAAACCTTATCCTTCCTCTTATTCTATACGAAATTCATTCTTGATAGGAAGGCAAAGGCAGAGAGTAATATTTAAATTTCTGGACTGTTTCTACTTAAATCTTCATATACTCTAATTAGTTTGCACACAACGTGCAGGCGTTGTACGTTTGGTAGAATGTCCGCCCACTTGATCGTCATACTTCTCGGGTTGACGGTTCTATCCCCGAGGCAGCCAAATTTTTTTAATGTCTAATAAATTTAATATTTTCTGCTTTTTCTTTTAAATTCTTATTCCGAAAGTTGTTTTATTATTTTTAAAATAAATTTTTACTATTTTTTCAACTTTTTATAATTTTTATTATTATTCATATTGGATTTTTGATGAGTTAGGGTTTGCAAAATTCAAAGCGAGTAAAGTTTATCTTTTCCTAAACTATAGATCCGATTCTGAAGTAAATTGGTATGAATAAGCTTCGTATCACAGCGAAAAATACTGTCCTCTTTAAAACGTTCGAAATCCACCCCATCCCCTTTTTGAGCATTTAATGCCATTATATCAAGCCCCATTTTAAGAGCAAGCGATTCAATTTATCAATTTATCACATAATAAATAGGTAAAAATAACAATTTTTTTCTAGCATTATGACTTCATTCCTTTAACCATCTCATTTAATCATTTCTTATTTTAAATTATTTAAATATTTTCTGCATTATTTTCATATGTTTTATCACTAAACTGAGATATTACATAAATAATTTTCTTTTTTATTTGATTTAAATAATAAATTAAGTACATATGTGATAATTTTAATCGATTATTTTTGTTGAAAGGTAATTCTCAGACAAAAAAAACAAACCATTTTTTTTTCCTGCCTCATAGGGTTCTTTACAATTCTGGGAAATTAAAAATTTTACTGATCCCATCATATGACAGGCTATATGCTAGTTTTTAAATAATAGAAGTTTTGTAACTTTTTTATTAGATTTATTTTAGTTATTCAATTCTATTTTTTTATTTGGCATATTTTTCTCTTTTTAATTTCATCATTTTTTTTCTCCTAACATGTTCCATTGCCAGGTGTAACAGTGGGATTGTTTGCAATATTAAAAGAATATATTTAACATTTTATTTATGTTATATGCTTAATATTTTTATTTTTGCATGCACCTTGGTTCTCTTTAAAATTTAAGTAATTTTCTGTTAGCCAAAGGCAAAGATAAATTGCCAAATACAGTACTTTTATTTCTTTATGTTTTTTAACTTTATGAGAAAAATTAAATCCAAATAAAATGTGACATTTGTTTTAAGAAAAATAGATTTGCTTTGTTTTAAAAATTGTTTATACTGCTGGTATATAATATAATCTAAAAACTTATTTAAATTTTGAAATATTATAAATCCTTTTTTGGGAACCTCAATTATTCATACAAAAGTGCTAGTTTTTAATATTCTTTATGTTGCAAATACTTTTCTCATTAAAACCATTGTTACAATCAAAACTATTGAATATACTATATGGGACTCAAAACCGCAGACTGTGAATGCCAGCACCATGGCTATTCAATCATCATATGTTTAATTTTATAAATTAAATGTGCAATATCATAACGTACATTCTAGCAGTAGCAGTAAAGAGTAGGAATGTAAATTATAATTTTTTGAAAGAAATATAAAAATAATTTTATTTTTAGTTTCAACATCAAAGTAAAACCTTAAATATGCATCTTTTTTTAATGTCTTTTATATTCAAGCAATCAATTTTAACTAAACAAATGACACATAACAATAAGACAAAGATCTTTACACACAGACTAAAATTTACACCTTTTACACAACTGTAAAAAAAACATTCAAGACACAAATACAAGTTAATACACATTTTTGAAGTGGAAATTAAGGATAGAGTACCTTAACTTTTTTAAGAACCTCTCTGAGAAATAAAAATATAGTTGATAGAAACTTAGTCAGATTTATCATGTGGATATTAATAGTACTATCTTGGTTTTCTATTTTGGCAATTATTTCACCTTAAGATGCTCTTAAAAAATTATTAATTTGTTCAAAAAATTAAGGACTTACCATAAAAATTAAGGGCTTAAAGGACTTTTTTTTTTTCAAGGAACTAAAATTAAGAATTACAAAGGGAGTGTGAACCATGGAAAATGCATGTGTGTGTGTGTCTGAATGCAAAAATGGAACTTTTAAACACAAAAAAGAACAATGACTATTTCTGCTGTGATTACAATATTTTGTAATGTAAATAATAGAATTTTAATAAAGAGTTAGAAAAAAAAACTTCCTCTTATATACAAATGCATGTATGCATATATAAAATTATCATATGGTATTTAACAAAATTCTTAGTAAAATATTTCATTCTGCTAAATATGAGGTACCTACTATATTACACTCTTGTTTACATTTTTTATTAAAAATGTAAGCAATTTTTATAAAAAATTTACCTTATCAGCAATAGCTAATGGAAATTTTAATGATGCTAATTTTGCAATAGTATAATAACGAAGTCTTGAATTAGGAAATCCAAAATCACTTGGAGAAAGTAAATACTCTTGAAAATTATAACCACATTTTTTAAGTGTTTCAATCAAAACATCGTGAGCAAGAGATTCTTCAAATCCTTTCACATTTTCTAACAAAATGTATGTAGGCTTCTTGCTGAGTCTGTAACAAAATATACAAAAAGATATTTTCAAATATTTTCATACAAAATGTTTGGCTTCTAAATCATTTTCTATAGTAAAAACTGTTGAAAATATTAATTAGAAGAAAATATATACATGAATAAAACATTCATAGAAAGAGTACTATTTATCTAATCACTTGTGAAATTAAATATTAAAAATCTACATCAATATTATTAAGTACAAAATCCACAGATATAGTGTTGAAAATACTTTTAAATAAACTCTATTCCTGAAATAGGGGCTCCGTACATCTACCCGATGCTTAAACTATCGCTTCTCTGCAACATCTTTATAAATTGATTGATTTATTCTTGAACTTTCGATTAGAGAAATAAGTTCAGAATATCTATCTCTGTATTCTTCAGCTGCTTTTAAATCTTTTTCAAAAGCCTTTTCACAATTTTCTGTTTGAAGAATAGCACTGAATACAGCCTCTTGACAACTAACTAATCTTTCAAATTTGTCTTTCAATTGACATGATAAAACTGAAAGTAGTTTAAAATCTTTACCTCCTTTCGCTAATTCATCCTCAATTTTATTTGCACAGAGAGTAAAAGTCACTCTAAGGTTCTTTCTTGTAATTTAGAGCTGCAAAAGTTCGATGAGGAATAAATTATTTCAAATCAACTGCTAATTTCTGCCCCACGATGGGCACCAAATGTTGAAAATACTTTTAAATAAACTATTTCTAAAATAGGGGCTTGGTACATCTACCCGATGCTTAACGGTGTCAGTACTTGTACAAGTACATAATAAATCTCACTGGTATTATTGAAACAACAATTTTAATTCAACTCAAAAGCATATCAACATTTACACTACTGCTCTTTTATAGAACATACCACATCACTTACATTTCTTTTTTTAACTCACTTCATTTCACCACGTGACATAAAATATAAATTCAGGCGAATGAATCAGTTTGTTAAAAACTGGAGTTCATGAAGAAAAAGGATGGGGAAATTCAGGGACCAGCTCAAGTTTCCAAAAATGAATGACGTCACACATCTGACACAAAAGCCACAACATATATAATTGGTATAGTAAAAAAACTTAAAAGTTATTAGGAAGGAAATAGTCAAACCTCTATTTAATAAAGTCACTACATCCCTAAAAAATTGTTATATGGAAAATTAATTAAATAGAGATTCACATTTTACAGTAAATAAACAGATTTCAAATTGAAAACAATACATATTATTACAAAAAGAAAGTATTCATGCTTTTTGAATAAATTAATATCTGATTGATTTATTTCATCCATCAAAAAGAAAAATGCATGGAGCACAAGAATACGCAAAACACTGTCTGAAAATACACTATTTTCAAGTTAAAAAATTATATAATTTTAAATTAAAATTTTATTTTGAAACTAGTTGAAAGTCATTGGTTACCATAAAATGTGTTTTAAAAAACTGAATAAGTTTGAAGTGTTGAAAAACATTTTGTGAGATATGGAAAAAAATTAGATCAGAGGAAAAAGTCTGTTAAGTAAATAATGCACTTTGCTATAAGGAGGTTACTTTACAAAAAAATTCACAAAATGCTCTGTGTTACAAGGAAAAATGTGTAAAATAGAGTAACTTAAAAAACTGAGATTCATTATATAGAGACTCAACTATACAATGAAAAGAAAGAAATCTTTAAAATAGAAATAGAAGAGAAACAGATGTGTAACACAAAATACACTCCATATATATAAACAAGACTAAAAGAATTAAAATTCATATTTTTCATTTTCTTTTGATCACAATAAAAAAACATCATATGAAAATTCAAAATAACATATTGCTTCTCATCCTTATTAAGCCGAATGATGGCTAAATGGTTTGGGTGCTGGCCTTCAGTACCGGAGTTCATGGGTTTGAATCCCACTGTGGCATGGATGTTCTTAGCCGTTCGGAATTGGCTTTAAACTGTAGGTCCCAGTCTCATTAGCCCTCGTGTTGCAAAATAGTAGACCGTAGCACTCCAAACCAAACCAAACCATCCTTATTAAATTATGAAAAATTGACATAAGAGAAGGTGGAAAAAAATTTTAGATTTATATTGTGGTATTCTAATTCTCCTTTACAATATGAAATGAATATATATATATATATATATATATTTATTTATTTATATATATACAGAAGAAACAGAAAAACCAAACTTTAGTAGAATGTCCAGTCAGTCACCAACAAACTATCTTTTATGCCATCTCTTCATATTATTCATTGGAATGACTTTAGACATTTTTTTAAATAAAGAATGCTTATCTTTCAAACTATAAAGGCAAGAAAGTAATAATATTTCTTATGTTTGTATTGAATATCTTGGCTGTGCAAATGAAAGGTCAGTATTAGTACATCCAAACCATAGGATTAATAAGGAAACATCCAAACATCACATATATTATTGAACTTCAAGAAAATATATTACACTATTAAATTTTGTATTAACTTACTCAGGAATGATACCTAGAATATGTAGAAATGAACAGGTTCTTGCGTCATCAACATCTTTTTTTAAACCAACCCTAAATAAACAAAATACTATTGAGAAACAAGCACTATAAAAGTATAGCAAGTATGGGACAAGCATTTTATTAAATAATGATAATAATAATAAAGATTTATAATTTTCAATCATTTACAGTTTTAAATAATATGATAGGAGCAAATATATTAAAATATACTAACCTAGTAAAGGGCTGACAAGGAGGACTCATTGTAATTATGTCAATGTTCATATTATCGAACTCACTAGCTGTGAATGACTGAATATTTTTTTGATAATGATTTGAACTCCCAAAGTTTTGATGATAGATACAATTGACAACTGGATTTACATCTATAGCAGCAATAATTTCATGAGGAATGTCAGCTACTATTAATTAAAAAGCATAAATAAACTTTATAAATGTGTAATACTAAAAAATATTACAGATCAATGCAATAGATATTAATTAACAGTAATTTTAAGTATTAACCCTCTGACTGCTCAATTTGTAAACTGAGATCTCTTTAAAAATTGCATATTTTTATTGTTGCATAGTTTAAATATATATATAAATTGGAAAATTGAAATACTAATTTTTTTTCTAGAAAAGATTTTTTATATTGACTTTTATCATGAGAAACTAACCTTTCAGAAAAACTAATTTCAGATGTTATCACATAAAAAATTTATTTTTTTTAATAAATTTCAATTGAAATACAATTAATTTCTATTTATAACATACTATCTATAATTATATTATCTAATATAACTATAGTTCTAGTCATATAATTCTATTTATTACCTAATTAAATGTCTAATACCGTATAATTTATTCCACTGGTTAAACGGTAAAAACGCGGAATGTGCTTCTTAACCTTTTGAAAGGGGTTCTCGAAAGAACTAATACATCCCAGAGACTATGTTGTCCTGGCCCTCTGTAAAGGTTAATAAAGGAAGAAAAACACATGCCCACAAAAATTGCGGGATGAGCAAATTTTGCTACATATGAATTGCTTATGGAAATCATGGGAGGAGCAGTCAGAGGGTTAAATAAATCAATGGAAAAATAAAATTTTTAGAATTAAATTTAAGGTATAATCTTATTTAGAATAATAAAAATCAATGATCTTACTTTTCAATTAGTTTGTATCAATATATTTTAATATATCTCTAAAAATTCAGAGCCAAAAGACTATTAGAGACATTCCCAATAAAAAATAATTAAAAAAAAAGGAGTGAGAGGATTATTTTACTGATAAGAATACCCCCGAAGCAGAATGTGCCAAAAAGTGCAACGCACGTCGCAGAACAACTGGCTCTGCTGCAAAACAATTGTGGCTATTGGAAAATTTTTTTTTTCCTTAATATATATATATATATATGTAATATTATATATGCAGTAACCCTTTGGGAGAGTTGTCATTTCTTTGTCTTCCCTATACCCTACTAGTGTGATAGATAGCTCGCGATCTGCCAATCCTAAAACTTCCCTTGCATTAATGTTTGGGTCAAATTATCAGTCCCATTTTTATCATCGTAGTGATATCTCAAAATATCTTACATCAAAAGTAATTGACAGGACAGTAAATTCTATGTTAATGCCTTGGTTTTTAATACAAATATTTTTCTAAATTTCAGGTAGCACTGTTTTATTAAATATTTTTAGTTATACATATTGGTAAAAATGAAATGTACCACAATATGAATAATATTGTGGGAGAGTAAATATATTATAAAATAAATATTTCTCCTTCCGAACATTTTTGATTATCTGAAAGCCTGTTGCAGAACATTGAAAAGTATTCTTCTGTGGGGAAGAATACCTTAAAAATATTAAACACATGACATAAACATACATAAAAGAAGATAGAATATGGATTGGATTGCCTACATGAAAAGAATGAACATATTTTTTCCAAATATCTACCAGACTATGAGAATTATAATTCTGACCTCTATCAAATTCAAAGAATATTAACATTCAAATTATATCATTCAGTCAAATCCTCAACTAATACTAACATTATTTAAATATTGACTTTTTATCTTTTAAATGGTTAAAGTGGATGGAAGTATTTATATCTTGTAAATATACATAGCCAACTTTTCAATCATACTAAGTAATTTTTCAATATTTTAGATTAAAAAATAAAAATGAGTAAACGAATTCAGTTTATAATACTAGAAAGTATATTAAAATTGATATGCCTAATTAAATTTTTTAAATTATCTTCAAACATAATTCTGTAAGCCTTTCTTTACTTAAGACTTGATTCCCTGACAGATTTAAGTCACCTCCACTTCAATCCTGTTAGCTAAGTTTTTAAGCAGTATTTATTATATAGAGAAACAATGATGATATGGTTATCAAAACAGCTATTTTTTAAACCTATGAGATATCAATCTTTTACATAGATTTATGGTACAATAGTAAAGAAGAAATAGAAGTGCATATTAGGTACTTCATCATCAGACATCTAGATTTTGATTCAAAATCTCGAATATAAAAATAACTTAGAAAAAATGTATGCCATAAAAAAGTATAGACCACTTATACTAGATTTCCACTAGAAAACAAAGATGTCTATGATTATTTAACTATCACTAGGCTATTAAAAAATATTAATTTTTGAATATGCATAAAAAACACTAACTTACATTTCATTGCATATCTCATACCACCTATTCCACTGTACAGTTCTAAACACCTAAAAGATTTCCTGTTATCTCCCATAGCTGAATTAAGACCTAAAATAGAAAGATATCTCTGAATGACTTACATGAAAAACTGAAGTGTTTTTGACTAAATTGTTAAGTATTTAGAACTATGTGTGAGTGACTGTGTGCATAATATCCAATGAAAAGATAAATTGTAAAAACTGTATATTAAGCATTAAGAATCACAATTCAGAGAATTCAAAACATATCTTCCAAATATAAAACATGATAATGGAAAAATCGAGAGTATGTAGTCAACTATTTTTTCTGAAATATTATTCTTTTCCATTTAAGCCATGTAATTTATATCTTAAGATATTCATCGTTATTTTCTTCCTATAAATCAAAATATTAATTAATGTTTTGTTTTATAGTATTTTAATATTGTTTTACTAAGATCTGAGAAACAAGTTTGAATTTTCCCCAAACTTAAATTATTAAAAGCAATATTATTCTTTCAAATATTATCCCTTGTACAAACTGAAAATGATTACATATACACCTGGATAGCTTATTATTTAATAAAATATTTCATTAATGTTAAATAATGGAATATAATAAAAATTAAAAAAATAAAACGAAAAGAGGGAAAAAGCTTTTACTATTTTTGTTTCAGCCGATTAAACTTTCAAAAGGAAAGCTGGAAATGAACTAATCTAAATTTTGTGCACTCATATATATAACTGCTGAAGGTACTCTGGAATGATATCTTGGTCGCCATATGGAATTTAAGACTTCAATTTTATTTTAAATAAAGAAGTACATCAAAGTTCTTCACTGTTTACAATTTCATTCACACACGTGGATGAGAAGTTTATTTACTTTTACAGTATGACGTCATTAAAAAAAGAAAAAGCCGGGGAAATTATCGAATATAACATTCGAATTTTCATCGAATCAGTTTGTTGTATGCACTGGTACTATTTTTGCCTCCTTATAAGAAAATGATGAAGTTCTGTTTTACGAGCCTTCTAAATTTTCTTTAAGCTTTCTTTGTTCTAAATTCTGATTATTTAGTCTCAAATCTACAATCCCGGCATGTCTTTTCTTTTACGTCTGCTAAATGTCATTATGATCACCGTCAAGGCATCTGTTGTTCAGAGCTAAACATTGTTTTATATTTAGATTTTATGAGGACGTATTTTATTCAGACTAATGCTGGACCTGATACTACTGCGTAAAATTTTATATTTCGTTGACTAAAAGCGACTCCAAATTATGATTTTAAGTTCAATGTCGCTAAGATTAAACCCTCTCAAAATTAGGTAAATCCGATTAAGCATTATGAATGTTAAAACTGTTTACATATTGATAAGTTCCACTTTGAACTTCTAATTTTCAAGTAAATATTCAATTGAATTAATTGAGCGCTATAGTTCTCTCTTAAAAGATGCTTAAAATAAAATAAAAAATTGTTAAAGGACGTGCAAGTTAAATAATAAATATCAAATGAACAATACCTAATATTTCATGTTTTAAATAAAACAAATTACATCCCCGTAATAAATACACGTTTTATACTAAATCTACAGTTACATTTTAAAATCACTTAGTTCCAAAGAAAATAAACTTGCGTTCACAGTATTTCTTAAGCTACACAATGAGCCTTCGGGTGGTTTTAAATGAGTAAAATAGTTTTGCAGTCAAGATCAAATACTTGTGTATTCGATCTTTGTATATCGTTAGGGTAATTTTAAAGAATGGAAATTGAATTGCTTATTCCATAGAAAAAAAGGATTGCTTAAACATATTGATTAAAAGATTGCAAAAACAATGCTTAGATTTTGTATACCTAGATACTGTATTAAAATATCCCTATATGAACATATCACCCAATGTTACATCACAGCCATCTATATAGAAGGCCTACGCGCTTAAAAACATGGCGGCGGCCGAAGGCGGTTTCCCTCCTATAATCCTCAAGTAAATTGTGTTATGCCTTTTACTACTCAGCAAAATATTTTTTTCAAAAAATAAACTAAGGATATTCAATTATTTCACTAACTTGAATATTGATTAGTAGAAAATTATTTTGCTATAGATTTTATTTGTGTGTCAATTTATATTTAAATTTTAGTTACCAAAATCACTTCATACACTACACGAGAACAGATACGAAACATAGATAAAATCTTAAGCAAAGAAATTACATTTGCAAAAAATTGCACAACTGGCATCTTTTTTTTTCTTTTTACTTACCTTTTATTAAATGGTCCCATGGAAATAAAATATCTTAACCTTTATTCATAAAATATGATCCTTTACGGATCACATTAAAATTAAAATAAATAAAATCCTTAAGGATTATATTAAAGGCAATGTTAAAAAACACTGCCTTAGTATAAAATCATAGAACAATTTATCACTGACAAATTTCACAAACTCATGCAAAAATATGCTGAGGAAAAATTTTTACAGTTTTATTTACTTATAACATCTGATACTGATTTGTACTAGATAAACAATGAAACATAATTCAATAGTATACAGAAAAAAAAAGTAAAAATATTGTTACAAGAAATATTTAAGAATTTTTTTTTATTTTTCTCTTATTGGATTTTTCCTTAACTTCTTCAATATATTTTTCAGTCACTTTTTTAGAGTAGTTATTCAGAAATATTTTATAAGTAGTTAAAATTACATTTTTGAAGTGAAGTAAACAATCATGCAAACATAATTTAGAAGACCTATTTATATAATCTATTACATTTTTAAGATATGGGTAAGTGACTGAGTTGATTATCATTTGCTATAAAATTACTGTTATATTTTAATAAAACATTTGTAAATATCTGAATACATAAATGTAACTTTAAGTGTAAATACAGTTTTTTAAGTTCCTCTACCTAAAGCATCTATTAATTAAAATTTATTTATATAATTTTAACAGTTTGCAAATTTTATTTAGATGGGATTTTTCTACTTTTGGCTGTTAGACATAGCTATTGAAAACTTTAAGCATGTTTAATTACTTTTCTACAGGTTATATGAGAACTTACCAGTTATAAAATAGTACAGCATTGAATAAAGGTTATATTTTTATAATAAAAATGTGTAAAAACATTGCTTCTGTCGATTACTTTAGATTAATTTTTTTTCTTACATTTATAAATTTTCTTTTGGTAGTTTAATTTTTATTACATATATGTCTTCTTTACGCTTCGACATTCAAAATTTTAAATTGTAAAAAGTTAATATGAAAATCTGAAAAAAGAGCTGAAGACGTTGATAAATCAGAAACAATTTAAAGTGCAGATAACATTGATTCTACATAGAAATTTCCCAGTTGCTATTGTAGTATGGGAAAAAAGTTGTACATCAACTTTTATTAATAAAGCCCCTTAAAAACACATTAAAAAATCAATGAAGTAAGGATACATTAATCTTTTATTGTGGTAATAATAAATAGTTTTCCTTTAGGATAAAACAGAAATTGTAACTTGTGAGTTATCAACAATAGCCAAGTTGCAATACACAGCAAAAAAGAAACTTTAACATAACTTAGAATACATTTAATTTACGGATATTAAATGTTGTATTATATAAACTCCTTAATGAGATCTAACAATAAAATGAAACTTATTTTTAAAACGACAGTTATAATATACAATATGATACAAAGCACACACTAATAACAAAACATTTGAACCATTCTAAAGTGTCGAACTTAAGAATTACCATCATTCGTATGATATGCTTAGTTAGAAAACAGCTCATAAAATAATAGAAGAAACAGTAGCAAAATTGCTACTTACCTTACATATAAAAGCAAGCATTATTTTATTTCCATAAATTTCTTTTTTTGTTTTTTTCAAAAAAAGTAATACGCAAGCAATCAACAAGCATCAACAGAATTTAATAGAATACTGCCTTTTAGAGATCACGTGACCGGTTTTCGGAAAATCAGCGAGCAGGCCTTGTGTTTAGATGGCTGTGGTTACATTTGCTTCTAACAGTCTCCTATCCGCTGAACAGCGAGTAGCTGGAAGAGGTCAAACTCAGGTAGCCGCTTTTTAATTTATTAGCACTGTTTTTGTCAAACAGTACCGATGCTAGACCATTGGCAGTCATTTTATAAACCTTATGTTTAGTTATTAATTGGTTGATAATCATTTCACTTCCCTTAATTTAGCCCTCCTTGCGCTGTGCACCATCTTGCCTCCGGTAGGGCTGGCCTTATTATTTAGTTAGGAACAATGTTGTCATCTTTGGTTCACTCAGTTCTTTCACTAGCCCATTTTGGATAAGATCATTGCCCCTTGGAATTTAGAATCCACAGTTAAAAGAGTCATACACAGAGATCAAGGCGAGACTTACAGTGCAGTCCAAGTCTGGAGATCTGTAGCTAACACTCCCAACCAGAAACTGCAAGCTATCCAAAATAATACCATCCGTTCTATTAGGACAGTTGATCAGCAAATAACAAACTAATTAACGTGTTATCAATTAGGACAGCCATTATCAATTTATCCACAAAATTCTTCTAAAATATATCTACTAAAAACCCCAAAGATATTTTCTATCAGCTTGAGTATTGTCTGACGGAGTGGTGTTGACACCCCCAGGCTGACTACAGTATTTCCACTCAAGTATATGACTGGTATAGCTTAGTTATAACCTTATTTCTGTACAGGCTTTTTAAATTTTTTGTCTTTAAGCTTAAATTGGTTTCCATTCTAATTTTTTATTTTTCTTTCACTTTTTCCATTTAACTGATTTACTTACCTTAGATCTACAACAGTTAGTAGAGTAATACTTCCACTTTTGTTCTTCAATACTGGGAATAAGGGGGCGAGGTGCTAAAGGAACCCCCCAAAATAACAATATCCTTGTTCATGTGAACAGATCATCTATGAAAACGTAATCACTAATATATGTAGTTTTTTTATGTCAGACTGCTTCTAAATATTCCTTTTTCATAAAGATTTTATTTCTCTTTTTTTTTATTAAGAACCAAAAAATAAGCTTTAAAAAAAGGAAAACAATTTAAAACAAATATTAAAATACTAATGTTTAAGTACTTTCTTTTCGACTTCTAATCCTGCAAATTTTAAATTTTCAGCTAATTTGTGTTAGCCAACGTACCTTAACTATTTTATTTGCACTGGTTGACATTGCAATTAAATCTAATATAAAATAAGAGATCAATTGTGTTTCAGGCTTTCAAGTTACAAAAAATTAGATTTTCTAAAATTCTTTAACAGAAAATATTTTCTTGACAGAAATAGCTATTTATAAATTTGAGCCAAAATGCCATTCCTAACAGAGCTGAAGCCCTAGGGTCAGCCCTGGTGACTGCAAATAAAAACATTTAAGGAATTAAGTATGAAAATGATACTCATTGTCTGTGATCTATCATCAACTGCCAATGGCAGCATTTGTCAATGGGTGATATCCTGCAGTGAGATATAAGTTTACAATATTCTTTAAGGCATCAAAGAATCTCTGTGTAGATTTATACAAAGAGCAAACACACAGACACAAGTATGTTTACATATTAAATTATCCATTCCACCATAATCATCTGTAAACATTTTCCTGCAAATTTTCAAATTTTATAAAAAATTATAGGAACATTCCTGGAAGAAACAGTAAATATTATTTTGATGTGTTGTCAACCCTTTTTATGTCATTTAAAATGCATGAAACTGTTAGAATCAAATCCCTAAAAGTATGATATTGACTACATAAATTAGTCAAATTCAATGTTATGTATGTGGGTATAATGTTAGTGCTTATAATTCCTGTAATTGTCAATCCATACTTCCAATAAAAGTAGGTATTTTGATAAGAAATGATAATATATAAATGCAAAATCCTTTGTATGTGTGTATAGCATGTTTGCTATGCATTTCAAATTGGCTGGATGAATCTTAGAGAAATTTTGCAGGTAGACCTTCCCCAAGGTTTTTAGCAGGCCAAATGGATCAAAGGTCAAGGGGATAATGGAGATGACACATTTTTCCTTCTATCAATACTGGCAACAATATATGTTGCATACTTTTTCTTTGAACAAGGTATTAAAATACTTAAATTTTTTGAGCAATTTAATTCATGATAATTTATGAAATGTACTTTAAAATAACAAATATGGATAATTTTATACTATGAATAGATTAAATATTTCATTTTATCTGTTTTATTTGGCTTGTTCTTTATAATTTTGTTCCATTATTTCCTTACACTGCAATCTATTCCTTCGCTATCAGCAATGGAGTCAATATTTTGAAAACTAAAAGTAATTGAAATTTTAGTTTATATTATGTGATTAATATTTTTGTGATAACTTTGATCTTTTAAAAATAGTCTCACCAAAAATGTAGTTAGTTTTTTGTTAGTGAAGTGCAATGATTAATCACTAAATAGAACCCTTTTATTTCTTTAGTTTATATTTCTTAAGTGTAGGAAGAACATTAAATTTAAATAATCTCTTATTCATTTTATGAAAATAAGTTTTATTTTCAAAATGTATATATTTGTATGTGTGTGTGTCTTTCTGACTGTTCACTATGTGTTCTAATATGAATGAATAGATCTTCATGAAATTTTATATGGTGAATCAGGTAAACTATAGGAAAGCTTTAAGCAGATCAAATTGATCTAGATAAGGGCTAAGATGGAAATAAAACACTGTTTTGATTTCCATTGGATCTGGCAATGATATGTAAAGTGACAATGGTTGCATTTTTCTTTTAATTGTAAGCTAAAATTATCAAGTTTCAAGTAAGTTAATTGCATCTGACACCGTTTAAAATGTATCTTAATTTGAGTTTTAATGCACTCTGACTAATTTGCTTTGTTTAATCTACTTTTATTTGGCCTTTAAAAAAATAAAAACTTTTAATTTTAATAAAATTTTTTTAAATTTTATTGTTTTATTTTCAAAATACTTAAAATTGCTGATATAATATTTTTAAAAAATTGAAATAAATGTTCTCTCACTTAGGAGCCTTTAATACCCAGACCAAAAGTTGGGCTAGTAAACTTTTATTTCAATCTAGTTTTGTTTGCTATATTAACCAATGTATAGCCAGAAGAAAACTTTAAAACTGTACCTTTCAAGGTACCTTATTTATAACAAAATATTTCTCTTAAAGTGAATGAAAATATATATTTCATAAAAAAAGATCACCAGACCTTGTTAATCACAAAGCATGGTGAAAAAAAAAAAGACCAAAGTATCAATTCTTAATAACTTTAATTACAAATAAATAATCAAGTACTAAAGCATTTCTTTGCATAGAGTGATCACTTAAGAAAAATTTTCCTTCTAAATACAAATATTTTGTATACAGTTAAAAACTATAATTCCAAAGAGAATAAAAAACAACAAAAAAGGTAAAAAATTGCCATAGAAATCCAAACTAAAGTTCCAATTATCATATATAAATATATAGGCACACTGGAAATAAAGAGCACAATGCCACAAATTTCAAATCTTACAGAACATAATACAGACTTATTTGAGATGGTTAGTTTCTAAGGGAATGCTTTATAAATGTCTTTGGGGTAAAAAGGAAGATACAGTTCTAAAAACACATGAAAAAATAGAATTAAGAAGTTTTATGTCCAAATGTGTGTGTATGTGCTTGAGATTTCGGTAGGTAATGTTATTAATACTTGATATGGGGAATAAATACTAAATGCTTGATAAAATCTTCAGATGTGAAATTTCATATCTTTTATTTGTTAAAATATAAAATGAATCAATTTTGGGTAATTAAAGAAAAGTTTTAGAGCAGCACTATGTACTATAAGCAATGATTACAGAGCCCTTTGTTTTAATGTGTGCATCTTTTGGTGCAACCGAAAAGTGAATTTGAAATCTTTAGAAAATAATAAATTTTGAACAACTGTGAAATGCTTCACATTTTAATTCTAAAATATATCCTCAATTCATATCAGAGTACATTTTTAGACTTAAAGGGTATTAGTCAATGACATTTTGGATTATTTATTTATTTTTGTAAGAGGTGGGGTGGGAAAGGGGTATAATTAATCCTTTCTACAAATTTTTAAAAAATTCTTATAAAATATGAAAGTATGCTAAAGCATCTGAAAAAATGCTAATCTAAATTTTACTCTGAAAGAAAAAAAAAAAAAATTTTTTTTTTTAAGATTACTAGAATTATTTCTGTAAATAAAGGCAAGCATTCAGTACCTTTCATTAATTAATATCACAAGAATGCTTTTTTGAACATTGTTATCTATAACATTCAATGAAAACAGTACCTCTTTTACAGTTTTAGCCTTTAACTGCTGTTACATGGTCTCACAGACTCCATAAAATTCACCCCAAAGCATTTCTATCACTCATAATTATTAATGACTCGTATCCTTTCCAATACCTTCACACAGTGTGCTGTCAAGGTAGCTTACAGAGTTCTTTGACCTGTTATTTTAAGTCTAGAAGACTGTCCCAGAAGCTAGGATTTATACGAGTCATAGAGAACATACTGCATTTTTTGATTATCTTTTCAAAGTAAACAGAAAGAAATAAGTGGAAATGTTATTTTTTTCTCAAGAAATCATAAAATATCTAGTTTACAGCAAAATTTTGAAAATTTTAGTGTTTTCCCAGAACACAAACATCTATGTGTAAATAAATGCCTATAAAATGTAAAGTAATTGTTAAATTTAGAGTAATTATTTTGTAAACTTAGAAGATCAATTATAAATAAATACTTTAGTTTGTTAGCTTTGCTTCACACTTTTCTTTAAGATGGAATTACTACAACAATATTCACAGTATAATAATACATAGTCAGTTTGGACTCCTATGACAAATATCTTAAAGAATTAAAAAAAGTTGATCATTGTTAAAAAGAAAAAGTCATTACCCATATGCATAACCCTAGTTGTGAAAACATAAAATGTATAATTAAAAAAAAAAAGAGAGGAAGAAAAAAAATTCAAAATTATTCAAAAGCTCGTAACAAATTTTCAGATTTAGTACAGTTATCACAAGTTCATATAAAGAAGAGAAACGTATATATATACATACAAAATAAAACCCACAAACTGAAAGAATGTGTTTATCTAACTGCTATGACATATTGACAGTGAAAAATACTCAATGGAGTACAAATCACTACAAACTCAACAAAATCACATGTAAAACACACAAAAAATAAATACAACTCTGCAATTACTCAATAAAAAAGTAGAAAAAATGATTTACTTAACAAAGAGGCAGTTTTAGATATTTTAAATGCTTTTAAAACATGTTTACAGAATACTGATAAAGATCCTTTAAATGCAAATGCATTTAGAAAAATCCTAGGTTTCACTTTCAATAAGATTAAAATTTTTTGCCTTATAAATTATTTTTTTATACAAAAAATATCTCTTAATATGAAAAGAATATGAAATTAAAAATTTCCTCATATCAAGATTTTTGAAAAATGAGTTTTGAATAAATTTGAAGAGCGAGATTCTTACAGAACAATGTGGCAGTTCTGAAATCGATGTGCTTGAAGATACCATTATGCAGAATTAAATCATTTCAATACTTACACAAATGGATTACAAACACAGTTATCTACAAATACATTTATGTCATTAATGCATAGTGCTGATTGTCATAAATAACAAGATGATTATGTATGTCGTGTATTCTTGGATAATGAAGCATTCAGTTCCCCAGCCTCCAAAGCTAAAGTGACATCATCTGGATAGGTTTCTGAATTACTCCCATTGTTTATCCGTTGGCGGCAAACTGGATTGGAGCGAGGGGTTTGTGGAGACTGTCCCTCCTTCTGTGGTCCACAACAGGTCTGAGCCGTACAGTTAGTACTGGCTGGGCAGTCTAAGATGCAATTCTCCTCCTTTTCTTGGTACTGCAATATACAAAACAGAAGATTAAGGATATTCTCAGTAATATATGATTAAAATTGTAAATATAAAAGTATATAAAAGTAGTATAAGATTTTAATTTTTATGAAACAAACTAAAAATAAGAAAATTTTCAAAAGAGCTTACCGATGGTATATCCACAAATTCCGGCTGGATAGTGGTAGAATGAATTCCTTCATTATGAAAAAACTCTTTCACCTTTTCAGCTATCTGCATATAATCAACAAGGTTTCGGCATCGAATATGGGCAGATGCAATGATTCTTTCCCCAGCTAACTGCCAAACGTGAAATTCATGAACTGCCAAAACACCATCAATCTGAAAAACAGATGTTAAAGAAATCAGAGGGAGAAACTACGAAAATGAGCAAACAGATGACAATATCATTGAAAATTCTTTATTTGGGATTAGCCATTTGATACACAGCCTTCAACCTTAGTACACAAAATTATAAATAAATGGTTTTTTGAAAACATTTCCATGGGCTATTTTAATTTAAGATAAATTAAGGCATATAAACAAGATATACACCTAACTCTTGTTTTACATAATTTGAAATAACACGGTTTACTAATATACTTTTATAAATTGTTTTTTGTTCTAGCATCCCCCTTCCTCACAATTTTTTAAATTTTAATTTTGACAGTGTAATCAGAAGACAGTAAATTTATTCCCATACATGTGAGTGTCTTGGGTCTCTTCAAGGCCTTATATTCTGGAGTTATAGGGAATGCCCGAATTTTATAATTGCTTCTTTTTTTTATTTTGCTGTAGTTCAACTTGAACACAGCATTTCATTTTTCAGTATAATAGTACTTATTCTATAACATGTTTAAAATCATTTAAACCTTGATAACCTGCCACCATTGCAGCAGCAGTAACTAATCTAACAACTGGGCCAGACACTTGTCTTACATAAGCATTGCCAACCACAGTGCCGTATTCTGATTGGTTCCTAATGTCTTTATTTGCATACACATACCTATACCAGTTTTTTAGCTTTTGAGTATGTATGTATGTATGTATGTATGTATGTATGTATGTATATATATATATATATATATATATATATATATATATATATATACACACACATATATGAGAGAGGGGGGGGAGAAAAAGAAAGATTTATGAATAGCAGTTGATTTGCAAAATTAAAATTATCAATCATATTGCACTGCAAAAGAAATATAACTGTGACATGCAATTCCCCCCCCCTCAGTTTTAGTATCTATCATCATATATATGATAAATTAGACCAGGATGTGTCATACAAATTCTAGGAGTGATAGTACTATTTCATTCCTGTGTACTTTTGATAGAACAATTGAAAAAATGAATAATTTAAGCATGCTTACTTCTTGAAGCAATTTTTTCTGAAGAGAATCCACCTGGATATGAGTGGGAACAGTTTGAAGCAAAATGAGGGCAGACTCTACCACTAAAAAGAAAAATCAAACAATCAAGAAAAAGTAAATAAATCAACCAAAATAACAACAGTAGAAAAACCACACAAACATTACTTACACAAAGGCCATGTTGATCTCATGATCAAACAAACCATGATGATGCTAGAAAGAAAAATAACTCCAATTACTCATAAAATTAATGCATGATAGATTAAATCAATCAAAGAATATATATAAAACAAAAATATTGTCAACACATACCAAAAATAAAAAAAAAAAAAAAATTAACTCTATACAATTACAAATACTTTATTATTATATACATTAACTTAGAAATGCATTTATATTTGTAAATAATTACAGATGTTCAAAAGAACTGGGCATGTAAACTTAAGCTCAAATCAATACCAAACTTCCAATTTGAAATCATTATCACTGCAAATGATAACAAAATATACAAATATATCTCGATGAAATGAAGATGTACCAGTGCAATTATTTAAACATACAAATTAAAGAGTATGAATTAGTAAACTCATCTAACAACATCTCTATTTAATAAAAAATCATTTGATACCAATAAAGTCTAAGCATATAAAGTATTTGCTATCTGATTTTTGTTTTATTTCTTACAGGAAATCTAGGGAATTGTAGAAAGTAATTAACAAGCTGTAAATGATAACAAGCAAATATAGAAAAAGTACACTTAATACTTGAAATTCACTTTCATTTACCCTTAAAAACAAGTAAAATATTAGTAACTGGGAGTAACACACCAGAATCTCAGAAAATTAATACAACAATAATAAATATATTTCTTAGCGTTTTCCCAAATATAATACTATATGTGCCTGAAATCAATTTTAAGATAATATAGATTATTTGGAACATTTTAGCTACACACCAAAGAGAGCAATATAAAAAATGAAAAATAGTAATGTTAAACTTAATAATTTTTCTTTGAAATAATATTTGTTATTCAAAAAAAGTAATGTAATTAATAAAATGTAACTCTGACAATACAATTTAAAATAACCCATAGTTAGAAAAAGATATCCACATTGAAATAATAATTATGGAAAACACAAATATTTTGTTAACCCAACTTGATGAAAATTCAGAAAGAAATTCTAGAATATATAAAGATAAATGAAAAGTTAAACTATCCAAATAAATAATTTTACTTTCTATAATAAAACACTTCAAAATGGAAAATTCTGAAGTGTTTTCCAAATTCTATAAGATTTGGATACTTTTTTATATACACACTAATATTTGTTTGATAAAAAAATTACCTTAAAGCTGGATCAACATGAAAACGGTACTTCCAGTCAGTGAGCCAGATAATGAGAGCAGAAATAATAACAATGACAGACCCCAAAGCATCAGCAAGCACATGCAAAAACACTCCTCGCATATTCATCTGACTTCCTGATGCTATTTAAAAAATAAATAAATAAATAAATAAATATTTAATTTTTAAAAGAGAAAGCATTCATTAGCATTAAAATAAGACAATACATTTAAAATATAAAATTTCCAATAATTCAATGCTAATCTGCAGTGGACAAATTTATCTAGTAGCAGCTGTATTTTTGAAGATGTTGGATTGTCAACTACTACTCCCTGCAGCTATTCAGAAAGATTCCCTCATTAATAAAATTAAATATGAAAAAGAATATCTTATAAAAAAAGCTAAAAATAATTATACACAGTGGCATTCACAAGGGGAGAAGTTTCAATTCCTCTCTATAGAATAGTACACTAAAAAAAAAAAAAAATCTTAACTTTTAGATTCTTACAAATATTGCATTTTGGCATATTGCATTTGTATTATATTTTTGGCAAATATAAATATACACTGGCAGGGTTGTCACATGAAAAAATTTCACCCCCTGCTATGAAAGAATGTAAATTTTGTTAAATTATTGTATCACTATGGAACCTGTCTATATATTCAGGCCTGCAACTGCCGAGGTACTTTCAAAAAGGTGAAAAAAGTGACAAATAATACAGAATAAGTGACTAAAAAGTGACTAAACATAGAAAAAAAAAAGCAATTTTCTTTTCTCATCTTGATTACAGATGCTATTATTAAGATTTTTCTATTTATTTTAACTCTAAATCAAATGATTCATGCAAGACATAATTTCAGCGTCAAATACAAAAAGGTTAAAAATTTTGTTTAACACAACTCAACACTGCTTTTAATTCAAGAAAAGCTATAAATTAGATTTGAATACATACATTATTTTTTTAATCACAATTTTCTGTATATAATAATGATGTTTTGAAATATGTACATAGCTAGATTAGAGTATCTAAACAAAAATTGTGAAGGAAAAGAGAAATGTGTGCTTTGACGTAAATTACTTTAATGTATTAAATGTACATTTCAGTACAAACATAGATTTCAGGAACTTCTTTAAGAATTTTTTAAAATCATTAAATTCTAGAAACCATATGACTAATTACATTTTAATAAGAAAAATAAGATTAGAGCATTACATTTTTGGTGTTTTATTAAAATATTTCGTTATTAATTCAGATTTTCTTTTTTCAATAACAGACTTTTTGCTGTGATACACCATGAAAAAAGTGACTAAATGTGAGAAAAGTGAAGGATTTGCAAGCCTGTTTATTAGATTAAAATGTAAGTAAATTCACAAATTCCAACCATGATACTACAATCCAAAAAGTCTATATTATTATAAAATATAATTGCCAAAATATATATAGAAAAAGCACATTATTAAATGCAAAAGACAAATTATTCAATGATTTAATAATAAGATGCTTTAAGGTCCTATTTCAAACTAAAACTTGCAGTTTTAAGCGATACAAACCCATTTGACGATTTCCATGTGTATCTTGTGTGGTATTAGGCAAATTATCAGATAGTCTGTAATTTTCATGATTTTCATTAATATCTTCTTCAGCTAGAACTTCTTCAATAGTTGGTAGGCTCCGGTGATGGGCTCTCCTATGACTATGGCCATGACCATGCTCTGTAATATAAATGAAAATATAAACATGTATATCCAGAACCTGAAACTCATCATCTAATAATCAATAGATTCAGAATAATTTCTTAAAGGAACTTGGTAACATTGTGATCTTGGTTTGATAACAGTGCTAATCAGTCAATGTAAAGTCATGTCAATAAAATTTTAAGTAGACGAAAATAACAGATTTTTAATACACAAAATTATTAATAGAGCACATGTTTTCACTTATGTCCCGCAAAAATATGTGGCTGAAATATTATTCTGCAATGTTTGTGAGAACAAATAAAAACAGGAAGTAGCAGCCCTCAGAGAGGAAAACCAGATTACTTTAATATATTCAGTATTGCTCTGGGTACACACATGAAAAGTTATAACCCAGAGCAGGGTTGGAAAAAAAAAAAAAAATCATAATTTAAAAAAACTTGTCTATCTAGTATATTGTACACACTGATTACCTAAAATTAAACACATAAATTTTAATCTAAATACATTTCATTATTTTGTAATTGGATGGTGCAAACTAAATAAGATGTAAATTTAAAGAACAAATTAAATAATCATTTAATGTAAATTATTTATTTAAAAAATAAAAAAATCACATTTCAATATTTTTTAAGCAACAAATTATGGATTTAACAGTTTCAATAAAACCATTAGTTTTGATGCCGTATCCACTCCTAATTTGTTACGAAGGTTAGAATGAATAATACCAAAAGAAGAAAACTGTCTCTCTATTCTAGCAGATGATGCCCCGGCTGTTATTTGGTAGATAAACTGAATTTCAAGTTCTGTAATACTCTCTTTACCTCCCATTATATAAAATGAATTCCACTAGTCATAACTAGTCATTGTACCTACCCCCTAATACATACTTTCTGATAACAACCCCTAAATTCTTGAAAAACATACTATCTACTTACACATACATACTTATTGGTATTTCTGTGCTGACTGATTCCTAATTCTTCTGTCTTTGGAATACAGGTTTTAAGAGAAAAGAAAAAAAATGATTTAAATCAGATTTTTTTAAAAAAATCAACTGATTTAAATCATGCTAAACCTGCCCCAGAGGGCACTTTATCATTACAAATTTGATATATTTTACTCACCAACTTTTGATCAGATTTTTAAAGTATCAAAAATAAGTCTAAAATTATAGAATGATAGGAGGGTGAGAGTTCAAATTTTAATCACAACTGCCAATATATGAAATGAAATTTTTATTTCATCACCTTTAATGATTAGTATCACATGGAATCTTTTTATTTAATGACAGTATAAAATATTCCAAATATAGTTTGCATTCTAAACAATCAGAACTGATTTTAGTGATATACATTCAAAACTTTAAAAAAAAAAAAAAAAAAAAGTTCTACAGTTTACATTGAAATAAAACATTAAAAAAATCAAAAATGGTCCAAAGCTTACTATTTTAGCTTAATAGGAGAAAAAACTCCATTACTTAGGTAAAAGATTTACCTTATTAAAAAGTAACAACTTCAAACACTTTATCATTACAAATTTGACATGTTTTACTCACCAACTTTTGATGAGATTTTTAAAGTGTCAGAAATAAGTCTAGAATTATGGAACCATAGGTGGGGGGAGAGTTCAAATTTTAATCACAATTGCCAATATATAAAACGAAATTTTTATTTCTTCACCTTTTATGATTAGTATCACATGGAATCATTTTATTTAATGACAGTATAAAATATTCCAAATATAGTTTACATTCTAAACAATCAGAACTGTTTTTAATGATATACAGATTCAAAACTAAAACTTTCCCCTTAAAGCAAAATAGTTATCCTATTACAAAAGACTGTTTAGAAAAATACACATGTAAAAAAAAATGTTCTTACCATGGAAGAGAAACAGTCCAATAATATTAACAAGCAAACCAGAGCATCCAACATATAGTATAAGCTTAGGATTGTGAATTTCATCCACATCATATATGCGCTTTAAAGCCTCAATGAAAATGGAAAAACATAGGGCAACTAAAAATACTGCATTGACTAGAGCCCCAAGAACTTCAGCTCGAGCCCAACCAAAAGTGTTTTTGGACCACTTTCTGGGAGACATCTGAAAAATAAAAAGAAATATCTTCAAATTAAAATATTTTTTAATTTTAAGATTTTTGTACCTTTTGAAATGTATTAACTATTAATATACATACAGCAGTTAGTACAGTATTTTATATATTATAAGTAGATGTAACTATAAACTAATTTTCCTATTTTCAAATAATCTGGTACTAAACATTTAAATACTATGCAGGGCCTGACTAAGATACTTTTGTGACCAGGGCACAATCCAATTTTTGTGTCCTGCACCCCCATTGCAAATTTATAGTGACAAGTTATTATCGTAATTACAGTCATATAAAAATTATAACATTGAATTAGCAAACATATTTAAGAAATTAGCATTGAAGTAATATTCAAAATCAAAAACACCAAATTTTCATTTTACGTAATCATTATTATCTACGTTTAGCCATGCTAAAAATTAAGGACTTTTAAAAACCTAGAGTGACTCACTTTTTTATTTTTACCTTGTCACACTCACAAGCTCTGTGCTGCAGAAAATAAATGATAATAGAATTAAAAATAATTTAAATTGATGAGATGATTTAATGGTTTATAGTGGTATGTTGCTAATAATCTGTCTTATAAATATACAGTAATGCATAGAATAAAAAGAGCACCAGGTTTGTTGAGGGAATTAATTATCAGGTAAATAACAATAATATTAAAGTAAATAGGGAACAATAGAGTTCATGACAAACACAATTACCTCATAGAATAATTTATTAAAACTTACTGATGCTAGCGTATGTTTGCAATTTTCCCCACTTAATATGTATTTCAAGCACTCGACTAAATTTTCGTGCCCAGGGCACGTGAACCAAGTGCCCATGCGATAATCAGGCCCTCATACTATCACAGATACATTTAAATATACATCATAAAAAAAGGTGAAAATGTTACTGAGGAATAGAAGCAAATAACATTAACAAGAGAATGAACATTTTTAATTTCCACTCAGCTATAAATAATTTTTCTTTCCTTGCATTTTGCCTAGTTTAATCACTCATTAGTATACACACTTAATGTAATACATTCTTACATTTTTTAAACAACCCTCATTAAAAATAATACATTCCTTAGAATATGTACATGAATGCTATTGATCACTTTCAAAATATATTTATAAAACTGCTCTTTAACTATCCATACTCACAATCAAACACAATAAAATTAATAAATCATTATAATTGACCTCACTCTCTTTCTCTCTCTCACACACATAAATATTTATATATAGGCTTATGATATGACAGTGTCATTTCAGTTTAAAGTTAAGATTTATAAAATGTTCATCAATATGATGATCCTTTTTGGCACCTGATTACTTAACAATGGAAGGCATTGTAATATAGAGTCAACCAGTTTCTCACATGGCTCTACTTCAAAGTAGGCATGCAAGATATTTTTTTTTAACTAATTCACCCAGATCAATCTACATCAGGGATGGACAAACTTTTCTGGCTGCGGGCAAAAATCAAAAGAAAATAAATTTAGCAGCCAAAGATAAATTTTTCTAAAATTTTAAAAACAATATACAAGTACCTAACGATTTAAATACGTTAATGAGATGAATGAAATTGCAATTTGATTTTTAAAAGTTCCTTATACTGAGGTTTGAAATGAGATGTACTGATTTTAAGGAACGATACAAAATGCTCATCTGTCAGTCTACTTCTGAAATTATTCTTTCTAAGGCTCAAAGTTGAAAACACTTGTTCACATATAAGAAGCAAATATACAGCTGATCTGGGCGTGAGATAATAAATTTGGGATATAATATTTAAGCAAAGTAGAAAAGGAGATGGATATATAAAGCATAAATATATATTTCTTTTAATTTGCCTCGGACTGGCAACTTAAAATTCTATCTGAGGGCCAGATAAAACCTTCCGGCGGCCCGCAGGTTGTAGTTTGCCCATCCCGGATCTGCATTATAATAGAGTGCTGTATTTATTAATTTTTACCTTAGATTCTAAGTTTATGTTTTAAAAACCTGACATATACCTATATATATGGAATTTGAGAGAGAAGTAGAGCAACTGCTCAATTTCTCTGGGAGACACTAAAAATGGAAAAAAAGCTGAGATGATGATGTGTATATGTGTTTTGCTCAAGGTAGACAGCTACAATTTTCATTAATTGATTGTTCTAACAGTTAACACTAATAAATGTTTATATTTAACTATTAACAATTTAATCCTGATTATTAGAACTTTACATGGGGGCTCAGACAGGATTTCAATACTTTTTACTGGATATTAATGATTACTGCTGATTCTTCCCACTACTATAATTTAGAAAATTAGGATGATTTATCCAATTTGAAAAATTTGTAGGAAGAATCGATTTTAACATAAATTTACACAAATTTATTACTTCCTATTTTTAATTATTCTGTGATTTGGGTTTAAACAATATGTTTAACTTTTTGCTACAGAAGTGCTCCTAAAACCATAACATACTGCTTAAAACTGATTCTGTATAGCTATCAATGTTTGGAAGTCAGCAGTCTGACACAAATCCTGACATTAGTACTGAAACCATATGTATTAATCTATTATATAGCCAACAAGATTTTAATTTGTTTTATATATACTTCTACATATGTACAGCAAATTTATTCCCTGTTAACTGAATCATCTTTATAAGCTCACTAGATGAAATACAAAGATTAACTTATTTTTTTAATTTACCTTTAAAAAAATCTAAAATCAAAAACAAAATCTGTTTAGAACATGTTTTTTTTTTTTAACACTAATTTTCAAAGATAGAATAATTTTGAATATTAATTCAATGCTTACTCCTTATTGAAATAAATATGAATTTGATAAAAATCTTTCAAACTTACCTGTACTGATAAAAATGCTATGATTAAAGCTATCACATCTGATAACATATGAAAAGAGTCTGCCACAAGAGCTACTGAATTTGTTATATAGCCAACAATTATTTCGACGAGAAAGAAACTTGTGGTAAGAGTAAACATGCTCAACAAGCGACATCTTTTACCAGAGTATCTGCCCATGGTTATAACTATAAGACTGAAATTAAATAAAATTCACAAAAAAAAAATATAAGTATATTGGCAAAAATTCTCATAAATATTACATAAATAAAATATAATTTACTATATTTTTTTTTTGTAAATATATAAACAAGTTTTTTTTTTAATACAAACACACATTGCTAAGTTTTGGTTATGTAGAATGGAGTTTTGGTTTAGATCAAATACTTGTCATTCATGAATGATTAGAGCTCACTAATGAACTTGAGTAAAAATAAACATAACAGCATTTTCATGTTGTTAAGATTATTTTCAAATATGTTACATAGACACCTACAACTGTTAATGTTCTATATGAATTTCTCAAATGTTATGTTCCTCTCATAAGAAGAGAACGTAATAGATTCAAGTACACTTTGGAGTAGGGCATGAAATTTCTGTTCTTAAAGTATTTGCTACACTAAAATTTTTGCTCACCACTAATTTACATTCAAGAAAAATGTGAATGATTTTTAAAATGTTTGCAGATGTAAAGAACATTTTGGTGACCATAACCAGGGTTGAAAAAAAAAATCATGATTTTTTTTTTTCTTAAATCAGATATTTAAGTAAGATTTTTTTGATTTAAATCAGATTTATTTGATTTTTTTTTCTAAATTCTAATTTTAATTATTGTTGTGTTTTTATGTTTTTTTGCAATATGCAGAGAATAGTTTTTATACGAAATAACATCTTATCTATCTAGTATATTCTACAAGCTGATTACCTAAAATTATATAAATTTTAATATAAATACATTCCATTATTTTGTAATTAGTGATCTAAATAAGATGTAAATTTAAAGAACAAATTAATTGTTGTTTTTATGTTTTTCGCAATATACATAGAATAGTTTGTTATAAGATGTAACATCTCTACACACTGATTACCTAAAATTAAATATATAAATTTTAATCTAAACACATTCCATTATTTTGTAATTAGATAGTGCAAACTAAATAAGATGTAAATTTAAAGAACAAATTAAATATTCTTTTAAAGCAAACTATTTATTTAAAAAAAATCACAATTATTTCAATATTTTTTAAAGCACCAAATTATGGATTTAATTGTCTTAATAAAAACACTAGCTTTGATGATTTATCCACTCCTAATTGGCTAGATAGAATGAACAATACCAAAAGAAGAAAACTGTCTTTCCATTCCAGCAGGTGAAGCCACGGCTGTTGTTATTTGGTAGACAAAGTGAATTTCAAGTTCTGTAATACTCTCTTTACCTCCCATTGCATAAAATGAATTCTACCAGTCATAGTGAATCATTTTACTACCCCTACTATATACTTTCTGATAACAGCCCCTAAATTCTTAGAAATTGCATGCTATTTATTTATACTTATTTACTTATTGGTATTATTGTGCTGACTGATTCCCAATTCTCCTATCTTTGGATTACAGGTTTTAAAAGTGAAAAAAAATTATTTAAATCAATGATTTAAAAAAAAAGTCAATTGATTTAAATCATGCCAACCCTGTTTTATACCAAGGAAAAGATTACTAAGACTTAAAAATTATTCAGCATGGGTATTTATTCAGTTTTGTGCATACCCCTTAGTAGTTCCAGGTTAGTTTTAAAACTAGAAGACCAGAAATAATCCTTTGACTCTATTCAATACAGAAATTAATTTCAGAACCTGAAAGTTTTACTTTAAGGTATTTTACTTTTTGTCCTTTTCATGGGAGAAACAGGTTCATTATACATCCTGTTTATCTTAAGGTTTTCTAAATATATATTGTTTTACATATATATTCTTTTAATAATATTGCAGTAGTTAGATATTCATATAAAATTATTTATATATGCATATAAAATGCATTTAAATCAGATGATTTTTAAGAAAGGACATTATTATTCAAAGTACCCTGCTTGCTTGCTCACTTTTAAGAATTGTGATTATTTTAATAGACTAAACCATTTTACAACTTTTGTTTCATGTTTTGAAATTCCTATTATTTAAACAGATTTTTCATTACACTGAATAAAAACAGAAATAATACAATCTATACATACAAAATCAGCCTAGTAGTAAATAGTAAGTGTATAATGGCTTGATTTTCAAACAAAAACTTTAAACATAAACCACTATTAATAACAATTCAAGATACATATATTGTGTTTTAAAAACCTATTAAAGTATTAACTTAGATTTAGTAACTGAAAAAAAATCTTTGCCTCAAACATAACCTGTTTAAAATTTTATATGTTCTGTTTTTGTAAGAACATGATGTGTTTTATGAATTTTGGTTTTGAATTTTTTTGAACTATTACATTCATTTTTTTAAACATAATTCTTTAAAAATTCTTCATGCATTACTATATTTAAACAATTATAAAATTAATACAGGAATGATTAAATAATTTGAAAACAATACTATATATTAAGATACGCTTTTGGTAAATGATTAATGAGAAAATTATGAAAATTGGCGATACAAATATTTATTCTTACATGAAAACTACAAGTATTGTAATCACACTAAAATTGCAATAAATCCTTTGTCAGTTATGGGGATTTTGGAAAATATTAAATTAAAACAGAGTTCAATGAGTTCATGAATTCATTTTGATTATACATGCGTTCTCTAAAAAAACAAAAGTTTTTTTTCATCTTTTGGTTTGAGAAACCTGTTCTTTAAATTTGTGTTTTTTAAAGATTATAATTTTGCAGTAATACCATACAAATACCAACTTAGTCTAACAGTGAAATTAAAACTACATTTGTAATCATCTTTTAGAACCACAACTTGTATTAAGTTATTTTTAATATTTTAAAATTGCTTTGTTTATTACCTCTTTAATGATAACTTTCGTATAATATATGAAAAAATAATTTCCTAACAACGTCTTAACATTTGTTTGTGATACTTCCAAAACAAAAAGAAAAAGCTTGTTTAAAAGACAATTTCAAATTTAAATTTCATAAATTTTTTTCTAAATTTTACCTATACTATGATATTACTTAAATATACATTAGTAAATCAGCGCAAAATTTTATTCAACCGAATGGAAACCGAAAATTTTTAATTCTCATTCATAACATTATTAAATTCAATGAAATTTAAAATTATAATATAATTTATGAAAATTACACAAAATTTCTTTTATTATTCATAAAACATGCAGTCTATAATTTGCTACTTGCACAATTATTTTATCGTGATATGCATGCACTGTACTATATAAAAACCAGACAACCGAAGTTCATCTTGCGCGGGAAACAATTTCTATTTATGGAACTTATTTTCTCTATTTATCAAGCTGTGCCAAAATAAGTCTTACCTCTAGATAAAATCTTCACAGATTATTGGATATCTTCTAATAAGATAGCACTCATTCAAGATATCTCACCAATCGTTTCACTAAAAGCAGAAATCTGCTGCGATTTTGCACACATCACTCCTTTTGCACCCAGCATGCTCAAAGGACAAAACAAGAGATATACCCCTAGTTTTTGCACACGTTTTCCACTTTCTTATTTCTTGAACAAAATGGAGGATTCTGAACAAGAACTGACATTAAACGAATATCCTCAAGCAGATTTCTGTACCATCTATTAGTTTCACAGTAGAAATTTTAAATGTTTTTGTTTGTTTCTTCCGTATCATATGGTAACATGGAAGCGGTTATGAGTTCATTCATTATATAGTATAGTATTTCAACCACCCACCCTCACCCACTCACCCCCAAATCCATTTTTCTGCACATTTATTAAAAGATCAATTTATTCAGAACAAAAAATATTAGTTTACAGAATATTTAATGTGTAAAAGAAACAAGACAATATGCAATCAACGAATACTTTGTTTTTCCAAGCGATTAAAATCGAAAAGTAAAATTATAAAAAAATAATGAGGAAAAAAATATGTTGATGATTAGCTTGCAGTTGTAGATTAGTACAAAAACTAATATAAAAAAGAAGAGGCATGGTAAAGACCATTCTACTTTTGTGCATTATATTAACTTCAAGTGACAGCATTTTGACTAAGATAAAATCGCAAATAATTGTAATACATGTCTAGTATATTAAACTGATTCTACTTAAATCAACTCTGAGGTTTAAAAAAAATTAAAGTCGATTCATTTAGAATAGATATCTACATTTTAGAATAAGGGACTTCAAATAAAATTCACAGATAAAGCAATCTCCAAAGACGGTCTTTGCTGTTATTATAAGAAAAACTAAACTGTTAAAGAAAAAGTAGTCTTTCGTGTTTTCAACTGTGCGTTTTATAAAGACAATTTCCTAAAAAATGGTACCTTTCACTCTGGGAATTAAGTTTCATTTGAAATAATAATATTAATAATAAAACAATAAAGAAGATTCTATTTCGAAACATGTACCTTTTCGTTTATATAGAGCAAAAATTGTTCTTATTGCGTAAAAAACAAAGTAACATTAACTTGGCATCGAAAAGCAAAGTAAAAGTTTATTTGCTTACAGCTAAAATTATTTGTGATTACTAATCAATATGCATCAAGAAATACTTAAAAAACACTCTATTATCAGGACACATTTTCTCTAATGGTTGGGAGAAAGATTCTATTTTGCCCAGTGCCAAGGGTAGTAGAGGATTGGCATTACCACAGGCGCACCACAGAATATGAATTCTCAATCATATCCATTTTCGGGGAAGGATGGCTTATTAAAGTTTTCAATTGTCAATGAAATCACATTAGTGTTACACTTGTAGGATACCAGGAAGGCCTTATGAAATTTTCTCGATTGGTTCGCTGGACCTGATGCTGAACCTTTGACGAAGCGAATTTGTCTCTCGTATTCCAAGTCAAAGTCATAATCTGTTGGTCTAGGATCGTTTCAAAAGGGTTTATGACACACATAAAGTACAATAGCCATAGCAGCCAGGCGAAATATTCTTCAGTGCCCCATATTTCGAGTATTATAACAGCAACTCGTGGATTAAGTCAATGCTTTCAGCCAAGAAAAAGGCCCCTATCGTATCAAAGCCGTAATATTAATCCTATATTAGTAAAAATTATTGTTTTATTTTTAAATTCGCAGGTCAAAGCATCCCAGCACCTCAGAAGTCTGCCTAAATTGGCATCCCCCGCCCCCTCTAAAGACAGCATTGCAAACGTGAGTGTATAAAATAATTGAAAATTCAATCACAACAGTAACATTAATTGTTCTTCAAACTGAAGTGAAATGATTGACAAATGTTAGATGTTATAGTTTTTAAGATTCTGAAAATTTCGAGGGTATGTGTAAAATATTCTTTACATTTTCTTTTTACTTGTTAATGTTGATCTTTTCATATCCACAAGCGAATATAAAATAAACAAGTCCATTCTGATGAAAAGATTAAAAAAATTCCATGTTTTATTCATTTAGAGATCCGAAGGGGAGGAGGGGTACTTCATCATGTCTAGTGCTTCCCCCCCCCCGAAATTATGGATTTTACTGTATTACATTTTAGCATTAAAATTAACGCAAATTTTCAAACACAAATTTTTAAAATGCGTATTTAATTAAAATTTCATTTTTAAATACGAATTTTAATTTTAAAAATCTTTATCTATTTTTAAAATTTTAATATTTTTACATTTGTTAAAACATATTACAAGATTGTGCATGGACTTAATTATATATATAATTAAATTTTATAATTTTTATAAAATTTTTTGTTTAACTTTTTATAATTAAAAAATTGGGAAATACATAATTGGCTTAGTTCATTCTGGGACTCCCCCTCTTTTTTTAAAAAAAAAAACTGAAATATGGTACGGTTTGGTCGAAAATCGTATTTTTTGTTGTTTTTTCCATAGTACCAATAAGCTCGTGAGTCTGAGAAACAAATGGTTTGAAGCCATTAATTTAAACGTTTTAAACTTAAATTTGAGGTGATCAACAGGTAGTTGTGATAAATCACATTCAGTAATAATTTACACGTAATCATATATCTATGCAGTGTAATGTCACGGAATTCCAATATGAGGGTTCTGGTTTAAATTGAAAGGTTCCTCCACTCTATGGTCCACAGCAAACCGTTACCAATGTGTGGAGGAGATATCCGTATACCTCCCCTCCACTTATCGTGGAGCTTAACATAGTCGACGGTGGCAAACGATAAAATGGCCTTGGAAGCGGATGGCTTCGGAAACGGTTTTCCTCCAAACATCAAAGATATCCAGTATACGGAGCTAAAGTGCGTAGTAGATAGAAGACGCATCCACGCGATTGATTCATTTAGTGACTGAGTGTGTGAATGTAACCCGTGAACCATCATGCCAAGTTCGCCACTGCAGTGGTCAATAATTGACCATAGTGTAGAGGAGGAAAAAGCAAATGGATGAGCTTGATAGTGGCCGTATATCTAATGTGGCCTCCACACTATGGCCAATTGCTCACCATTCCACTACTGGTTCTGGTGGTGAACGATGGTTCACAGATTGCACCTACACATTGGGCCACTAAATGAGCAAATCTCGTGGATGTGTCCATAGGGTCTACTGATCACTTTAGAAGCGTATGCTGGCTGTCTTTGATCTTTGGAGAAAAACCGATTCCGAAGCCATTCTCTACCAAGGCTATTTTATCGTCTGCCATCATCGACCTCGATAAGCCATACCTCCTCCAGACAATGGTAATGGCTTGCAGTGGACCATAGTGTGGAGGGGCCTTAAGCCTCCTCTATTCTTTTTTACCATTGCGGTGCTCGCCCTGACGGCGGCCTCGATACAATGGTTAACGGATTGCATCCACACACTGGACCACTAAATATACACACTGGTTTTATTCTAAATAATTTTTCAATAATACATCGCTGGATGCAGCACTACTAAAGCAAACTTTCTGAATACACTTACTGTATTTTGAAATTTTATTGTTTATTGGCAGGGTAAAAAAGTATTGACACATCGTAGTAATGTAAATTTAATCCATACTAGTTTTATTCTAAATAATTTTTGAATAATACTTCGGCTGATGCAGCCCCGAACGCTGGCCGATTGGTTAGGGCGCTGATCGTCGGTACCAGAGTTCGTGGGTTCGAATCCCACTATGGCATGGATGTTCGTAGCCGTTCGGAATCGGCTTTAAGCAGTAGGTCCAGGTCTCATTAGCCCTCGTGTTCAAAAAAGTAGACCGTAGCGCCCCAAACCAAACCAAAACAATTGGTTGATGCAGCGTTACCAAAGCAAACTTTCTGAATACACTTACTGCATTTTGAAATTTTATTGTTTATTGACAGGGTGAAAAAAGTACTGACACATCGTAGTAATGTAAATTTAATCCATACTGGTTTTATTCTAAATAATTTTTGAATAATACTTCGGCTGATGCAGCGTTACCAAAGCAAACTTTCTAAATACACTTACTGCATTTTGAAATTTTATTGTTATATGTATATTATAATGTAAGCCTACATGATATACAACAAAACAAGAAAAAGTAAAGCGTTTATTCTGTTAAGAGTGTTCATACTCAGTTGTCAGGGTGAAAAAAAACTACTTACTGACACATCATGGTAATGCAGATTTAATTCCGTACTGGATTTATCTTAAATAATTGATTAATTCATCGGCTGATGCAGAGTTACCAAAGCAAACTTTCTGAATACACTTACTGCATTTTGAAATTTTATCGTTTATGTATATTATAATGTAAACTGACAGCATAGAACCCCCCACCTCCCCAAAAAAAGATTTATACTACAAAGTTGGTTACCCATGAATATTCTTTTAGTTGTTTATTTTCCGCTCGTTGTTATTTTTATGCTTACTGATAAAAATCTCTGGATTGAAGGGCTTGACCCATAGAGTCCAGTTGCTCCATTACCATTAAAGTTTTTATTACATTAAAATAATGATTATAATAATAATCAATTGAAAAAACATTAGATTTGTAATAAATAGATATTATAGAAAGTAAGTTGTAATTTATATTTAAAATAGCTTTGATTTGGTTGGAGCACTGCTATCCACTTTTGCAACACGTGTGATAATGAGATCGGGACCTACTGCTCAAAGCCGATTTCGAACGACCACAGTGGGATGAAAACCCACTAACTCCGGTACCGAAGAGGTTGGTTGGTTGTTTGAAATTTAGTATCGCTAATTCCTCTTGGGACAAACTGCGCCAAACATGACGAAAAACAGAATACAACAACACAATTTTAGAAACAATTTTGATGAAACGTAAAAAAGAAAGATGACTGAATCTAATAGAAAACACATATAAAACTAAATAAAAAAGTAGAAAATTTAGAAAGACACAAATTTAACACGAAAATCAGTAAAGTTTGATTAAAAATTAAAGATTAAAATGTAAAAGAGAAACAAAAAATTGAAAAACGTACAGCACAAAGAAGAAAATTAAGAATTTAAAGATTCAAACTCAAATTTATTAGAATATTAGAATTTAAAATCAAGAATTAAAAGATTAAGAATTAAATATTAAAAAATTGAACATGAAAAGTTAGAAAATAAATCAGTACCGAAGAGGAGCGCCCTAAGCACTCAAACATCATATAACTATCATGGTATTAATACTATTATAAAAGATGTACGATAATGATTATGCGCGAAGTAGGAAATGGCAACAAAGAAAAAAAAACACTTCCACACAAAAAAACCGTTTTAAAGAATTTTTTCAATGTTGAAAGAAACAGTTTTAACGCACTTTCAAGCACTGCACGAACTCCGTATAATAACTGTTTGGTTTGGTTTGGAGTGCTAGGTCTACTTTTTGCAACACGAGGGCTAATGAGACCGGGACCTACAGCTTAAAGCCGATTCCGAAGGTCTACGAACATCCATGCCACTGTGGGATTCGAATCCCCGAACTCCGGTTCCGAAGGACAGTACCCTAAACAATCGGCCATCGTTCGGCATAATATCTGTTTGAAAATAATTAGAAGAATTCAGTCCATGAACAAATAGATAGACCTCATTTTTCTATTTCCATTACAGTACAAAACACATTGACTGCTGTATTGATTAGTATGTGACATATTGATTGCATCTTTATTATGAACGAAATACATATTCCGAAATATGGCACTACAGGATCCAATTTCTTTCTCGAAACAATTCCAATTTCTTTCCAATTCCAATTTCTTTCGAGAAACTTCCGCGAAATCTGAAAAACCATGAAGTAGGATTTGCCACTAGAAATTTTCATGTATGCGGGTACACGAATGTTTTAAATATGTAAACAGTATTTATACTTTACACATTTAAGACAAAAATTACAACAGTATACGTATTTACTTAAACGTGTCAGTACTAATTAATAAGGTTAATTACAAAACCTTGTAGAGTAATAAACATTAATCAACATTGCTTTCTGAGAGAGGCGAAGAGTCTTGTTGGTGGCGGAGGAGAGGTTCTCACTTAACTCGTAGAAGCTTTAGGCTCACTCGGAGACTCTTCTGCTGGAGGCGCTGGCGATAGAGCGAGGGGGCTTTACCTTGGAGAGAAACATGGTGATGGGTAGTTGTTGTCTTTGTTTTCCTTTTCCTTCAAGATTCCCCTGTAGAAAGACATAACCCCATCAACGCGATTGCTGAACATGAGGACTCGAACCATATTGTCGTCAATGTCTTGAGCAAATTCATTCCATGTTGCACAATTGTTGCAGATTCTCCAGGGTAAGGCCATGCTTTTCAGTGTGTTTTTTGTCTTCCTCTTCATTTCCTTCCTCAATTGCAGACTTTGTCATCTCAAAAGGCCGTGGTATGTGTAATACTAGACTCAAGACTCGAGTTGGTGTTACATGGGCACCTGGTTTTTTGTTTTTTTTCCGGCGGCCGAAGAAGGACACCCCGACAGAAGGTGGGCAAGCTATGTTCCATGCAGGTTCTACAGGAGGGGTGAGAGATGCGACCCCGCCCGCGCCAGCTGCGGAGAAAGACATTTTCCCGTGGAGGCGAAAACTTGACCGAGGAGGGGGATTCTACCCCGGCCCCTCGCGAAGTGAAGAGGAGATGCCCGGTCGGAACGACGGGGAACGGACATTATTCTTGTGAAAGGAGTTGATACCGAGGGAGGTGTTTCCCGCTCGGCACAGTTTATTTTTGTCCTCAGTCTTATTTGAGCCCTGTTTGGGTATGCTTTGCAGTGTACATATGTTTTAATAGATCTTGTTAATAATAAATGTTTAATCCAGAGTTTTGTCGCTGCTGTGCTTCATCGTCGGCCACATAGGCTTTAATCGAACCCAAGATACCTGCTCCAGTAAAAATAGGCGGGAAAGTATAGAACGAGGCGTGCAGACTTCAGAAAATGCAGCCGGTGGACGCGCGAGGCGTTGACAGTATGTACTCTGAGAGTCAACGCATCTCTTTGTTTGACATGCAGGGATCCTTCTCTCTTACACATGAAAATGAAACAACGCTCCTTTCCTCAATGTGGTTTCCGACATGGTTGTATTTTTTCATTTTTATTGTTTGATGAATATTTTGGAAAAACCCACGAAGCACTGAAGCTGCAAAACATGAAGTGCGAAGTGGAGGGGGAACACTATAAATACTGGGGCCTCCGAGTTATCAAAAGTCTGTACAGAGAACCGGATCCTCGCATAGAAAAATGAGAGAGATATCTGGAGCTCGGTCAAAATTTCTATTTCGTAAAATATTTGTAACTGAGATAATTTACTTCTTTGTTGAATAAATGTATATAATAAATAAAATGCTTTATATAATAATGTGACGAAATATTTCAGAATTCTGCAGATTTAAAGACTAGAAAACAGAATTTTTGAATAATGTTTATTCATATTTATATATTTACCTTTGTTAGACTTTTAATAAAATAAATTTAAATTATTCTAAAATTTATAAGCAAACTATTCAAGCATTTCTATAAAAAATATTGTAGTACATTTAATATTATCCATCCCCTATATAATAATAGCCTAAGTTATCTGTCCTCTAATTTATGAAGCGGTTGGACCTGGAATGGATAGGGACATTCGTATTGGATTAAGCACTATTTTCCTCGGTTAAGAGGAGGTGATTAAATTCATCAATTTATTACATTATAAGTAGATGAAAATAATTTTTTTTCTAGCATTATGACGTCATTCCGTGAAACATCTCATTTAATCATTTCTTATTTTAAATTATTTAAATATCGTCTGCATTAATTTTATACGTTTTATCACTGAACTTAGATATTACGTAAATAATTTTCTTTTATACTTGGCTTAAATAATATATTAGGTACATATGTAATAATTTTAAATTTAATTATCGATTATTTTTTGTTGCAATGAAAAGTTAATTACCGGTATTAACAACAAATTATTTTCACAAAAGTCTAGGAGTCAATTTCACGGACTAATAAATATCTAACGTTTAAGTTGTATATCTTTGAAAATTAAGAAGTTTGTTTTTTTGTGCATAACTACACGGTTTGCAATCGATTCTCTAAATTTTGGACATCATTCATATACACCGCCAATTAATCACTGACAATATTAAAACCTCTGGTGTCTAGCCTATCATGTAATATGACAAGATAAATCAAAGTTAGCTACTAACATAGATCAGTAAAGATAAACAAATTATAGAGCGTGTACCAGATAATTCTCAGCCAAAAAACAAACCATTTTTTTACCTGACTCATAGGGTATTTTACAATCAGAAATTTTACTGGTCCCGTCATATGATGGGCTATATGCTAGTTATATAATAATAGCCTAAGTTATCTGTACGTCTGTCCTCGATTTTATGAAGCGGTTGGACCTGGAATGGATAGAGGCATTCATAGTTAGCAAAATTCGAAGAGAGTAAAGTTTATCTTCTCCTAAACTATAGATCCAATTCTAAAATAAATTGGTATAAATATGCTTCATATCATAGCGAAAAATACTACCTTTAAAACATTCAAAATCCACCCCTTCCCCTCTTTTCGAGCTTTTAATGCCATTATTTCATCTCCTATTTTCCCCGGTTAAGAGAAGGCGATTAAATTAATCAATTTATCCCATAATAAATAGGTAAATTTTTTTACCATTATGACGTCATTCATTTAACCATCTCATTGAATCATTTGTTATTTTAAATTATGCCTTATTTTCATACGTTTAATCATTGATCTTAGATATTACGTTAATAATTTTCTTTTATATTTGGCTTAAATAATAGATTAGGTACATATGTGATAATTTTAAATTTTATCATCGATTATTTTTGTTGCAAGATAATTCTCTGCCAAAAAACAAACCATTTTTTTTACCTGCCTCATAAGGTACTTTACAATTTTGGAAAATTAAAAATTTTTCTGATCCCGTCATATGATGGGCTATATGCTAGTTTATTAATAAAAGTTTAAGACTTATTTCAGTTTTTCACATTATTTAACATTGTTTTACTTACTGTTATACATTTTTTAGCTTTTGTCTCTTGTGAGAGAGGGAGAAGTCCGGTAAGAAGAAAATATCTAGAGCCCCAAAGTGATTTCATCCGGTCCTGTCAGTTAGAGATATAAAAAACCCCGAATTTTGAAGAGGTGGGAATAAACCCGGGAATTTGGGGAAATAAACCCGGAATTTTGGGAACTTTGGAAAGAAACTATTTTAACATTGTTTACATTTATTTTTTCAACAGTGGCTATTTAAAAACTAGCATATTATTTCTCAGAGATTTTTTTTTACTTATATATATATATATATATATATATATATATATATATATATATATATATATATATTCAAGAAATAATAGCAATGAGCATTTAAATGATTTTATAGTAGTACTTACGTAATTAATTACCCTGTTAGTCTTATCAAATACATAACTGGTTGCTTCAATTTTAATTGATAATATAATTATATACATTATTTTTTTATCATTATTTATTATGTAAATTGCTTTATGCTAAACATCTTTAAATTTAAAATAACAGTTTTTATTTTTTTGTAATGCATATATCATTTAAAGGTGTAATCAAGCGACACTGTTGCATTTTGTGTTATATTCCTACACACACACATTATATATATATATATAGATGTTATCCAATTATACATTTTTTAGCTTTTGTCTCTTGTGAGAGAGGGAGAAGTCCGGTAAGAAGAAAGTATCTAGAGCCCCAAAGTGATTTCATCCGGTCCCGTCAGTACATAGTGCTTATGGAAAGTTAGCGATTGAGAATAATTGATTTAATCTTCACTACTATCTTCTCATCAGATGACAGGACATTGGGTTATTCAGACTGACAGCCACTTGTGCCGGCAACCGGCAGTGATACTGACTCTCAACTCACTTATACAGTGTTTCCGTAATGAAGAGGCCGAATGAAATTAACTACGTGGTTAGATATGAAAACCATCTCTGATCACCCTTTCAGGAAATTTTCACACACCATCGAAATTTTAACCCCTTAACAGTTTCATTTTTTTTCTCTTTTTTTCTCACGAACTAGATCCAAAAAATGTTACATTTTATTTTTGCATATTTTTGTTCATTTGACATTTGTAAGCTGAAAAATGTTATTTAAAGTAATATTTCTAATTATTTTAAGCATGTATAACAACTTTTTTTACATGAAATCCCCTATATAATAATAGCCTAAGTTATCTTAAGTTATCCGTCCGTCTGTCCTCGAATTTATGAAGCGGTTGAACCCGGAATGGATAGAGGCATCCATATTGGATTCTTAATGATTTAGAGTTAGCAAAATTCAAAGCGAGTAAAGTTTATCTCCTAAACTATCAATCCAATTCTAAAATAAATTGGCATAAATATGCCTCATATCACAGCGAAAAACGTTCTTCTTAGAAACGTTCGAAATCCACCCCTTCCCCCTTTTCGATCGTTTAATGCCATTATTTCAAGCCCTATATTCCCCGGTTAAAAGCAGGCGATTAAATTTATCAATTTATCTCATAATAAATAGGTAAAAATAACATTTTTTTCTAGCATTATGACGTAATTCCCTCTCATTTAATCATTTCGTGTTTTAAATGATTTAAATATCGTCTGCATTATTTTCAAACGTTTTATCACTGAACTTAGATATTACCTAAATAATTTTCTTTTATTTTTGGCTTAAATAATAGATTAGGTACATATGTGATAATTTTAAATTGAATCATCGTTTATTTTTTGTTGCAAGATAATTCTCAGTCAAAAAAGAAACCTTTTTTTACCTGCCTCATAGGGTAATTTACAATTCTGGAAAATTAAAAATTTTACTGATCCCGTCATATGGCGGGCTATATGTTAGTAAAATAACGTTTTCCTTGGAAGTTGTATTTTCTATCTCATGTACGCCAGACAGGGAAGTTACATTTACAGTTGAAAAAATACAAATCTTTTCGATTACAATAACTACAAAATTATTTTCGAATGCAAATACTGCAAGTAAATTTACTTAAACTGTTTTTAGTTGAATTCTCATTCGCTAGCTGTCCCGATTCCAGACTTCTCCAAAAGATCCTCCGGGATCATTACCGCAACCGATCAGGAGCTGGACGCCTATTCAACTGAACTGTCAACTTCTCAGACACTGCGTCGCCTCGCTATTGTAGCCGGATCGAAACAGGGGGAATTCAGATCAGATGATTTCGGTCTTTCGTATTCTGAACATAGGCGGTCTTCACAATACAAAACCTATCAAAAAGCTCACGCTTTTAATATAAACAGAATACATTTCTAAAACTAACATCTTGTGTGTATCTATCCTATACTATAATACGAAGAATGGTTGTCAAGTGGAATATCGCCCCAGAATTAATAAACTGTAGTAAACTTATCTTTTTTTCACAAATCGATTGGCATCGGTTTTGTGCGCTAAGGTTATAGTTCGGCGCTACAGATAGGGGTTCAACCCCGGTGCGGGCAAACTTTTTTCTCATGCTTCCAAACCAAGTGAAAATTTAGTACTTTTTCGACCACGAGGAAATCGATTGGCTGTAGTTCTGACGAATTATTAATAATAATAATAATAAAGTCTTTATTTTTCGTCTTTATTCCTTGATATCGGTTTCCATTTTTATTTTATATCAACTCTAAATATTAAATTAATGTAGCATAAGTATATATAACACATAAACGATTAGTAAAAAAAAATAATGCAAACAAAAATTTTGACCAACCACAAAAAAATTAAAAAATAATGCTTCACTAACGTGCCGAAACATCGCCGTCAATTTCAAAGCCACACTAAACACATATAACTTAAAAGTCCGTCTGTTAGTTTTGCATACCAGGAGGTGCCGCTCTGAAGTGCGTCGGTGGCAGCGAACGTGTTAAGGAACTGATTTCGATTCAAATCACCGTCAACAAAAGTTATTTTCACATTCATCTTTTCAAGCTACATTTTCAACATGCAGAACGCACCTCTACATGAAATGCTTCAAGGAGCAATTTTGGACAACAAGCGATCAACTCAATTATACCCACAAATGGACAACTAGAAGATACCGTCATTGTCAGAATGCTTCTCCATTCAACACACTTCATCTTTACTGCCACTTTGTACCATTTCTTTAATTGTATAATTTTTTGTTATCAATTACATTTTATTTCCTATGACTTTTCAAACTTTAATTTTGTATAGAATAGTTCCCTTTCCAAACAACTTTGTTTAGAATAGTTTTACAATGGTGCACTTTAACCGGTTATCTTTTCACTAATGGTTTCACAAATTTTCTTATGGCATGTATTGTTTTGATAAATCACAATTGAAAATTTAAATCTTCGAGTTAGCTTCGATACCTGTTTTCTCCGAGCGGAGCTCGGTAACCCGGTACTAGTACTAATTTGACATTAAAAATTCAAAAGATACGCTCAAGACAGTGAGAATTACGAAGAAATCAGGTTACCCGTAAGCAAGGCGGGCAAATCATGAAAGGAACGGTAACCGAGCGCGTACGGTGTATTTTCAAATCAGGCAAGGGGTTAAATAAAACCCATTAATTACGCAGCGATAAACTTAGCTGTTTTCCAACAATAAAAACCTTATTCTCAGTTTTATCAAAGTGATTATCATTAAGTTAAGCCAACTGTGTATAAATAAACTAGCACTTTTGTCGCAAACATTTTTTTCTAGCTTTAGGTATAAAAACCTTTAAATACTCTGTTCTCTCAAACTGTTGAATTCACAAATAAAAGTACACTTTGGATATTCTTTCGTTTAAACAGAAATTCTGCCTGCGCTACTGATCTCGCACGCATGCATAAGCAATATATAAATAAACAAATAAAATAAAATGAGCCTATATTTATTACAAATATCAAATTGCAAATAATCGGATATAGCATTTCCACATTTCGGACAGATCATTGTTTTGCATTTTTCAATTATACAGAAATCTTAATGTCAGTTTCCATTTTAAGAAAAGTCCTTCATTTTTTTTTAATACGTTGTAGTTGTTTTTAGATTAGAATCCAATGGTCCATTGACTTTGTAGAGCAGTCGAAGGTTTAGATTTAACAGAAATAAAATGGAATCGCTTAGAATTTTTTTCCCCTTTCAAATTTTGTAATTAAGGTATTTTTCTTTCATTCTCTTTCATGCAGTATATTTTCGTTTACCTCCCGTAATTACTCTTAGAGGAAGTGAAAAACATATTCTACCTTGCAAGGTGCACACCCTTGTAATAAGCGTACAATCCTGAAAACGGATACGGAATTACGATCAGGGAAGAACGGTGTCATGAAAAATGTAAACTCATTACAGCAATAATTTTTCCTGTACTTCTTCCACATATGCGGGAAAAGGAGATGTTTTGCAATAGATTTTCCTCCTCGCTTCGACGCCCAAGGATCACGTGGCTCCATTCGAATGATCTAAAAAAACATAACTGTAAATTGAGCCTGCGTTTAAGATTAGAATAATACGACTGTATTAATTGTTCTTTTATATATACAGAATTAGACATAGGAATAGATTTAGATGACCCACACCCACATCCAACTGAAGTGTTTATGGATGTTCTATTCTCTAAAAAATAGTTTTTTCTGGGAGAGCAAATTAGTATTAAAAAATGAAAAATTCGACATCAGCAACAACAAGAACTTTATTTTCTTTTCAATTCTTTTCGCGTTGCCACCGACGGGAAAACAAAAACAGCCGAGCTCGCGACATTCACCCACCTTTTGATTTTTAAGTTAAATCATCATAAATAAAAATCAAAACAATATAAAACAATACCAAAATAAACACAAATACTAAATTAATACTAAATGAATTACGAATTAAATATTTTCAAGTAAGTGAAGAAAGTTCAAGAGGATATAGCTTTTTGACAGGTCGGATCAATTCTCGAGCTCTCGTTTTTACTTTCACCACGCGTACTTGATTGTCTTTTCCGGGTGTTGTGTTTGTTTACTATTTGTGCAGAGTGTGGGTAATTTAAGAGATCAGGCAGGGAATACATCACAAAACATTTATATAATAAGTAACACGCTCGACATTTACATAACTGCTTCAAAAATGAACAACCAGTGTACATCACATATTTCGATCTTTTCCGTTCGGACATCCGGAGCTCGAACCTCCGTAGCCGCTAACCGTTAATTCCACAGTTAATACACCACACCGGGATAAATATCCATGCTTTATTGGCAGTCCTTAAATGAAGCGGGCCTACAACATCAACCCCTATCATTTCAAATGCAAATGCTTCTCGAATTCTATCTTCGGGAAGAGTAGAGGGTAAAGTCTTTGATGCTCTTGCATAGGATACATTTGGATAAGACTCTTTGCACAGTTTTCCTGCCTCTTAATATCCAAAATCTTTGACGCAGACTAGTCAGTACAAATTGTACACCAGCATGCTTAAGTTGCAAATGATAATCGAATATTAATCGATGTACAAGTTCATCATTTGAAGGTAAGATGATGGGAGCAAATTAGTATTAAAAAATGAAAAATTCGACATCAGCAACAACAACAACTTTATTTTCTTTTCAACTCTTTTCGCGTTGCCACCGGCGAGAAAACAAAAACAGCCAATATCGCGACAATGGATGCGAAAGCTTAAGTGGGTGGGGGAAAACCTTTCGACATTATTAATTTCAAAATTATGCACTGATTTATTGACTTAAAATTAAAAAAAACTTTTTTTTAAATATTTTCGTTTCCTTCTAATTTTGTATAAAAGAGTAGTTTGAATTTAATATATTATAAATTTTCCTTTAACTTTTTAATATGATTAAGATAATACAATTATTATCTATTCTTTTAAAGTATTTTATTTGTGTTTCGTTTTCGTATTTTTTAATAAACATAGGTACAAAATTACATCTTACTTGCATGTAATGCTGAGGGTTACCTACCATTCCGCATTTACAATTTGGTGATTCTAGTTTTCTAATTTTATGCAAGTACACTGTCTACGAATAAGTATTTGGACACCTATGCAAATGACGATATCTGCTGTCCTGCGGTACGTCACGGCCTCGGCCGGTACACATCGTGTAGGAAACAGCATCGGCATTAGTCGCATGCAAGATGCCGCGCATTTCAGAGCTCTCTGATTTCGAGAAAGGTATAATTATCGGGTATCAAAAATGTGGCCGATCCTTAAGGGACATATCTAGCGATCTGAAGTATCCAAAATCGACATTGGCCTATGTGATTAAGAAGTGGAAGGTGAGCGGTGATTGTCGGAATGTGCCCCGAGTCGGCAGACCAACGAAACTGGGAGATAGAGACCGACGAGTGCTGTCCAGAGAAATTCGGAAGAACCGCACCCAACCGATGACCCTCATCCGCGAGGAGTTTCAACAGGCATCCGGGAGTATTGTTTCAATGAATAAAATTCGTAAGGAAGCACATCTGCTTGTTTTTCATGGTCGTGCTGCTGCCCATAAGCCTTTGATCACAAAGTCCAACCTCGCTGCTCGGTTAATGTGGTGCAAAGCACATCGAAATTGGACCGTAGATCAATGGAAACGGGTTCTTTGGACCGACGAATCAAGGTTCACCCTTTACCATTCGGATGGCAGGGTCTGGGTCTGGCGTCTGCCTGGAGAACGTCTCCTTCCAGAATGCATTGTGCCAACAGCCAAGTTCGGCGGAGGTGGAATTATGGTCTGGAGTGTTTCTCCTGGTATGGACTGGGACCCTTGGTCCCCATTCATGGTAAGCTCAACATCAACTGCACTATTTTGGATGACAATGTGCTTCCTACGTTGTGGTAGTTTTACGTGTTGGACCCCTGTTACTTTCAGGACGACAATGCCATTTGTCATATTTCGAGGTTAACCAAGGCTTAATATGGTGTCAATGGAGTTCATCGAATGGACTGGCCTGCCCAGAGCCCAGACCTGAACCCTATCGAGAACCTCTGGAACGAGTTGAATTAAGCATCCAAAATCGGTGAAGGAATTTATATGTCTACTCCAAGCCGAGTGGAAGACAATACCACTAGCAGTAATACAAAGACTTGTGGAAAGTATGCCCCGGAGGGTACCCGCTGTAATTGCCCCACGTGGAGGCTCTACCAACTATTGATTTTGAATAGTTTTTCTTTTCTATCACAGGTGTCCAAATACTTATTGGTAGACAGTGCAGTTTCGGAAACTTCCATGACCGGTTATGAAATAGTTTAAAATGTTATTTTTGAATTGTAACTTTTGTTCAACTTTTGACATTACAGTGTAGGTTGCTCTTCCTTTTTCACTTTTATCTTAATATTCTTGCCAATCTTTATTTATGTTTTCTTTCATATATTTTTTAAGCATTGATCCCGAGATCTGTATAGGTTTATAATTAATTTATTGACTTAGTGAAGTTCTTTGTTAAAATATCTGCATATTCGTTACCAGTATTCCCCATATGAGCTTTGATCCAAATAAAATAGTTTCTCGATTATTCATGTTTTTACATTCTTTTTGTATTTCGGTAATTAATTTTGATTTTGGTACTAATTGTTCTAGGCTCTTAATTACGGAAAGACTGTCAGTATATAAATATATATTATCTTCACTCAAATGTTTTACCTTACTGAGGCAATCAAGTATTGCAGAGCCCTGAATCTGAAATCCAGGTGCCCCGACACATAACGTAATACAAGTTGGTCTGCTTGGAGCGCTACGGTCTACTGTTTTGCCCCACGAGGACTAATAATACTGGGACCATCTGCGTAAAGCCGATTCCGAATGGCTACAATCATCCATACCAACAGTGGGATTTGTACACAATAAATCCAGTATCGAAGAGCAGCGCATCACCCATTCAGTCATCGTTTGGCATCTAATACGGGAAGGGTGTGACAACGGATTTTAGCGACAACTACAGTTCATCGTTTCTAGTTTGACAATAAGTCATTTATTTTATTTATAGATCATTAAAACAATAACGAAAACATGTCATCATGCCTTAAAAACTAGATTTGTTAATTTACTTTTTATAGTGAAGTTAATTCATCCTATTTATTTTCTCGTAAAAGAGCTATATATAGAAAAAAGTTTTGTGATCGTAAAAAAAATCGCGTTAGACCTTTCCATGTCTTCCCATGTTCCATAAATAATTTTTTTTTACAATTAAGTATATCTATGTGGAAAAAACAACTCAACATAACTACTAAATGGATGACCAACCGTGTCTGTTTGTACTCATGTATACATGACTTAAAAAAATGGCTTTTTGTCTTAAGTGGAATTAAGCCTTCAAAAAGTTAATCGTTTTTAACCATCGTTATAAATAACATTCTTATGTAAAAAATAATAATAATAATAATAATAATAATAATAAATAAATCAAAAAAATTTTTTCAATTAAACAATTAATTTTGTTTTTTTTTTCCATTTATGTGTAATAGCTGATTTCATAAAAGGATAACCACAACACGTTTACTAATAACTCAACTCATATTTTCTGAAACAAAATGCTCTGGAAGCAATCAGAACACGATGAGATAAGAGTTAGGTGATTCTCAGAAATTTCACAGATGTCTAATGATAGTGTTAATATACTAAACAGATGCCTCAAAAGTATTTTCAAAAACAGTCATTATTCAAATTTAGTAACTCTGCTGCAACTAAAGCATTGTATAAGATCATTATTTCTGTTAAAAGATAGATATACCTGTTTTCGATTCGCTTTATGGATGTTTTGTATTTTACTACGTTGTCTTTCCTTAGACGAGTGTCAAGGTCAAGGTAATTGGGTTTTACGGAGTACCTAGAGAAGTGGAAAGTCTTCATTTTAACCTCCGAACGTGAAACAGATCAAAATATCAATTTAGGCATCAAGGCAAAAATTAATCCAAACAAAAATTTAATACACTCCAGCTCACAAGGAAGCGAGGTTTGGTTTGGAGTGCTACGGTCTACTTTTTGCAACACGAGGGCTAATGAGACCGGGACCTACAGCTTAAAGCCGATTCCGAATGACTACGAACATCCATGCCACAGTGGGATTCGAACCCACGAACTCTGGTTTCGAAGGCCAGCACCCTAACCAATCGGCCATCGTTCGGCCAAGGAAGCGAGGAGGTGAGGACGTTCTCATAAAAAATTATGAGTAACCAAAGCGTTGTCTAATTAGGGGATAATTACACTGGAACCTTGACTATGACCAGTAGTGTAACGAATTCTCGTTATATTAAATTTCCAGATACAGACTTATCTACGACCGTGAGAAAAACCGGCATAATGTAGTAAAAATAGCAAACGTGTTTTTGTCAGTTTTTGAACTGAGCTCATCTTTACCTAATGAAAGGACGTTGTTTCGGGCAGAATAGGATGCTGAATAGAGGATTGTTAACACGGAGGACCATCTCAATCACAATTTGTCTGAGAAAGTCATTAGGATGCTGGCGAAGTGTTCCCAGTGTTTGTTTTAATGGTATCCCGAAGAGTCTAACACGACAGAAATCTTCTACATTGTAAGGGAAGCAGTAATACTTTCCTACCTTGTTTTCCAAAGGTTTGTCTAGAGACATCGATTAATGATCTTCGAGATTGCTCCCGATTACTGCAAACTTCCCTTACACCTGTCCGGCTAGAGAAAGTCTACAAGCGGTTTCCCCATCACGTCATCAACCAGCTATCCGATCAGCTGAGATGAATATTTGCGGTCAGACGACGATATAAAAAGACCAGAGTTCGAGGCCCAGAGAGAATTTTTGACCGATCGAGTCTCCTGTGAACTCATCGGCCGAGAGCGTCGAGACGAGCTATTGAGAGTGTCCTACCCCCCCCCCCCTTCTTTCTCTCCAAACGATTAGGAAGCTGATTCCTGTAACGATCATCATTTTCATTTGTAGATATTCATCGTTTCATATGTATTTATCTTAACTTCAACATTGTGTTTCTAAATAAAGATCTTTAGTCTGTACGTAGGTCTCCGCTATCCTTTTTCGGGCTCAAATAGTGCCCCAGAATGCTACAGTAGGTATGGTTAACAACAATGCATAATATTCCATACAACGTGAAGCTCAGAAAATACATAGATACGCAAAAAAGATAAAGGGACTATAACAAATGCAACTTGGTACAAAAATAAAATATTAAAAATAAGCAAAAAGTGACGACACTAACAAAAAGAGATATTTTTGTATTTTACAAAATTTTATATTTTTTTATTTAGTATTTTTCAATTTTTTATAGCATAAAACAAGACGGAACATTACGCAAAGTACAAAATAAGCGAGAGCAAAGTAGGGGAATGATTAACAAGACCAGACGTCCCGTTTTGAACGGGACTGTCCCTTTTTACAATTACGAATCCCGGTGTCCCCGAGATGGACTATGGGAAGCAAAATTGTTCCGTTTTCAGAAACCGCGTGAAAATTTGAGTAGCCGACGGCCGGCTACCGCCCTGCTTTTCTATTGTAATTGAATATATTTTATGTTTGCCTGCTACAAATGCTCCAGTAGAAAGAGTATTTTCTATTATAAACAAATTGTGGACATCTGAGAAAATCCAGTTACAAATTTCAGTTCTAAAGGTGATGTTGATAATAGTGGTGAATATAAAAAAAACGTTCCAAGAGTTTCATTCTTACTTGAAATCGTCACCAGCTATATTAAAACAAATTTGTTGTTCTCATAAATATAAATATAACTAAACATTTTGGGTACCTATATTTTGTGATTCGTAACTTTTAAGCCAACTAACTTTTTTGAATAAATAACTTTAAAAAAAGTGTTGTTTTTTTTCATTGACTACCTATGATTTGACCTAAATAACCAATATCCCGTTTTGAGTCAAAAAATAAATGGTCACATTAGGAATGATACGAAACCCATGTAAAGACTCCCCTTTGTCCGATCACGCGCCAAAACAGCTGACCTTAGTACACCTGCTTACCTGGACAATAGCGTGGCGTCGCAGAGTCGGGGATCTTGACAATCGGACTGAATAGACGAATACGCCCTTGATGGATCTCGTTAAGGAATGCTCGGAAATTCCGTGAAGAGACAGCCAGAGAATGAGAATTCAGCTAAAAAGCATAACTGTAACTTTAGCTGGAGTTCTCAAGTAACTGGGATCTTAACTAACCCAAAAAACAATTGGCGGAACCGTAACTGACCTCCCAGTTATAAAAAGCCTACAATTTTGTGACTCAGGGCTTTTCGTCATTTTTTTCGTAGGTGTATTGACCTCGTGGAGGCTTTCGCCTTTTTTACCAGCGACAGCTAGCTAGTTCGGGATATTCGTAAAGTCCGTTCATATAGGGAGCTGCAGAGTCTCGGATACCGAACGGGGGATAAATTTGGTTTGATTGCACCCTGAAAAGCCTCCCCATTTGTAAGAGATTATTAAATCTCTTGTTTTTCTTTCGACTGTGATCGTCGTGAGGAAGTTTTACCGGCAACCGTCCTTTGATGTTCTACATGATTCAGGAATTAACATTCCTTTGTAAATAGCCGTATTTAATCCAGAATTAAAGTAGATTTCCAATTTTATCTTTGACTGTGATCCATTATTCACGTTTCCTCTCATTTGAGAATATTGAAGTCGTCACACCCAAAATATTGCAAAAAATAAAAATTGAGAAAAAATAGCCAAAAAGCACAGAAAACGGTTCTTCATTAAAAACAACAGCAAAATACAAAAAATTAGGCTTAAAAACCTTAAACGAGCAAACGCTTTTGAGTTATGTCTCCTTCAGTTCCTATCGACTTCCAGACGAGTAAGAAGAAAAATAAGGAAATACATTTAAACTAAATTGTAATTTTTTTCATCTCGTTGATTACTGAGTATTTATTTTTCTCCAAACCTTTTGCATCACGTCCAGGAAATTTCTCCCTGACCTGTAATACAAGGTTCCTAAGAAGAAGAAAAAAATCTTTTAAACAGTAGAATGCAACAGGTGAGAAAAAGCAGAGCTTTTTTTTTCATTTTTATTTTACCACATCCGGTCTCTTGTCTTGTCAAATGATTAATATGAGCGGAAACAGGATTGGACATCAAATGAATAAGGAAATAATAAATCCAACTCGTATGCAACGCAAACCTGACTTATGGAACATAAATTTTCCTGTTTTCTGAATTCCAGAGGCGGCATGTGCATAAGCACTGCGGATTTGCTGCATTTCTGTTTCCCATCCCCTCGTATTTTTGTTGATATGAAATTGTATTCAGTAATTTATTTATATTGGCTTGAAACTAGTAATTTTTATCAGAAACATATCTTGCAAGCTGTACACAAACCGGCGTCCCAAAAAAACAAAATTAGATATAAAGCCCCGATTTTTTTTTCTTTTCCACAGCCCCAATATTCTACGGATATTGAGGGGAGTGCAAACACTTTCAGTCGAATGAGATACATAAAGAGGCAATGTGCTCGTATTATTAATTTATTTACATTTATTCCTGGCCTTTTTTATTTTAAGACCCCTCCACACTATGAACACTTATTTAGAAATTGCTTAATTATAAGTTTTTATCTCATATGTACTTTTCGCTTATTGATTACATGTTGTACTTATCTTTCTACGCCTAAACCTTATTTTAGGCATTTTTTTTAATGTGCTTGTTCTCTTTGAAATAAAGGCATATAATCAAGTGAATGATCCATTAAGTTGAGTATGTACCACCTGTATTGAATTTATTTCATTTTAAGTTAACCTATGGAAAAAATAAAATTCCCACTGGCTAGTTCACACTTTAAAGGCCCCTCCACACTATGGTCCACTGCATACCATTACCACCGTCTGCAGGGGGTATGGCTTATCATGGTCGATGGTGGCAGACGATAAAATAGCCTTGGCGGACGATGGCTTCGGAGGTGGTTTTTCTACAAAAGTCAAAGGCAGCCAGATGCGTAACTAAAGTGCTCAGTAGACCCTATGGACGAATCCACATGCTAGGCTCATTTAGTGGCCCAGCGTGTGGATGCAACCCGTGAACCATCGTTCAAGGTCACCACCAGGAAATAGTGAACAATTGGCCATAGTGTGGAGGCTACATTACAAATATTTATTTATTATTATTTTTTAATATGGCTTCTGAGTCCATTGCTATGCCTTCGTTCTCTGTTCGAAGACGCTTTGTGTGCCTTTGAGCTCCCTTTTCAATTATGGGTATTTTTAGAATATATTTGTCTGATTAATTTTATGCAAACACTTTTGTTTCTTCCGATAGCCTAAAGTTGACTGCACTTATCTTCCCATTTCTGTCTTTGTTAAAGTGGACTACCCCCTCTTTTTTTAAAACTTTTTGGACGTAGATTTTCTCTTTAGCAGCTGCCCTACTATTATTTTTCATAATAGATTTGGTCTGGTGTGTAAAGTCTACTGTTTTTCTATACCAGAGCTAATGAGACCGGAATCAACTGCTTAAAGACTATTCCGAATGACTACGAACATTCATACCAGCCGGGTGATTTGAACCCACAAACCGAAAAGCAGCACCCTTCCATTCAGCCATCGTTCATTTTTTTCAACAATAGGAAAGCTGCTGATTTTTACCTAGAGTTTAATTCTACTTTGGCGTTACCCATTCATGGGTTTGCTCCACTTATTATGTAGCCTCCCCAATATGGTCAATCGTTCACCACTTCCTGATGGTGAACTTGAACGATGGTTCACGGGTTGCATCCACTCTGGGCCACTAAATGAGCCGAGGGCTTGGATTCGTCCATATGGTCTACTGTGAACTTTAGTTGAGCATCTGGCTGCCTTTCATCTTTGGAGAAAAACCGCCAAGGCTATTTTATCCTCTGCCACCATCGACCACGATAAGCTAAACCCCCTTCAGAGGTGGTAGTGGCTTGCAGTGGACCATAGTGTGGAGGGGCCTTTAGGTTCGGCGATGAAGTGTTGGTTCATTTTCTTCCCTAGAAACGCCCAATACAGATTTATTTTGACTTTAAGAGGTGGTAGCTCAGTTGGCAAATGCGTCGAGGTTATAACCGTAAAGTTGTGGATTCGAGGCTCGAACTGGGCAAAGATCTGACGTGTTCATTAATAGCAACTGCGGCACGTAAAATAGATTCGAAGTCGCAATGCACTCCAAGTTCAAACGATTCTTCTTGAGGTGGCAGGGATTTACAGCTGAAACCGATTTTGAACAGCTAGAACAGTAGAATTTCAATCCAGTGGATTCCTGCTCGGTAATGCAAGGAGATAAAGCCCCTTTCTGTTGTGATTAAAAACAGCATTTTCTAATAAATAAAAAAATTAGAAAATGCTGTTTTTTAACAATTCAAGAATCAATGAAAAGATGCATTCAAATATTTTTTTCTAAATATCAATAAATAATAAAATTGATATTTAGAAAAAAATATTTGAATGCATCTTTTCATTAATTCTTGAATTGCTATTCTCCAAAAGTCTGTTATTATGAAAAACTTCGATAAAAGTATTTCGAAATTAACCAGTAATTTGATAATCTAAAACCAATCAAAGCAAATACTTTCACAAGCAGTGGGAGTGGAGTGAATTTAGAGCAGTTTAATCCTTCTGAAAGAAAAAAAACTAAAACAAATTAATGTGCACGATTAAACTGACACACTAGTGACACAACTGATACACAACATTCACAATTTTATATCAGAAGTAACACAGTCCTCCTCTTGTACTTTCCTTTGGATTTCGAAATCATTTTCAGTTTTTTTATTGCTTTTTGCTTTAACCTTCGTATGTCAATTCTTAAATTGCATGCACTCTTTTTATCGTCTGCAGAACAAGTTTCTTTTCTCTAACACAGCTTTAGACGCAGAAAAAAATTCTGTTCTGTGTGATTCATTTCGATGTTGTAGACTTTACGAATTTTATTTTTTTTTTTCCAAATACTACAGCAAAGTGATTAACACTAGATTTACGGATGTTGATCAACCGTACCGTAAATATAAAAAATCAAATAGAAATAGTAGTATATAGTTTTAAGTAGTATAGTTTTATAGTAGTATATATGTTATATATAAACATTTTTACATTATAAAAAGATGAAAAGAGCCATCATAAAACTAATAATGTAAAAACTAGTTTTTATTTGTCTAAATTTTTCCAGAATCTATGTAGTAGACAAGAGCATTCGGCTTCGTTTTCCTGTATATATCGTTATTTTTGTGCCCACAAACAAACCATGTTTTTACACTAACCCGTACTAGTACGTGAATCGCGCTCAAGTATCAATCGTCAGAAAAAGTACTAGTACGTGCCCGCATACAAGGATACTTCAAAATCACATGATGATTGTGCCCTAGAACAAACACATTCCCTGGAAGATCATCACATATATTCATTGATAAGAATTCTGAGTTTTAGATTAAGTCACCAAACAGTACTGACAGGTATAGCACAATATGGGACGAGTTATATGTCCTATTTGGGAACTATAATCTCGCCGCAGAGTCTTTTAACACTAGATTTACGGATGTTGATCACATACCTATTTTTACTGAAGTGAGTCAATTTGACTCATACAAGAAAATGGAAGTTTTTTGCAAAGAAAATAGTTCCAAATTAATTTAAATGAAATGTTTATTATCAAAAAATTCACGAAAAACTTATTTTACGTATAAAATCTGTTTTTGAAACACATTTTCCGCAAACATTTCTATTACATTTAACACAATGATTTCTACATCTGTTTCTTTCGCATGATTGTTGAACTTGACAATTCTTCAGTTCGTCAGTAGCATGAATTTCTGTCATTGGATAAGTGTTCTCGACTTCTTCTTTATATTTACTTCTTAGCTCTTCAGCCAATTGGAAAATAAAATCTTTTCGTGAAATATTTACTTGAGTCGACCAATAAATTTCATGTTATGCGATTAACTCTTAAACCATTCTGAGTCAAATTGGCTTACAACCGTGAAAATAGGTATACCATGTTTGATAATGCGAAATGAAGGGAAGAGGAATGAAAGTTTACATATGTTTTGTTACTTAACTAAAAACCAACGCATGTTTTTGAAAAGTGATATTAAAGTTTCATATATATATAGTGATCCAATTTTTAATGAGTCAAATTGGCTGGTTCCGTAAATCTAGCGTTAATGTTCATAGAAAAGTGAACATAAATATATGCTTCAAAACTGATGGTACGACATGAAATTTATGAGTAGAAGTCAATTCCTACCTTAAAAATAAATTTAGAAGCTTAATGAAATATTCAAGAAACCCTGCTCTTATATATATAAAAAACAGATAGCCTAAAAATGGACATAAAATCGTTGAAACATTATCTTTGGGAAACAACATATTTTCCTTTTAGTGGAAAATATATCATTATCTAATTTATTACAGACCGCAAACATATCCATGATGTTTTCTTTCATGCAGCACATCAAATTCCCAATGCCTTATTTTGGATAAATGTGCTACAGATGTGGAACTGAATGAATTGATCGATATGCTGAAGTATAAAAAGACGAAAATGTTCTTTTGATTATAGGAACTTATTTCCCATAAATCAATAAACATATAATCAACACATCAGAAATATGAAAAATGATTGATAAATGCGTTAATCAATCATCTGTTATTTTCCGTTACAAGAGAAGGTTATGACTGTGTCTTGAGAATGATTATTATTTAAAGACAGATTGGTACTTTTAATAGAGGGATAAAATATATTTTTTGAATTTTATTGATATATACTTTTTAAATAAAATGTCCGTATCCTTATTATGTATAGTGTCAGTATATTGTATACTAGCATATAGACCGTCATATGACGGGAACAGTTAAATTTTTAATTTTCTAGAAATGTAAAGTACTCTATGAGGCAGATAATAAAAGGTTTATTTTTTGGTTGAGAATTATCTGGTAGAAGCTCAATAATTTATCTTCATACTCCCCTAAAGTATCTTAATACTGTGAATGCAATTTATAATCAAGTTGAATTCATGTAGTCAAACCGTGGGGATATATTCGAAAAACAAACACACAAACGAACAAACTTCTTAATTTTCAAAGATATATAACTTAAACGCTAGATATTTATTAGTCCGGGAAAATAGGTTCCTAGACATTTACGAAAAGAATTTGTTGTTAATACCGGTGACAAAATCTTCATTGCAACAAAAAATAATCGATGATTAAATTTAAAATTATCACATATGTACCTAATCTATTATTTAAGCCAAATATAAAAGAAAATTATTTACGTAATATCTAAGTTCAGTTAAAGAACGTATGAAAATAATGCAGACGATATTTAAATAATTTAAAATAAGAAATGATTAAATGAGATGGAATGACGTCATAAGGCTTAAAAATGTGATTTTTACCTATTTATTATGGGATAAATTTAATCACCTACTCTTAAAAGGAGAAAATATGGCTTGAAATAACGGTATTAAGCGCTGGAAAAGGGGAGGGAAGGGATGGATTTCGAACAGATAACCTAAAAATGAACATAAAATAGTTCAAACATTATCTTTGGGAAACAGCACATTTTCCTTTTAGTCGAAAATATATCATTAACTAATTTATTCCACAAACATATCCATAATATTTTCTTTCATGCAGCACATCAAATTCCCAATGCCTTATTTTGGATAAATGTGCTACGGATGTGGAACTGAATGAATTGATCGATAGACTGAAGTATAAAAAGACGAAAATGTTCTTTTGATTATAGGAACTTATTTCCCATAAATCAATAAACATATAATCAACACATCAGAAATATGAAAAATGATTGATAAATGCGTTAATCAATCATCTGTTATTTTCCGTTACAAGAGAAGGTTATGACTGTGTGTTGAGAATGATTATTATTTAAAGACAGATTGGTACTTTTAATAGAGAGATAAAAAATATTGTCTGGATTTTTTTTATATATACTTTTTACATAAAATGTCCGTATCCTTATTATATATAGTGTCAGTATGCAGTATAATAGCATATAGCCGTCATATGACGGGATCAGTAAAATTTTTAATTTTCTAGAAATGTAAAGAACTTTGAGCAGGTAAAAATATGGGTTGTTTTTTCGCTGAGAATTATCTGGTACAAAAAATTTGTTTATCTTCATACTCCTCTAAAGTCTCCCGTTACGGGGAATGAGTTTAGAATCACGTTGCATTCATGTAGTCAAACCGTGTGGTTATATACGAAAAACAAACACACAAACGAACAAACTTCTTAATTTTCAAAGATATAGAACTTAAACGCTAAATATTTATTAGTCCATGAAAATAGACTCCTAGACTTTTATGAAAAGAATTTGTTGTTAATACCGGTGACAAAATCTTCATTGCCCCCCCCCCCAAAAAAAAAAAATCTATGATTAAATTTAAAATTATCACATATGTACCTAATCTATTATTAAAGACAAATATAAAAGAAAATTATTTACGTAATATCTAAGTTCAGTAATGAAACGTATGAAAATAATGTAGACAATATTTAAATAATTTAAAACAAGAAACGATTAAATGAGATGGAATAACGCCATAAGGCTAAAAAAATGCGATTTTTACCTATTTATTATGTGATAAATTTAATCGGCTGCTCTTAACCGGAGAAAATGGGGCTTGATATAATAGCATTAAGAGCTCGAAAACGGGGGGGGGGGGGAATGGATTTCGAAAGTTTTAAAGAAGGCAGTATTTTTTGCTGTGATATGAAGCTTATTTATACCAATTTATTTTAGAATCGGATCGATAGTTAAGGATATATATATATATATATATATATATATATATATATATATATATATATATATATATATATATATTGTTTGTATATATGTATATATATATATGTGTATATATGTATGTATATATATATATATATATATATATATATACATATATACATATATATACACATATATACATATATATATATATATATATATATATATATACAGTAGAACCTCCAAAGTTGACCACCTCTGTACGTTGACCACCTCTCTATGTTGACCGAAATTTATTAGTTTGAACGGTCAAAATACATTTTCAATGGCGATTTACCTCTCTATGTTGACCACCTCCGTAAGTTGTATGTTGACCAATTTTTAGTAGGTTTTACTCTCTGTAACTTGACCACTGATGTTTTCTTGAAGTAGATTTTTCCTCTGGCTGTTCTCCACCTGGTTTCCAGGAATTTCTTTATGAGTCAATCGGATTATCTGAGCAACATTCGCGATCCCCCCCCCCTCTTTGGTGCTTCATTCATTGTTCACTTCCAGTGTGGTACTATGGGAGGGAAATACCAGAGAGTACCTCGCCTTTTGTTAAAGAGAAATGATATTCTAGCCCTTTGCATGCTTTCATTTCTTGGATTGGCTGTAATTGCTGAAATCTGTAGAAAAAGGTCAGGAGAGTAGGGTATGTGTGTAGCGGTGTAGCATTGAACGAACTACGCAGAATTGGAAAATAACGTGTATCGCTCACATATGAAACACGTTCTCTTCTTTTTTTCTGGACATCGCGTCGTGGCAGTACCAGTCGTTTATTTGCGAATTTTTATTAAAAATGGTGCAAAGAAAAGCTCTAAGAGAGCTTAAATTAAAGGAGAAAGTGAATCTTCTTAATTTTCTGGAAAGCAGCAGCCAAAGAAAGCAGAAAAATTTGGTGTGACTAAGACAACTGTGAGCAATATTTTAAAACGCAAGGAAGAATATCTGGAAAGATATTCTTCCGAAAACGGGGAATTTCAAAGAAAAACGAGACGACGCTGTGAATGAAGCCACATTTCTTTGGTTTACAGAGATGAGATCAATTAATGCAAGAATATCGGGGCCTATGCTTCAGGAATTAGCAAAAAAATTTGCAAAATAATTCGAAATTGAGGACTTCCAAGCGTTAGCAGGTTGGCTTGAAAAATTCAAACTACGATGCGAGATTTCTCAAAAAGTTTTGTGTGGGGAATAGAATGAGGTTTCAGCTGAAGTGGTGGAGAAGTTTATTGAAAAATTCCCAGAGTTTGCTAAAGGTTTTAAAGATGAAGACATCTTTAATGCTGATGAATGCAGTCTCTTCTTTAAAGCAATGCCGGATAGAACTCTAGTAATGAAGGGTGACTCTTGCAAAAGAGGAAAACTTTCAAAACAGCATTTTACTGTTCTTCTATGTGCAAATATGACTGGAGAAAAATTGAAGCCT
>CM063500.1:79294624-79312124 GCA_032207245.1 Pardosa pseudoannulata | reverse complement strand
AAAGAGGAATAATTTTTATTTCTTTCCTATAAAAATTAAATTGCAATTAAACCTCCATTTGGGATTTGGTAAGTTAAATACTAAATAGTTTAAAATCTTTTACCAAATTTTACCTCTTGGTTTTTACAACTTTTCTTTTCATTAATAAGTCAACATGATTATTCGGCTTAAAACGAGTTTTAAAATCATAGGCAAAAACGTACTGAGTTTTCAAAAAACTTGTATTCCTTTCAAAGTTAGAACACTGTACTGTTGAAATGTCTTTTAAACTTATCATTTAAGAGGGCAATAAAATTCCCAAACTCAGACTTCTAAAATCGATAATCAATCGATATTTTTCGGTATTTATCGATAATTGAAAGTTTCCTTATTCACAGAATTTAACAAACTATTTAATTAGAAACAAATCAGTTGCATTTGTATTTTATTATAACATAACGATACATAATTTGTGAAATTACTTTTTTTACGATAAATCATTGTTTTCTTAAAAAATAATTTGACAGAAAATTTTTGAAATATTTTAAATCGTCTGCGTTTGAAAGTCGTATTTATCTACTATGGAGGGCAATTTATTAATTTCTGCTTCAGAATTCCGTTAATGTAAAAGAACTATTTTGATCAGTATTTGAAAAGAGATTACCCTACTTCCACGTTAATTGGCCGAAGACGGTAAGTCATAGAATTTTAGACTGAGTCAATTTCAATCAGAATTTTTAAAATTTAATTTGTTCAGTATTGTAGAATATAAATAAGTTTAAGCTATAACGACCAATCGTTCATTTGTTTCAATTCTCTTTTGATCTTAATATTTATGTTTTATGAATATTATTTATGTTTATGATTTTAGTTATTTATTATGAATACATTACTACTATACTACAAGCGTATATTATTATAATATTAATTGTTCCAGCTTTATAAAATTTATAAAACTTCATTGTAGATACTTATCTCAAATAATAAATTCTTGTTACTATTTTATTCTAAACTTTATACTATCTATTAATCTGCTTTTGATATTACATGTGTATTTTTCGGTATTCAAAAGGTCTCCACTCCATTTTAGAGTTATCAAGTACGTTATATCTTTATTAAATGTTAAAAATTGTAAGTTTTTCAGCTAAATATAATAACAAAGAAGGCAAAAAAACTTTATAAATTGTATTAAAGACAGCATCCTAACAAGGAAAATAGAGCTATTTAAATGAAATATGTATAACCATGTATTTCATTTCAATATAAAGACTAAATCAAAATATTTGTTCACTAGTCAGTACAAACATTATATCGTTATAGATTGCACACATATAAAAGTATAACTTACGAATGTTAATCGTTTTTGGCGTTCAGATCGTCAGAGAAACTAACATTCTTGGCGAATTATCCCCAATTTGCGACTTTCACAATTTTTGTCGACAAATATGGAGAGATCGCCAACAAAAGCGTCATACTTAAAAGAAAGTTCTAGAAACTTGTGAAAACGGCATTTTCCAGAGTTCACTACACCTATCTAAAGACTATAAATAGACCCAATCAAATCATCGAATTAATAGAGGTCGATCAGCAACAGAGTGTACAACCCACTTCGAGGTAATACTACAAATCTCGTAGCGATTGATAAGTGTGAAGTTATCGCCATTTTAGTGTAGCGTAAATAGCTCATATTTGGAAGCTATAGGCAGAATATTTTTATGGTTGATAGAACACATATAAATAAACATTTTTTGCCATACGATCATGGTCGCACAGCTCTTAGTGAAACGTTAGATGGCGCTTCAAATTAAACGCAATAATGACTACGTCAAAACTAATGACAGAATTTTAGCTAGCACTAATACTCTGTTGTAAATTAATTAAAAATAATAATTGTTTGGAAACGATTATTTTGTTTACATATTTTATATCAAGTAATTTAATTGCAATTCAATTTTTATTTAATTTGATATCAAATAATTTTATGACCCTGTTATACAGAGATAGCTTTGTTATAGCAGAAAAGTTTTATTGTCTGGCAACCGCCATGTTGGGAAACGCCTTTGGTAAAATCTCTGAGTTTTTAGAGTATAACCGACTGCAGCATCGTACATCAAATGCATGTCTACTTTTTTCCTGATTTGTGAAATCAGTCATTCTATCAGTCACTCACATAAATAAGTATGAGTGAAAAGAAAACACAGGTTTAAGCTTCAATTTGTTTTAAAATATTTTACTTTCTAGCACTTTTTAACCAAAATTCTATCAATCACTAGAATAATCAGTTAAAAGCTGTTGTCACAAGTAGATAAAAATCTTTCCTTAAAATTTAGTTGTTAATAAAATACAGTGGATTCCGCTTAATGTGATCAGTTTGGGACACCGTGATTTTGATAAAAAAATAACCGATTGATAAGAATAAAAGATATGAAAAATTAGATAAATTTACCTTCCTCTCCTTTAGTTCACCCTTACTCAAATTCAAAACAAAATGAAAACACACACCTTATATTTATGTACTGTATATTAACCTTTTAAAACAAAAGAACTGTATACATAATTAAAAAAATTAATCAATTGTTGACTGTCTACCATTTTTTCTAAGAAGCTCATTGATAAATTGTTCGTAATCTTAATCAACCTGTCATAACGATTTCAAATTTCGATCTTTTGTTTTAATGTTAAATCATATCTCTTTCTGGCTTCCATATGGACAAGCTGCATATAAGCGAGCAAGGCATAAAATGTGAATACGCTCTTTCACAGTTCCGAGAAGAATGTGTTGCCTTCTGCTTATTTGACAACCATTGACCACCAGTAGGGTGTTTATATTTCTGAAAAATTCCAAGAATTTGTAATTTCCCACTCCTTTGTTCATTCCCCATTTCCCTAGGTGGAAGAGGAGAATTCTGGAAAATTCAAACAACAACGAAGGAAAAGAAAAGAATGGGTTCCTTCTGAATATATTGCAAATATTCCTTTGCCAGTTAAAATGAGGTTCGAAAACTAATCCCATTAACCGATGTAACGATCACATAAAGCGATAAATTTAACATACAAATGAATAGAAAAAATCGGGACCAAGTGATTTCGATAACAATAAGCGATTGATAACATTAACCGCGATCACATTAAGCGTAGTCCACTGTAATTATTTACAAAAGATAATTTACAATAAAGAGACGTCTTTATCATTCTTTTCTGTTAAATGAAACAACTTTTCAAATTTCAGGGAAGGAATTTAATTTGAGAGTTCCATTTGACTGCTTGTAGCTCTTTTGAAAACACTGATGGAAAATATTGAAGTCTATAATACGGTTTCCCCGCAAATGGAGAACATTTCATCTCAAAGCGCAGACGATGACAATAGAATTAAATTGGACGCTACTCTTGAGAGCTTTAGATTAACCAGGGAAGACATCGAATCGTGCAATGATCGAGATAAATTGCTGCAATTGCGCTCAAATCTGGAGAACTTTGTTCGTAGCAATGAAGAAAAATTAAGACAACTGAATCTCGTCCAACACTACCAGTCAAAGGTAATTCACCGACTTTTAAATGTTAAAAAGGTCATTTTGTTCATTAAAAAACTAGCATATAGCCAGTCATACGATGGGATGAGTAAAATTTTTAATTTTCCAGAATTGTAAAATACCCTAAGAGGCAGGTAAAAAAATGGTTTGTTTTTTGGCTGAGCATTATTTGGTACATGCTCAATAATTTGTTTATCTTCATACTTCTCTAAAGTATCCCGATACTGTGAATGCAGTTTAGAATCACATTGAATTCATTTAGTAAGATAATTTCAAATTTCCTTAGCTAAGTCTAAAGTATCGTTAAGTTCTTCCCAATTTTTTGCCACAGTAATTAATGGAAGTAAGGGAATGAAACTATCATTTCCACTACACCCTGAAGGTAGACATAATTTGTTGTTAATACCGGTGATAAAATTTTCATTGCAACAAAAGATAATCGATGATTAAATTTTAAATTATCACATATGTACCTAATCTATTATTAAAGCCAAATATAAAACTTATTTACGTAATATCTAAGTTGAGTGATAAAATGTATGAAAATAATGCAGACGATATTTAAATAATTTAAAATAAAAAATGATTAAATGAGATGGTTAAAGAAATGACGTCATAGTGCTAGAAAAAAAATGTCATTTTTACCTATTATGTGATAAATGTATAACTTTAATCGCCTGCTTTTAACCGGGGGAAATAGGCCTCGAAATAATGGCATTAAAAGCTCGAAAAGGGGAGAAAGGGTGGATTTCGAACGTTTTAATGACGACATTATTTTGCTGTTATATGGAGCATATTTATACCAATTTATTTTAGAATCAAATCGATAGTTTAGAAGAAGATAAACTTTATTCGCTTTGAATTTTGCTAACCCTAACTCATCAAGAATCCAATATGGATGCCTCTATCCATTCCAGGTCCAACCGCTTCATAAATTCGAGGACAGACGGACAGATAACTTAGGCTATTATTATATTAAAAATAATTACGTCGTTTCTAATACGGGTAGTCGCGAAATATTAGGAACTTCATATCACTTAAGGTGTAGCATACCTTACTGGGTATAAGGGAGGGGTAGGAAACTTACGGCCCGCGAGGGAAAATTGTGCAGCCTGCTTCTTCTCTACAAAAATGAGAATACTTTGCATTGTGGAAATCTTTCTATAAAGACATAAATGCTGAGAGGTTGGCCGTTGGGAGAGAAATATTTCATCAGGAGCACAAGTCCCTACCTACTCAAGAATGATCAAAATTGAGGGCAATCTCCAACGTGGCATCAGCCGAGCGATGGCCGATTGGTTAGGGTGCTGGCTTTCGGAACCTGAGTTCGTTGGTTCGAATCCCACAATGACGTGGATGTTCGTAGCCATTCGGAATCGGCTTTAAGCAGTAGGTCCCGGTCTCATTAGCCCTTGTGTTGCAAAAAGTAGATCGTAGCACACCAAATCAAACCAAATGGCATCAAGAACACCTTAAGGCCTCTTCATACTATGGTCCACTGCAAGCCATTAGCATCGTCTAGATGGGGTATGACCTTATCGAGGTCGACATGGCAGATGATAAAATTACCTTGGCGGAGGATGGCTTCGGAAGCTGTTTTTCTCCAAAGATCAAAGACAACCAGCATGCGCTACCAAAGTGCGCCAGTAGATTGTATGGATGCATACACGCGCTCTACTCATTTAGTGGCCCAGTGTATGGATGCAACCCATGAACCATCGTTCAAGATCGCCATCAGAACCAGTACTGGAGTGGTGAACAATTGGCCATAGTGTGGAGGCTACATAAAACCCTCTAGAGTAGGTGGCATGTTGCCACCTGTTGCCATCAAAAACATTTATTTACAAAAAAAAAAAAAAAATATACATTTAGGCAAGACATATATTTACTTAACAATCGTGACTTTGTTTTGCACTTGTATAAGTAAATCGTTAATTGAGTGAAATATTTAATTTGATAAAGCATTTAATAGAGAGTTAAGTACAGACATAATGTTAAATCCAGCATGTTTCACACGATTAAGAATAATTTAAATAAATTGATATTTTTGTGCGTGATACAAACTTAATCCGTTTAACATAAAACCTCCATTTTTTATTTGTATTATTAATATATTTTAAAATAAAATTATAATTTAAAAATAATGATTAACTACTACGAGTCTGAAACAATTTTCTAAAATAAAATAAAGAATTTTGATTTTTATTTTCATTCAATCACAAAATATATAATTCAATCTCAAGTGTCTAGACAATTTTATTATTCAGAAAACAAACATTTATATTGCAAATACCTATTTCCTATTATTTTTATTGAAATACTTTAATGTGAATTTGAGTTTATTTGCTTTTACATTCTCTTAACGATTACTCAATTTTGACTAAATAAATCCAAAACTGGATAATACTCTTTCCATTGCATCTGTTGAGGTAGAAACAGGAAACAATTGTTTGGCTAAATTAGGCATTTTGTTTTTATAATGGCTGCTCTAGGTAGGTGGCCGAACGATGGTCGAATGGTTAGAGCTCTGATATTTGGTTCCGGAGATCGTCGGTTCAAATCCCATTGTGGCATGGATGTTCGTAGCCATTCGGAATCGACTTAATATAAACCTAGGGTGTTTGTTGGTAGGAGATGCACCAAATGCAATATAAAAACAGAATTCTTAAGGAACCAGCAGATCTATTCTACAACTGAAATTCCTAACAAGTTGTTTAGATAATGATTTATTCCATCTGAAATCGTAATCAACAAAAATTCATTCATGATAGTTCGTAAATATTAACGCATTGTATGTGGGACACGTACTAGTACGTTTTCTGACGATTGATATTTGAGCCGGGGTCACGTACTAGTACGGGTTAGTGTAACAACATGGTTTGTTTGTAGGTACAAAAATAACGGTATATACAGGAAAACGAAGCCGAATGTTCTTGTCTACTACAGAGATTCTGGAAAAATTTAGACAAATAAAAACTAGTTTTTACATCAGTCGATGCGGAACCACAGAACAGGAAAATTGATTAAAAAATCAATTTAGATTTAAAACTTTTATTTATTAATCAACTTAGATTTAAACTTTTTATTTACCCTTGCGAAAATGATATTACATATATGTATATTTTTATATTATATATATATATATATATATATATATATACGTATTTGTTTATTTGTCTATTTATATATCTGTTTATATATTTCAATATAAAATACGAAAAGTTGGTTAAAAAATTAAATAATTTTCGATCTATTGAGATTTAACTGAATAACTAAATTTACGTGCCCTCACCCAGTACAATTACGCTGCGAAATGTACCCGCACACAATGTGTTAAAAGTATCGTATATCACAATACATATCACCGAACTCTGTTAAAATGTATAGCAAAAATTATAATAAATATTTCTTTAAAGGAGTAATGTTTTACCAACAAATAGGTACTAAACATAGTAAAATGACGCTAAAAAAATCGTTTGTAACATTTTGTTTATTGATAACGGTAAAATAGATATCAGTTCCTTTGAAATCTATGAAAGAGGAAAATCTTTCGTTGTAAGTGATACCCCTGCCATTTACAGGTTATTAATCCCTGATCTACCCCAACAAAACAAACAGTTTTTATGGCTGTATTTTTTGTGGAAGACGTAGCAAATAAAAATACACATAAATAGGAAATTTAGTTTAAAAATTCTTTCGTTCATGCCCGGCTGCTGCTCAAAACGTTGTTTCCAAAATTCGATTCAGTTTTTATATTTATTTAATAATTAAGAACATTTTTGCATGTTTTCCCTTTAATTTTCACTAAAAAGTTTGCACACAGTATAATTATTATATCTCATGCGTGATAGCTTAATGATTAGAATAGATCTTTTGTCAGAATTTGTTTACGAGAATTTATAATATTTTTCAATATTTTTTTCAAAAAGTGATTATCTTTTTACTTAATCGGAAAATTCATTTTTTAATTGGAGCATAACTCAAAAACGATTAGTAAATGCGTTTCATGGATATATAAACATATACTCCTCGGCTCAACAGCCCCTAGGACGCCAGTGCCTACGGTGCCAATCTCCGTTTCCTAGACCAAGGGCCCTGAGGTGTGAAGCATATGTTTGTTAGATGGTCAGCCCAACGCGGAACCCCCAGTATTTAGTTCCCAAGCATGCTTGGTCCTCAATTTCTCTACCCACTGAAGGGTTGAAAGGCTGAGTCAACCTTTTCCAGACAGGGGATTGAACCTCGGACCTGCGGCGTGGAACGCGAACCTCTACCCCAACGCCACTGGGATTATATATATATATATAATTATTAATAGACATAGCATTTATCCAAGGAGTTAAGCTTTAAAATATATATATATAAATAAATCACACCTAAAACATTAAAATTGATACATTAAATATGTACAACAAGTGATAAAAATAGGAATTTCCTTAGAAACTCGCAAAATAGCTTTTGAAATTTGTAAATTAGAAACTTATCATATAGAAGCTAATTATCTTTTTCTATTCTGCGAACCTCAATCATATCAGTACGACCGTTATACATTATTTTATGTCAAGATAAAATCTATTTTTTATCTCGAATATCTTAATATTTTTTTTTATAATTTTAAAATGTTGGATATCTAAAAGTTTTGGTTTATAGAGTAAAAAAGTATTTTCTTTCATTTAGTATAGAAATTTAGTTTCTAATGTACATAATTCAAAAGTATATATTGCGGATAAACGAATTTCATTTTTATAATAAAAATATAATATTTAAAATGACCAAATGTACAGCGATACAAAAAGTTTTGTAGAAAATTGTTGAAACTGCTTACAAAGTAAATCAAAACAACAAAATACAAGGCTGCGTTTGATCCCTCAGAAAGATCTCGATCCTGAAAAAATGATAGCTATTGACATAGTAGGTAAATTGCCAAGATCCACTGACAATAAATTTTATGTAGTAACTACGATTGACCACTACTCCCAATATCTTGTACTAGTATCTTATACCAGGCCAGTTGAGATAACACAAAGAACAAGACACCAGATACAAACGAGCGAAGATTTACCCCTTTTGCTGAATCTTTATTTACAGAACTATTTTTGATGAAGAACAATTCTCATGTGGCGTAATGTGGCGTCTCAATCCGATAAGGAAAATGGTGAAGCAAATAAAAGAATTCTCAAGTGGTCAATATGGCGTCTCCTAAATTATATCAGTACGACCGTTATATATTATTTTATGTCAAGATAAAATCTGTTTTTTATCTCTAATATCTTAACAGTTTTTTTTTTTAATTTTAAAATGTCGGATATCTAAAAGTTTTGGTTTATAGAGTAAAAAGGTATTTTCTTTCATTTAGTATAGAAATTCAGTTTCTAATGTACATAATTCAAAAGTATATTTGGGAGGTAAACGAATTTCATTTTTATAATAAAACACGTACTATTTAAAATGACGAAATGTACAGAGATACAAAAAGTTTTGTAGAAAATTATTCAAACTGCTTACAAAGTAAATCAAAAGAACAAAATACAAGGCCACATTTGATTCCCAAGAAAGATCTCGCTCCTGGAGAAATGATAGTTATTGCCATAGTAGGTAAATTGCCAAGATCCACCAAAAATAAATTTTATGTACTATCATTGACCACTACTCCCAATATCTTGTATCAATATCTTAACCAGGCCTGTTGAGATAACACAAAGAACAAGACACCAGATACAAACGAGTGAAGACTTACCCCTTTTGCTGAATCCTTATTTACAGAACTATTTTTGATGAAGAACAATTCTCATGTGGCGTCTCAATCTGATAAGGAAAATGGTGAAGCAAATAAAACAATTCTCAAGTGGTCAATATCGTATCTCCTAAATTATATCAGTACGACCGTTATATATTATTTTATGGCATGATAAAATCTACTTTTTATCTTTAATATCTTAACTGGTTTTTTTTTTAGTTTAAAATGTCGAATATCTAAAAGTTTTGGTTTAAAGAGCGAAAAGGTATTTTCTTTCATTTTCATTTAGTATAGAAATTCAGTTTCTAATGTGCATAATTCAAAAGTATATCTTGGGGGTAAACGAATTTCATTTTTATAATAAAAAACATACTATTTAAGATTACCAAACTAAATAATTTTATCAAGAACAATTTCATGAAATTTCAATTTTAAAGATGCTAGTCACTCTAAAATCTTCTCTAGCCCTACTTTACATTCATAAAAAATAAGAACAATTTTTAAAATGTTAACAGACGGTGGCTAAAATCATAAAAGAATGTAGAAATTTTAAAAAAAAGTCAAAAGGTATTGCAAATAATAATTGTAATAATATTAATTCAAAATAAGGTTGCTATATTCAGTTGTTGAACTAAAAAGTCATATAAGAAACGTTCCCGTGCTTTCATCACTTCATGTTTGTGTAGCGCTTTTTTTTTCTCTGACATAAATACCACTTGTCAATAACAGATGTAGAGTAAAACTCTGTCAGGAGGGAGGCATTAATGGCATTTTTGTTGTTATAAATAGAAGATAAATACCATCGTTCAATTTAAAAACACACCCGAGTACCGTCGGATAATCCGAGCATATATAGTTTGATTTGAAACACATTTTAAAAGACGAAACTTAATCGCCAACCTTTAATATTTTGTCGTCAATGTTGATGATCGGAAAATTTGCATCCTGGGTTATAGCATTATAAAGAAATTTTCAAAGAACTAGTAGAACTTTTTATATTATGATGAATCGAAAAAGGCTGTTATAGCGAAGTATCGAAATGTCTCTGCCTCCTCATTATACTTATTCGTATATTGCACGCGCACTGTTTTTTACAAGAAAATATAGCGAAAAATTATATCTTGTGTATAAGTTTTAATATTTGTCATAACCTTTCAGATTGTAAGTCATTTGCTACACGGACCCAAATGAATCAAGTACCGTCTTTCTTAAAATTATTCGATTCTAAACGAAGTCTTTCACACTTTAAGTATCGTCTTAGATCGTTGGAAAGCTTTCTTCTAATAGATAACAGTATGGTCGACTTAGTACAGCAATTCTCTTTTTTTTATGGGGTATTATGCCTTCAGTACCTTTAGTAAATTGGTCAACAGGAATCCATGGGTCGAGCCCGTTATTCCTGAGTTTCTATCAGAGAGCATTAATAGTAGTGAAAGCGAAAATAAACAACTAAATAGGAATAGGGAAAGTTAATACTGGATTCTTGAGTTCATGATACAAAAATTAGAGAGGAGAGAGTTTAGGGAAAACACACAATATTTTTGCGGTGAGGGATATTCGTTCATCTCGAAGGCTCGGGCGGGAATGAGTAGTTTTGATAAAATTAGAGATCTTGCCTGTCGCAGGACAGCCAATCAGAAACAAAAATATCAACCAATGGGAAAATCGCTTGTCGAACATGCGAAGAGGGTACGAATAATGGATGTGTTCGCCATTTTACACAAGTTTTAAACTTTTTTCTTACATTTTTTATATTTTTGGGGTATTTTAAAATTTTTATGAAGACAAACACACAAAAGATAAATTTCTTTTGCAAGACCGGCCACAGGACTCTCTTATTAGCAGTATCAATGTAATCGCAATTGACGATATTAATAATACGATCATTGCGCAATTTTTTATGGAATTTAACGGAAAGATTAAGTAGAAATTTTGGAATAGAAAGTTCAGTATAAATATCGTTATTTCTAAAGTACCACGGAGAGCTAGTAATTTTGCGAAGAATGGTATTTTGTGCTACAGTTAAAATTTTAATGGTAGAATCAAGGGTATTATGTTGGGGAGGTTGTATTTTCTTTTCTTCCTTATTCCACAAGAAAAGAGTGGTTTGGGATAACGGGGGAGTAAAATAGAGAAGAGACCTAGTTATGCAGCAGCATTTAAGTTGTAATTAATGCAGAATGCGACAGAAAGAAAGAACCGTGCTTCAAGTAGAAGATTTGGTGCCCAGAGTTAACAATTAATGCTTCTAGCAGAGTTGTATAAGAAATGCAATAGTAATGAAATATTAGGGGAGGGGTAAATAATGATAATATTATTTTTAAAAGAATGCTAAATTTCAATAAATTTTTAAAAAATGATACCCGATCCACAATTAAAATTTACTATACTTTTAGTTTAGTTTTACTTTCTTAGATAAAAAAAAATAACACAGTGTGGTGCTACACTGAAAATTACTAAATTCTACAGCAATTACTACAAAATTTTTGTTACAGTTGTGAAGCCGTGTTCTTACTTCAGAAACACTTAGCAAGGATGGAAAAACAACTCAACTGCCAAAATCTAAAATATATTTATTGACTTCATTTAATACATATAATTGACTTCCTTTCCATCTTCCGTTTGCTTCGACGAATGCTATAATAAACCACTTTAAAAATTCTATTGCTTCCTTTCAAGAATGGAAGCAAGCTCGTTCTTGATACATGTTATCGTAAAAGACCACAAGAGAATACAGTACAGTTAACTCAATAATAGGTAAAGAGAAGGGGCCTTACCTTCAAATTTCCGATGGTACTGCTTCTCGTCAATTTTGCCCCGGGCCGGGCTGTTTTGTTCTTTTATAAGCACCTCGAGAATTCCGTCTTTAGCATTAAATGCTCGAATACATTTGAGAAAAAGGAATAAAATTTATTACAATAACGGATACATTTAAAAATAAAAGGAATTACAGAAAAACTATGTACATGTAAAAAGAATAGCTAGCGCGCGTTCATCTCGTCGTGTTTACACTCGCGGCACCGACACCGACTGTTAAGTTTTTTCGTTACGGTTTCAGTCAGTTCGCAGTTAGTATGCCGGGGGATTTCCCACACACGTATATAATTAATAACGCAAAGAAAACACCAAAGTGAAACACACGCAGTTATTAACTGCATGTATTTTTGTTATATTTAAAGAAATAACTTTTAGATCTTTCTTCGGGTAAATAGTCTAATTATTTATAAAATAGACATTTTAATTACTTCCTTGCTGGAACTTCCGAAATATTTATAGAAAGTAAAGTGACCGATTGACTAAGAAAAGTTGGACAACGTTATTCAGGTTACTAGTACACTGTACAGTTACTGGATCCTCGGGTAACGTATGGCTGTCGAAGTTGTAGTGACACGATGTACAGCTTATAACAATAACAACTTTTATTCTTGACTAAAATGTAAAACTATTTACAAATTTTTCTGAATGGAAATCACACGGCTCAGGTGAGCTGGAACAGACCTAAAAGTCCCAGGTTCGAGGCGACCCTAAAAAAACAATCTGCGGTCAGGTGTCCGCCAGATATACGGTTGTACAGAGGCACAACTTGGACTCTTTGAGTCCCACACAAAACTGGAGATTGGCACTTCAAAAAACAAACCGCAACTCCCGTCGCCTTCAATCGTTTTCTCCTCTTTTTAGTGGTCAATCTTCCTCCGGCGAAAACTCATGCCGCCTGACGTACCTTTCGCCTCTTCCCATTGGCTTTTCCTTCTCGCTTCGCCGTCCTGCTAACCTTCGATTGGTCCATTCATTGGTGCCTGAGAACCTGTCCTTTCCTCATAGTGTCCTACTTTCTGATCACCTCGGACATCTCAAGGCGTGTAGAACCGAAAATCTTTTGTAGTTTCATTTCAAAATTCCAAACCGAATGTCACCTTGGCCTGAGTTTTAACAAAACCTTTTTGTGAAGCCAATGGGATGTAGCGATGTCACAACACATTACTGATTCTAAAAAGGGCCCACACTAGGATTGGATAACCGGAACGTAAAATTCGGGAGCGGCCTTTTGGCTGTGAACGTGAAAAAATATTGATATATTTAATACTCAATTAATCCAAATTTATAGACATCGATTTTTTTTTCAATCGCTGCAAATAATACAGCGTCGATTTACAGTCGAAGTAAAACTCACACGCTATATTTTTCTATTCAATTTGAGATTTTAAAAGGGAAAAAACAGGAAAAAATGCATTAGTAGGCACAGAAGTACTCAATAAATTAATAAACTGAAAATAAATTAGGCTTCACTGCAGTTTAGAGTGCCACGCGAAATTGGATTCTTTATCTATATTCATCATTGTCAAGTATGCGAGTTTTCTCCCATATGGCAACCTACGGATTTTCCGGTTAAAATTGGGTATAAATTTGTCTATACTGTTTTAAATATTTTAATACTCATAGTTTATGCTTTTTATTAGATTTTCATTGCTTTTATAAAGTAAGTACTCATGCTTTCTGTTAATTTTCTTGTGTGATTTAGAAAATTTTTTAAATTGTTCTCCATACGTTTGCAAATTTGGTCAATTCTGTGTATAAATTTAATCTATACTGTATTTTTTACTTTTTTAATACTTATAGTTCATGTTTTTTATCGCTGTTATGAATGTCGCCGAAATCTTAAAACACATGTTGGCACTACTGGCGCCAAAAAATATTACCAAAAATACAATGGGCATCCCGAACTTCATTTTCACCAAACATTTTGAATAAGCTTTCTAAAATTGTTAATATTGTACAGTGGACGAGTTTTATTTTGACCCAGTTTTATGCTACATCCATCTAAATCACTGCTATGTTTTTTAAAAATATTGTGTAAAGCTTAAATGTCTTTGTGTAAAAATATTTATTAATAATTTTATTTGTTAATTAACTTTTAAAATATATCAAAATTTTTGCTTTTTAAATATTAGATTGAGTTTAGTGTACAAGGTGTAGTGTACAAGGTTAGTGCACGAAAAAAATTAGTGGACAAGGGTTACTGTGACTAATTGTGTACTATATTCAAAAGTTAAAAATATTTACAATCCGTCATTCTAAATAAAACTACCTAAAAACAGCAGTACGTCTAATTAAACAGCTAAAAATGTACCTATGCTTAAGTTATACGCTTAAGTTAGCTTATATGCTATATGTGTATATGTTATATGCAGTTATGTTAGTGTATATGTTATATATGGATTATATTATATATTTAAGCGTTAGAACAGAAAATCTCGAACTTTGCGAGATTGATTTTATAATTTTTAGACTCTACGGATATGGAGGATTGAAGTGCTATTCTATTTGTCTTTCTTCTTGTTTTTAGTTTATTTTGTTGTTTTTAATAAATATGTTTTGCTTTGCTATGTTCTTTTTTGTTTGCAAAAACTATTCAAGTTTCGTAAGTTTGCAACTATCAGCAATTTATTTCTTTTAATAATCATTTTTATCGTGAAGAGTGGGAGATGGGCGGCATTTAACATTTTTGTCCGGGGCGGCAAAACCGCTAGAGCTGGTTCTATTCTGAAACCGTTTTGCACGTGACTTCTGCTTTGTTTGACAGTGACTTTTGAAATTCTTCCACAGAGAACAATAAAAGATGACTCAATAGTCAAGGTCGTGACCGCGCATTGCCGTGGAATGCCCGGACCTTTAAAGCACGCTACACCTTGTCGTGACCGGACTGTTCCCGCACCATTTCATGTCCGCCGAATATAGAAAAGAGAGTTTCAAAAAACCTTTATATGAGTTGTGACCGCGTGTAGTGTTTAGAAAAAAAATCAAAAATGCAGTTTAAAACATGCTTTCAGATAAAATTTTTTTTTTTCTTTTTAACCATGTTTTCTTGATTTTTTTTATTTTATCAATTTTAATTTGGCTTATTTTTATTTTCAATTCAGTAGCACCATTTTTTAAATCCAATTCTTACACACGATGCTGTTGAACCTTCTTTGGCAAGCCAAAAAGCTATAGACAAATAATATTTCACAAATTATAAAGGAGAAATACAATATTTTTACTTGTTCTAAGTGAAAGAGTTACAGTTGTCGCGAGCTCGAGATTGATTCGGCGGTTCTTGCTTTTCCGCGGTTGGCAACGCGGAAAGAGATGGAATGAAAAAACAAAATGGAGCGGAGGTTGTTGCCGATGTCGGATGTATTATTTTTGAATACTAAAAAGCTCTTCCAAAACAGTAGTATTAAAGAAAACATTTATTTACCCAGCAGTTACTTACAGTTTACATTTACTAAACATCAATTCATTAAAATAGTTTTAAAAAATAACCTATTAAAAACGTGTAAAAATAAATGAATATTCAATGTTTAAAATCATTATATATTTCTTTCAAAATCCTCAAATACCTATTGTTACTTTCTATGCGTTTAAAGTGCTAGTTCAATGATTCAGTGTCACTTTTATTAATATATTGGGGAGAAAATGAATAAAGGTCCCTCCAGACTATAGTCCACTGCAAACCATTACCACTCTCTGGAGGGGTAGGCTTATCGAGGTCGACGATGGCAAGCCATAAAAATGTCTTGGCGGAGGCTTAGGGGGCTTGGGGGATGGCTTCGGAAGCGGTCTTTTTCCAAAGATCAAAGACAGCCAACATGCTCTACCAAAGTGTGCAGAAAACTATGGACGCATCCACACGCTCGGCTCATTTAGTGGCCCAGTGTGTGGATGCAACCCGTAAACCATTGTCCAAGGTCGCCATCAGGACCAGTACTGGAGTGGTGAACAATTAGCCATAGTATGGAAGCCACATAATCTTTACTTGCATAATATAATGGTATGCTTATAGACGTCACAGATGACACTGAGGAAATGGCCAATCAACACTGTCAAAATTTTATTGTACTAAATACATGTAAAGGTAGTCAACAAGTGATTGGTTGAAATAGTTATATACAACATAACATTTTTAACCGTAAAAATAACTAACTATGTGATTTATCAGCACAAATTTTCCTTTTTATTTTACTTTACTTTAACCCAAGTGTAAAAGTATAAAGAATGAAATAACATGGAAGAATTGTGTAACAAATTTTAACTATTTATTATCGCCTATATAATAATAGCCTAAGTTATCTGTACGTCTGTCCTCGATTTTATGAAGCGGCTGGACCTGGAATGGATAGAGGCATCCATAGTTAGCAAAATTCAAAGAGAGTAATGTTTATCTTCTCCCAAACTATAGATCCGATTCTAAAATAAATTGGTATAAATATGCTTCATATCACAGCGAAAAATACTGCTTTCTTTAAAACATTCGAAATCCACCCCTTTCCCTCTTTTCGACATTTTAAGGCCATTATTTCAACTCCTTTTTTCTCCGGTTAAGAGCAGGCGATTAAATTTATCAATTTATTCCATAATAAATAGGTAAAAATAACATTTTTCTAGCATTCTGACGTCATTCCTTTAACCATCTCATTGAATCATTTCTTATTTTAAATTATTTAAATTATGCCTTATTTTCATACGTTTTATCACTGAACTTAGATATTACGTAAATAATTTTCTTTTGTATTTGCCTTAAATAATAGATTAGGTACATATGTGATAATTTTAAATTGAATCATCAATTATTTTTTGTTGCAAGATAATTCTCGGCTAAACAACAAACCATTTTTTTACCTGCCACATAAGGTACTTTAGAATTTTGGAAAATTAAAAATTTTACTGATCCCGTCATATGACAGGCTATATGCTAGTTTAGTATAATAATATTTTAATTAATACCATAATAATTTGCTTTTCATAACTTAAGATTAAAAAAAATATTTGTGGCTCTCTCAAATTTTTTGTCAAAGAACCTTGATTTGAATTTGCATTCAGACGCGTCAAGCAATCTGTGTTAAATACATTTCTTACACAGAAAGTGATTCACATTAAAAAAATATTTTATCGCTCGACTTTTCATCTCTTTTTTTTTCTTCTTTCAGAACTCTCCCGACGAATTGGTTGCATTGATACAAAAATGGCTGACTACTTCCCAGAAATCGTTACAGAATTTATTCGAAAAGCTGTCCAATAACAATGCCTTCAATGTCCTAAGATTGTTGAACTCTCTGGGCGTCGATCCCAGAACGATTAAGTATGATCCCGAAAGCGGCTCCTTTTATTGAGAAGTGAACTAAGAAAAAGGTATACACCTACATAGAACAGAAATATTAAAATAAAGTACTTAATGGTCCTCTTTTTTGGAATTCTGTCCTCCCTCAAAAAGGGT
>CM063500.1:79259624-79289624 GCA_032207245.1 Pardosa pseudoannulata | reverse complement strand
TTATCGTCTGGAAATATATGCAAATACTGTTGTTGATATGTCCAATTAAGTGGGGTTTTTTCACCGACAGTGACGTCATACTTTGTTTTTCGTATTTTTCTCGTAAACTATGGAACGTACAGGAAAGCTTATTTTGTCAGTTTTTATGTACTCCCGGCGAAGAATTTAGCTGTGCAGAGTTTATGCGGCCGTTTTGGGGACACCCTGTATATATTTTATTCTTAAAGTCACACAAAGAGATAAAGTTCTTTAGCTAAAATAAATCCGAGGCTTTATTTTATTAGTCATATCAATGTGATCGTAGTTCACTAGATTATTAATTAGTTCATTGCTTAAATTTTCCTAGAATTTAGTAAAGAGATTTTGTAAAAACTTTAAAATTGTTGGAATTTTAAGCTCATAATGAATTTGTGCATTTTTAAAGTACTAAGTTCTGTTAGTTATTTCCCTAAGAATATTTTGCGAAACAGTTAAAATTTTGATAGTAGAATTTGCTGCATGCGAGCACACTGGTGCCACGTAGATAATAATTGGATGAAGAAAGGGGGTGTAAACGAGCATTTTGTTACTTATATTCATTTTGCTATTATAAGAAATCAGTGGGTAGAACTCGGTTACCTTATCCGCATTTGTTTTACACAGCATTATGGTGTTGTTTGAATTTACTTTCAAACTTGTTTTAATATTCGAATATATTCTTAGAGAATACCCGATGGGGGTCAACCTTTGAATTACTTCGTGTAAAAATAAAACTATGTTCTTATGAAATGTAATGTCCGAATGGTTAGGTTGCTCTTCGATCCTGGACTCCGTGGCTTCGAATTTCACTTCTGGTATGGAGGTTAGTATCCTTTCGGAATAGTCTGTAAGCAGTAGATCCCAGTTCTCATTAACTGTCGTGTAGCAAAACAGTAGACCGTATATATATACTTTTCTTTTACTTACACACACACATATATATATATATATGTGTGTGTGTGTGTGTGTGTGTAATAAGATAGATTTCACGATGGGTGGTTGCAGTCATGGTCCTTAAAAATGACACCGTTTTAGTGAAAGACGTTTATTAACAGAACTTTGGAGAACGGGTTCCCACTTCATTATAAGGACAGGACAAACTGAGGGGTCAGCTAACATGAAGTTATAAGTAACAAGCCCTCAATACCTGGGTCAAGATCTCAGTTAAAATTTGTGGGAAAATCTGACTGCGATAGCATGCATCTCCTTTTTGTTTGGAAATTTCCTAAATTGTCCGCTAGGGCAATGTAGAGTTATAATTGGTCAGATCCCTTCTCTGAGGGCGTAAACTGTAACCCCAGTGGTCAATTTAGGCTACGGGTTAAAAAGGGGAAAGCAAAAGAAAGCGGAAATTTTTGCATTTGACTCAAGATTTGAAAACCTCTGAGAATATTCTCGGGGTGTCTTAAGGGTTTTATAAGAAATGCTTACATTAGTTTCTCGATCTAGTTTACTTTTCCTTACATATATATGCATCCTTCTCTCACTTTTTTTGTATATATGTGAACTAGCATATATCCCGTCATATGACGGGATCAGTAAAATTTTAAATTTTCGAGAATTGTAAAGTACTCTATGAGGCAGTTAAAAAAATGGTTTGATTTATGGCTGAGAATTATTTGGTACACGCTCAATAATTTATCTTCATACACCTCTAATGTCTCAAGATACTGTGAATGCAGTTTACAATCACGTTGAATGCATTTAGTCAAACCGTGTGGTTATGTATAAAAAGCAAACACACAAACGAACAAACTTCTTCGGTTTTAAGGATATATAACTCAAACGCTAGATATTTATTAGTCTGTGAAATAGACTCAAACTTTTATGAAAAGATTTTTGTTGTTAATACCGGTGATAAAATTTTCATTGAAACCAAAAATAATCGATGATTCATTTTAAAATTATCACATATATACCTAATCTATTATTTAAGCCAAATATGAAAGAAAATTATTTACGTAATATCTAAGTTCAGTGATAAAACGTTTGAAAATAATGCAAACTATATTTAAATAATTTAAAATAAGAAATGATTAAGTGAGATGACTAAAGAAATGACGTCATAATGCGAGAAAATTTTTTATTTTTAGCTATTTATTATGTGATAAACTTAATAGCCTTTTCTTTAACGGGGAAAATAGGGCTTGAACTAATGGCATTAAACGCTCAAAGAAGGGGGAAGGGATGGATTTCGAACGTTTTAAAGACTTGCTTTGAATTTTGCTAACCCTAACATCAAGAATCCAATATGGATGGCCATATCCATTCCAGGTCTAACCACTTCATAAATTAGAGGACAGACGGACAGATCACTTAGGCTATTATTATATAGGGGATATACAGATAGACTGATATATATTACTGGATTTGATAAAATGATATAATGGTTTGGATCTTTGTCTTGGAGTCGAAATGATTCTAATGAGCATTCTATAGTGTTAAATAAATCATGAGACACCACTGGCGTATTTCAGTATATATTCAAACTACATCAAAATAAATCATTTTCCTGTAAAAACCGAATCCGTTATGTTTTTAAACAAGTCCCAAATGATGCAATTATTTTTTTCTACTTTGCGTTCGTTAAGATATCCATCTACGTTAAAAACGTCATTTTTTGCTAAAAATCATAATTTTTTTTATTTCTCTATTGTAAAATTTCAACTTTTAGGCTTCTAAATCAGTTTTTGTTTTATCTCTACGGCATTTTGAAGAAAAGTTACAGCTATTTAAACATCAGTGTCAGCTGTCAAAACAAAACGGAAGTAGCAACTTCGGAACTGGAAGTTGTGAATTTAAAGCCTTTTAAAGAGCATTTTTTGGACAAAACTTTAATTTTCATGAAGATTAGTTTAAACATTTTTCTAGTATTTTTAATAATCAGCAACTTGTAATTAGAAAGTTTTGAAGCAAGAAAGTGTGGGGAGTTTTAAACATGTATTTAAATTTTTTATTAGTTAAAGTTGCTTTCATAAACTTCAAATGCGTTTTTCTCAGAACGGTATTTTTAATAAAATGTTGAAACTTGAAATGTGATTTCTCAAAAAGTTCTAAAAATATTTTGTTGAAAATTATTATGAATGCTTTTGATAGGATTTACTAGTAAATGACCTAAAAGCTTTAAATTTGGATAATTTTTAATGATGTTACACTCATAGTTATATATGAAAGTAATGAAAATTCATTAAAAATTCAATGTGTATGATTTTGAAGGGCCAAAATTTTTTACTAAATGTAAATTAGTTTGGTTTCGTTTGGAGAGCTACGGTCTACTTTTTGCAAAACGAGGGATAATGAAACCGGGACCTACAGCTTAAAGCCGATTCCGAACGGCTACGAACATCCATGCCACAGTCGGATTCGAATCCACGAACTCCGGTACCGAAGGTTAGCACCCTAACCAATCGGTCATCATTTGGCTCCAAATGAAAATTAAGCAAAGATTTTAGGTGATTCCCTAGTCCAGTGTATAAGAAATGTGTTGCTTCAAAAAATATGGAAATAATTTACTAAAAAATTAGACCTTTTGAAAAAACCCAATTTTTTTACTAAATTTTCTTCATTAGAAATTTTATAAAAACTTCTCCAGGAATAATTTTTTTAAGTGCAATTCTCTGTGATAATATAAAAAATAAATCTAAAAATGTAAAAACATGAACTAGTTTCTATGTTTGAAGAAAAAAGTTCTCCGTAGACGGATACCTTAAGGATTAAAAAAAAATATGTAAATATTTGTAGACTAACTAGCTTTTGTTTAACTGACAAAGAGATTAATCTAATCTCCACCCACACATGCTGTCAGTGTGGAAATTCTATCATCTACACCTGGACTCAACGGATTTCTGTTTCTCCTATCAACTGTTGACCTTCAAAAATATGTTCACTTTGTCTCTATTTGCAAGTGCAAATGGGTTCTCGAGCGTTGAAAAGCTGTTCCATTGCATAACTCGAGAACTATTTCAGCCGTTCACGTTTCGACCATACAACAGCCAAGGTCGGACCTGGAATACGTGTGAATGAAGCGAAAAATTGAGTAAATATTTTCGCTTTCCTCTCCACACCATACAGCAGCAACTCCTTTTGAGAATAAAGTGGTTTACGACGGAGAGTTGAAAGAATGAAAATATAGAAAAGGAGGAGAGAAAAGATGACGGAAGTCAGAACAGCGTAGGCGGCAAGAACTTTTGATAGACGCCGACCAGAGAATCGATTGTTTGCTGAATGTGTAAAACTATGAATACTCGTTTGATGACGGGATCTACGAATAGTAAATACATGTACATGTCAGATAGAGGCCATAATAATCCACTAGTATATTTCATATGAATAAAACGCATAGTAAATTTTTTTCTTTTAATTGGAAACGTTTCTCTATTTTTATAAATTTAAGAACAAATCATAAAACTTGAGTAAGATCGGAATGTTATCCATCGTTCACACCCACTTTTTCATCATTTGCTAGAAAAATTCTTATTGGTCGTCACGCTCAACTACCATTGCCTGTTGAAATCAAATTCTAATCCTAAGATTTATCAAAACTACTAATTCCCGATTAAGTCTCCAATGAGAACGGTTTTGGTTTGGAGTGTTACAGACTACTGTTTAGCTACACGAGGGCCACGAATATCCATGCCAGCAGCGGGATTCGAACCCATGAACTCAAGTACCGAACAGTCCGATGAGAATGGATGTCTCTAACCACATTATCTGACAAACAGACAAATTATCCCTAAATTCTTTCCTCTCAAGTTATTTTGTGTTATGAACTCACTTTTTTTTTATTTATTTAATATCTCTCGCTCGCTGCAATTACATGTTAATGAAAGAAATCTCAGGATTGACCAGCTAAGCCCAAATAGTTCTTTTCACTGACATCCTAAAAGTCCTGAAGCATAACATCTCCCCCAAAAAAGTAGTAGTGTATGAAGTCTATAATTTTGACCCCACGGTAATTCTACAGCAGCCGAAACCTTCTCAAAGACTTCTGATGACCGATAAGCATGAACTGACTTCGTTAAAAAGGAATTATAAAATGACATCCAAAAAGCAATGGAGCTTAGTTTTTTGGGTCCTAGTAACAATTGGTTTACAATCTGTAAAACTGCCAATTTGTGAAAATTTTGGTCAGCGTTACATAGAGTAAATAAGTTATTTTAAGGTCGAAGTGAAGTATCAGTTTACATGGCAGGACAAATATTACGAATACCTTCATCAAACCTAACACTCATAGGAAAAGAGGTCCACGTAAATACACCTGGCGGCAGATGATCACCAAAGAACAGAATTCTCTTGGGAGGGGGGGGGGAGCGAGCTAAAGGAAAACCAGGACTGAAGCACTAGACCGGCGGAGATGCAGGGATTTTGCTAGCGGCCTCATGCGCCATATGGCGCTGTAACGTCACAACTTTAAAATAGGTAACTTTAGTAGCGTAATGGTCGAGCAGGGTTCTTCAAAAAATATCTCATGAGGACATCATCGAACAAAAGCGAGATGAGGAAGAAAGTATTTATTCTTACATGTACAAATATTTACGTCATGTACATTTCTCGGCACGGCTCATTCATGCTCGCTCGCCGGACAATTCTCAGCGTCCTCTCCCCATCGAACGACGCTCGGCCCTCGTGACGTCACTCTCAATCCCCCACACCCCTCTCTTTTTTTTAGAGGAGAGGTTAGGGAGGCATGGAACCCCCCCCCCCCCCAGATAGCAAAGAACACGTACGACTAAGGTCAGAGCGAGCCGTAATACACAAACAAATACAAATTAAAATAGTTTTTTAGTAGCATGATTCTACAGCGTAAAGGGAATTAAGAAAAAGAGGAAGTATCAGTTACAGCTAGTAATACCGCATCAAACTATATTTAAGTAGAACGAAGTTTATATTTAAGTAGATCCACTATTAACATGCGTCAATAAGAGGCTTTGGTTTGAAGTGTCATGGCTAATTTTTTTGCAGCACAAAATTTTATACACCATGGGTACTACCACACTGCGGCCAATATTATGATACAGGAGACTTTCGCGTTAGAAGTCAACAGAAATATGAAATGTACGATACCAAAATACCATCTCTAGCGATGCCTAACGTCATCATGACGGAGAAGTCGACTGTGGAGCGCAATATGGTAGCACCCCATAGCATAGCCTCGAGAACTCGCAAGTGGAATGGCATGCGAGCCGTTTTCGTTTGATTTTCAAAACCTTGCTTTAACGTTATATATTAATTAGTAACACATTTTTCCTAAAAAATGGTTGGGTAACAAGCGGCAAGTGCCTTAAAAGGCCATATTTTTTTAATTTTTTTTTTATTTGTTGCAACTAATGTTTCCAGAAGAATAATGATGGATTTGGTTTGGTTTAGGGTGCTACAGTCTACTTCTTGCAACACGAAAGCTAATGAAACCGGGACCTACTGCTTAAAGCCAATTCTGAACGGCTACGAACATCCATGTCACAGCGAGATTCGAACCCACGAACACCGGAATAATGATGGAAAACGGATGCCTAATTAAACTAATTGTTTGGAGTTGCTTTTTTCTACACTTGTCACATTTAGTAACCAAGTTACAGCCTAAACATTTTGAAGAGAATTACACCCTTACAATGTTTTGGTGGGTAACAGATAAGTGCATAAAGGCTTTATCACACATCACTCTATACGCGTTCAAAAAGCAACGAATTCAATTTACGATCAATTTCCAAATGAAAAATGCGCTAATTTCTCGGGTGCTGGCTAAAATTTTCAGATTTAAAGTCGATATACGCCACAAGCGACTTCAGTGCTATAATGACATCAGTAGTCGCCAGAGATGGGATTTTGGTAGCATAAGTTGCCGTCTTGGCCGCATCTTAATGACGTCAGAAATCATTATGACGCGAATGTCCTTTCTGACATTTATCTATTGCAATATGGTCACACCCTTGTTTGTGTTAAGGTTAACGTTTGATAGGGTCTCTAATCAGTGGAAAATTTTTCAAACAAGAAAATTACACAAGAAATCAGCGGGAAAAGTAATCGCAAACTTAATCAGTTATTTTTGCAACGCATACAGGTTGACGTGGGTTAAGTCCTGATGTCAGATAAGAAACAGTTTTGCCATCAAACTTATAAAAATTTTTAAGGTAACAGAAAACTCATGAGAAACTGAACTTTTACCAATTAAACAACATGCTAAAACATTTGATAAAAAATTTATTATTTACAAATTATAAATACATTTATACAATTAAACTATTCACATATCAAAATACTATGCACAAGTTCTCTTTAAGGACTGAAAAATATATAAATGACAAGATTCTGAGCGTCCCTATTCATTCTCACATTAAAAATGGCTTATAAAAATAGCTGCCACTATGAAGCAGAGTGGGCTAAAATATGTCCGGACATACGGAGAAATTTCGGTCCCAGTAACCACCTTTGTAGGTCCAAGCTTCCTCTTTGGCATAGGGATGCGTTCCACGCTCAAACCACCTGAAACAGTAAATAAACAGATGGAAATAATGTAACAGTAACTCATATTTGCTGACTTAGAAATTGCTTAATTGTACGTTTTTATCTCATATGCACTTTTCACTTATTGATGACATGTTGTGCTTATCTCTCAACAACCTAAACCTTATTTTAGGCAATTTTTTATGTTATTGTTCTCTTTGAAATATAGGCATATAATCAAGAGAATGATCCATTAAGTTGGGTATGTACCACCCATATTGGATTTCTTTCATTTTAAGTTAACCTATGGAAAAAATAAAATTCCCACAGGCTGGCTCACATTCTAAAGCCCCCTCCACAACGGCTGGTCCACTGCCAGCCATTGCCACTTTCTGGGAGGGTATGGCTTATCGAGGTCAATTATGGCAGACGGTAAAATGACCTTGGCAGATGAGGGCTTCGGAATTGGTTTTTCTCCAAAGATCAAAGGCAGCCAGATGTGCAACTAAAGTGTGTAGAAGACCCTATGTATGAATCCATGTGCTAGCCTCATTTAGAGGCCCAGTGTGTGGATGCAACTCGTAAACCATTGTCCAAGGTCACCATCAAGAAGTGGTGAACAATTGGCCATAAAGTGAAGGCTACAAAAGAATTATTGCCATGTTGCAAGAAGCCCATCTGCTTTAAGTTCTTTATTAAAATTTTTATTGAGTGGAGAGAAAACTTATAAAAAAAGAAAGGCAACTAAAAAGTATTAGTGTAATTTTTAAAGTTTTAGGTAGTGCTTTATATATTTTCATTATTACATGAGCAATAAACAATAGAAATAATAACAAAATGTAAAATTTATAGTAAAGGGAATTCGATTTTTGTAGTGATGATATTGGGTTATATATTTTTCAGTTTTATCTCATTTTTTATCATACTATAAAATTAAAAAACTGAGTTCTTTGTCCAACCTTTTCAGTAACAAAATAAGTTTAGTTAAACAGCATCCAACAGTTGTTAAGTATTTTTTATGTTTACTTAAGAAAAAAAAAAAAGCCTGTTAAGCATGACATGGAAAATTAAAGAGTTAATTTATGAACTTAATGAAATCTTAAAAATCAAATAAACTAAAGTGTGAACATTTCATTTTTTTAATGTAGATTTTCTAGAATCTAACTCTTTTTTTTACATTTTAAATTCATTCCATGGGAAACCAAGAAAAAACAAAATCTTGTAAAAAAAATACATGTGACATATGGTAAATTTGGGAATAAGGAAACCCATATTACATATATATAAAACAATAACAATTCATTTTTATTACACACAAAAAAAATAATTAATATACAGTGAAAATTTAGTCTATAAATACATACATGCATATATTAGTGTGCATATGTGCTGGATTGAAAACAAAGCAAAGAAGAAGGAAAATCATATTATCCAAGAATCACTAGTGCATGAATAGGTTATTAAATTATAATTTTTTGTTAATATAAAGCATTATTAATATCCCTCAGTAAACCACAATTCCTGAAACATAAAAAAAAAAATAATAATAATAATAAAAAAGATATCAACATAAATTAAAAAAAACTTTAACAAAAAAATTTTGAATTAACTTTTTAAACTTTATTGAAATTATTCATTGCATACTACAAAATGAATACTCTAATGCAAAATACAGTTATACTGAAGGACAAAATGCTGTGTTCAAGTTGAAGTGCAACGAAATTAAAAAAGTGGTCATAAAATTTGGGTATTCTCTGAAATGTATACAAAATAAACAAGCCACAAGAAGAAGATCATGTCATCTTCTGATTAGACTAATTAGATTAAAAAAGTTTCGGTGATTGGGTGGCCCATAAGAGCACCAGCAATTGCATAAATAAATGGTAAAATTTACTGGAACAAAAGAGTAACAGCAATAAGTTAAGAAATATTAACAATTAGGTCTCAGACCAATAGCTGAGATAAATCTAAGCAGCAGTTTAACCGGGAAGTTGGCCCACTCCCACGGCTCAATGAAGTGATAGCCAAGAAATTCAAATCTCTTGGCAGAGTAGTAGTCAGAATCACACAAGATGTGTGAGGAACTCTCCTCCAACATACGGCACCCCCTACATATCAGACTATCCTTGATGCCAATAATGTTAAGTTGCCTCTTGAAGCAACAGTGACCAGTCGGCAGACCAATGGCCACCCTTAGATCATTCCCACTGAGCTTAAGTAGCTCCTTAGCCCTCAACCCAAGGATACCCCTAGTTAAGCTCCTTAGCCTATCTTTGATTACCAGAATTAAACCAAGCCCTATAAGTCTCCCCCATTAGGAGATCTTTAACAGTCTTTCTAACATTATGAGCAAGACAAAGTACCAGTTCCGGCCCAATGAATGGCAGCTCAGAACTATACTTTGTGAGATTATCGGCAATTTCATTGCCAAAAATACCAGTGTCCAGGAACCCAGACTAGGGTTACTTTATTAACCATAGATTGATGGTCCTACAGCAATCCCACACAATTTTGGATGAGAAGCAATAACTGTGCAAGGCCATGAGTGCGGCTTTACTGTCAGAGAAGATCTTTAATCTTCTGTTGGCAACCCCCCTTGTTATGGTGATTACACTATCAAAATTACAATTAAAAAAACAGTTTTGGAGATTCGTGCTAGAACATAAAATTTGCATAGAAAAGTATATTGGTGAACAGTGTTATTTCAAAATATTATAAAAAAAGTTGGATGTAGTTGCATATTTTCGAAGTTTTTTTTTAAATTATATGGGAGCCACTTGTCTAATAAGCATTTACTCTTACAATGGTGTTGGTTTAGTTGACCATTTTAGTATAGGAGCACCATACACTGTGAATTTTACTTCTTATGAGGAGACAACACAAATTGACAACAAAGCCTTACATAGGATGGATATAGGCACTAATCCTTTTAGTGCCATCTGAATGTATTGCACTCAAGCAAAGAATACCAAACCAATGTGAGATATTCTGCAAGGTTTAGGGAAAAGTTCATAAAAAACAAAATAAGAATGATATTTACACAATGCAAAAACGAGCATATTACACAGTAAGGAGAAAATAAACCGATGCCAATTGTAATTGCAATCATTGTTGCAACTATACTTTTAAAAACTAAAAGGTTAAGTGGATATATATTCGTTGAACTTACAATTTTCTTCTTTATAATTTTCTTAACTGACTTTAAGTGATTCTAAAATTCATCAGAAAATTTACTTCTTTTTCCTTTGATTATTAGACATATTATTAAAAATTTTTCTATTTATTTTTTCATCAAATTAAAATATATTTTCTAAGACATGATTTTAGAATCAGATTAAAGAAAGGCAAAATTAAAAATTTTTGTTTAACACAAAATTCGACATTGCTTTTTAGTAATTAAATCTAAAATTAGATTAATATTAAATACATTAAAAATTTAATAATCAAAATTTCCATATATTAATGATGTTTAAATATTACATAGCTATAAATAAGCAGAATATTGAGAAAATCCCCAAAACTTTTTATGGAGTTAAAAAAGAAAAAGAGAAATGTGTATTTTAGACAAGGAATAAATCACTGGTCTATAAAATAATACATTTCAGTACAAATGTAGATTTCAGGAACTTCTTTACGACTTTTTAAAATCACTAAATTCTGGAAACTATAGGACTAATTTCATTTTAATACGAAAAATAACATTAGAGCATCCCATTTTGGGTCTTTTATTAAAATATTTTATTAATTCAGATTTTCTTTTTTCAACAACAGACTTTTGCTGTGATACACCATGAAAAAAGTGACTAAAGGTGAGAAAAGTTTTGGAATTGCAAGCCTGATTGTACTTCCATATTTGTTGAAATTCCCACAAACAAATATAAATTATTATAAAAAAGAGAAAAATCCATTTCTTTAGCAAACAGTATTTGCATATTATAAAAATTATCATTTGGTTATAGCTTTGTATAGATCATACAATATGAAGCATAAATGCTGCAATTATGGTATCAAGTAGATGTTTATTTTTAATTTCTATGTTATCACTTTGAAATATAGGCAGTCTTGCCATCAACCATCATGGAATATACAAAAGTTTAGAATTATAATTGATTTTTCAATTTTTTGTGGAGAAGTTAAACCGTTTATATTATTTTATAAATTTATTTTGAGATAGGGCTCCCTCACAATGTGAATAGTAAAATGTCATTGCATACTCAAAGATTATCATCATTGCCACTTTATGCAAGTGTTATGAACGAGGATATTATTAGTACTACAAAGGTTAAGTGGATATATATTCCTTTCAACTTACACAGGTTCCCATGTGGCTTTTTCTTTCTTCCTGAATTTACGAGCATCCCTTTGTTTCTCTTCAAGACGATTCTTTTCGAAAGCTGCCCCATCTGTAAAGTGGAGGAAAAAATATTAAAAGAAAATTTACTTGAAAATTTAAATTTTATTCTAGATTCTTTGGAAAACTTTATTAAAGCACAAACCAAACAATTTAAAGGCTAGTTAATATGGACAACTTTCTTTATGATTGTTTTATTTTTTCATCAGATGTTATACTGAAAATTTTCACTTTATTTAAATTCTCTGTATAGAATCAGGTAATAAAGATGAGATTAGGCAGAGCTACAAATATATTCTAAACTTATATCAGCTAAAATTACAAAGAAAATTCTATACCTTTAGTAATTAAATTTAAAATTAAAAAAATATTAAATAATAAATTCAATAAAATTTAAAACATAAAATTCAATTAATATAAATATTAATTTCTTATTCATGGTAAAAGACCTATAAATAATTTTACTGATCTTACATAAGCAGGGATGTTTGTGGAGACAAGTAAAATCCCCAAAACTTTTTATGGAGTTATATACATCAAGAGGGATGCAAAAATAAGTATTAATGAAAGATATTTTAGACAAGGGGAATAAATCACTTCTATGGTCTATAAAATAATAAAGTATTTTAAAAGAAATAAAAACATGTTAAACACATTTTTTAAAAAGATTAAATTTTACTCAGAAAAAACTAAATAAAACAAATTTTTTCAAATTACCAGGATTATTTTTTAAACAAAGAATTATTCGATATCTTTTGTTAATTAGTATGACAAGTATGCTACCTTGAGTATTGTTTACTTTTGACCACATTCAATAAAAACAAATCCTCTTAATATTTTAACTTTTAAATGATGTTATGCAGTCCCCCAGACTCCCTGACTTTCATCCCTAAGCATTTACAACTGTGAAAATTGTGAATGAGCCATACAGCTTTCAGTACCTTCATACAGTGTGCTGTTACCATACCTTACAAAGTTTGTCTAAAAAAAAGAAAAAAAAAAGAAATGGGATCTAGTAGACTACATTGCAATAATTGAGGGAGTATTTGAGAGTTTTTTTTTAAGCTGTATTTTTTTTATTTGCTTTCAAGATAAACAGAAATGAGTAAGAAGAAATAATTTGCAATTTATTTCTCTGGAAACCCATAAAGATTAATGCAAAATTCCAGGAATTCTGGGTTTTCCCTTGAGTACCAACACCTCTACACAATGTATCTAAACAGAGTACTAGAAAATTCCTATCACTTACAATATATATAAGTGTAACAAATTAAAATTTAATTTATTAATGATCTTTTGATTTAAGTATGTTACAGTATCATTAACTTGACTTTAACAACAGTGCTCAACTTTGTCTTTATATAATATTTTCTCATTTTCACTACTAATTTCCAATACATAAAAATAATCATGACTAGAAAAGAAATTTACCATTGGAAGATGAACTACATTAAGTGGTCAATGACTTAAATATTATATGCAAGTACTATATGATACAGTATCCCAGTAAAAAAGGTACACCTCCATATTTGGAACTTCTATTTTCTAGGTTTTCTCACAGCAATTTGGTTGTGGGTAGATAATAAAGTACATCTTTCTCAGAGTCATAATTAGGTCCTTTGGTGCCCATGGCAAAAAGGGGGGGGGATTGTATTTCTATCATTAAATGCAGTGCGGGAAAAGATATAAACATGCTTTCTCTATTCTTAAGAATGAACTCATAACTGACAAATTATGAAACTAATATTTTTTTATGCTAATGCATTACATAAAAAAGGGAAAGGTATTTATAACATTATTTTCCTAAGTTTATTATACATGAATATATCTTTATTATGACTATCCTTTTCATCTTGCTGAAAAAAAATGTTCCCACAAAACTGTCACCACAAGAAGCACAGAACAATTCTCAGTACAGTTACTACATTTGGATACATATATTCTATGGTTCTAGCTTATAAATTCTTTCTAAAAAAAATTTTTTTAAACTTTTTAAGTTTTAAGGTTGTTAAGATCTATTCTGATATGCCTAAATATAAATTTGTAAGCCTACTTTCTTAATAATTCCAATATGACTTAACAGAACCCTGTCATACAAATTATAGAATTCTGGAAACCACTTTTAAACTCTTCATTAATCTTATGTGGGGATGAAATGCCCTCATTTATATCATGTCTTTTTGTTATCACAGAACATTTTTAGCCCAGTGTGGCACCCCTATAACTGATGTATCTTTGGTAAGGGCCTCCTCTGCTGCGTTCTTGTTCTGGAAGCGATATTGCTGTAGATTTTTAAATTCAGAATCATATATCTATTATATTTTCAGTACTAGTCTGTAGTTTTCTTATATGTATATATTGAAAACCCCTCATCATAAACAGCTGCATAAGTCAAATGACAAACAACACCTAGACATCAGATGTTTATTACCGATTCATCCAAAAAGTCTTAGTGTAATAATAAGCTAACTATCCAACTGCCCAAACACATTTATGATATATAAAAAATCAAAAGCAATTACAAACTACTATTTGAATTTCTGACGAGACAGCCAAATTTGATTGCCTTCATTAAAATATATCTCAAGTATGTAATAAAAATAATTATACAGATGAAAGAGCCAATTAAATTAGTGTTTGCATGCTCCAGTTTGTGTGAGGAACTCAGTCATTTTAAAGATTGCAAAAAATTCTTTTTGGTTCATGTAAATAAATGTATTGGCTTCCCTATTAGTAACTGGTTTAGTCTCATATTATACTTGAATGCAAAATATTGAATTCTCCAAGATGTAGTTATACTATACTTGTTTGGTAAAGTTTATTACATACTTTTGTGGGGACATCCATAAGGAAGGTAAACAAAAGTGAACTGATAAAAAACGAATTCCTCAAGACAGCAATTTCACAATGTTTTACTCTTTTTTTTTTAAGCTTTCTAAAGTAGATCAAGAATTTTTTTTTTCTATTTACCAATTTTGTGTCAGTATTTGTTTGTTCTGTTTATGACATCTTTAGAAACTTTCATTTATACCATGTGATTAAAACAGTGTCTCTCCCTTTCCATCCAAAAAACTCCATTAAAGATTTTATTTTTTCCAATATGACAATGTTATCACATGATTAACTTTAAATATTTTTTCATACAATTTTTAAATATGCTCTATTTTGGTTTAATTTAGGATTTGATTTAAAACACCATAACCATACATTCATTATTTTTCCTGGGGCGAGGGGACATTATGAAAGGCTTAGTTAGTATGGTCTTACTGTTAAAACCAATTCTAAATGGTTATGAACATAAATGCTGGAAGCAAGATTTGAAAGATTGAACTCCAAAAGGTAGTGCCTTACTGATTCAGTTATAGATAATCCTGACATTTAATTTTGGGATTCATTTGTATTTAACTATACATTTAAATATACTGAAATATATAATATATAAAAATTTTAGTGTTGATGTGTGTAAATAAAAATCTATGTAAAACCTATCTACATTTGTTAAATTTGGTACAAGGTAGTTTGTGATACCATGCAAAAAATGAAAATTATTGCAATTGCAAGGTCTTAAATCATTGATACAGGAACAAAATGTTTAGTCTTGTGGTGCCTATGAACAATTACATCACCGCATATCGCAACTCCTGATCTGACGGAATTATAATACATGCAGCTTGACTGCAATCTCGATGCAGCAACCATAACTGACTTTCACTTCCTTACGATGGGCCGTTCCCAGTCCTTGACAAAATGGACAAAGTGTTTAAGGTACTTCAAAATAACAAAGAGGTTTTTATCTCAGTGGACAGAGTGAAACCAGCCTACATCTTGTGAGAGCAGGAGCCATCGATGCTTCCCAGCTCTCAACAGACACCGTCACAATCGAGCAACAGACCAAACACAGAAGACTCATCTACCACGATGACAACACATGACCGAAACCGACGTACCCGATCTGGACGCTGCGTGCACTTTCCAATACACCTAAAAGACTATGAGATGTAACGTTAACACTGGGAAGGGGGTACTGCGGTGTCTATGAACAATTATATCACCACATATTGCAACTCCTGATCTGACGGAATTATAATACATGGTTGCAGCTTGACTGGAATCTCGGCGAGGCAACTGTAACTGACTTTCACTTGTAAAAGAATCACCCTGCTTTGTTACGGTGATCTAGTGTACCGTATGCAGTTATATCTGTAGCACGACCCTTCGTGCACGCTTATTTTTATTTCTTATTAAATGTTTGTTAAGTTGTAATCTATAGTGTCGACCTTCTTCACTAATGACCACGTGTATCTAATTGTCGGAGATGGTGTATAATATTATCGTATTCATCGTACACCCAACATCCGCAGTCTTATGTCCAATACGTTTAGTCTTAGTCCAGCCTATTCAAATTTATTTCAAAATTTCAGTTAGTAGTAACAATATACAAATTTTGGTAGTACTTCCAAAAACTTTGACATTTAAATTACTTTTAGGTCTTAACTACATCATAAATCTTATAAGGTAGCCCTTTCTATCAGCAATTTCAAACTAATACGACTTGTAGTGCTACAGTCTACTGTTTTGCTATGCAAGGGCAAAGGAGACTTTTGCTTAAAGGTGATTTCGAATGGCTACAAAAAACCCTGCCACAGTGGGATTCGAACTGATGAACTCTGGTACCGAAGGTCAGCACTCTAACCATCTATTGGACAAATGATTGGGAAAATTCTAAATTAAAAATTACTAAAACTTCCCTTAAAACTATGAATTTTTACTTATAACAGTAATGTTTTGATGAAAAACTTTCAATAATGTTGCTTTAAAAAGGAAAACAGTTGAAAAAAAATAAAACCCTGCACAGTATGCACTAGAAATTAGTAATGAAAACAAAAGTCATTGCAAGAATTTGGTACCAATAAAGCAATAATATACATACCAACATCTCCTTCTTCAAGCTTTCTAATGTCAGGCCTTAGTCGAGAATCTGTGGGAGGTAGCACTTTTTCCAAAGGAGGATGCAATTCATTCAGAGACATTGCAAAGAAGGTAAAATTGTAATACTGAAATGTAGAAAAGCAAATAATTAAGAATACATACCAAGTTATCCAAGAATGAAGATTAGAAAATCAAATTACAGCTTAGAGTTCCAATTATTACACTTTTTTTTATAAACTTTTAATTATAATGAACTAATTATGTCTTTTTTATTTCAAACTTAGGAACAAATATAGATACAGGCCCAGACATTAAATTGGTATAGCATAAGGAAAGTATAAAATGAATAACTTTAGAGCAACAATAAAATATAAAATTACAAAACTAAATTACTAGTAATTTTGAAAGATGAGGAATACCATTAAAAATTAGAATAAACCATGTTTTTACACTTTGTATCAAACACTTTTATTCTTTCCTGCTTAGCTAATTCTGTATTCAATTGTACTTCCAGAATATTTATATCCCATTTCTTCATACCATATTTCAGTCAGATACTTTATTCTTACACAGTTGTAAAAATATATTCACTGGCTCCCATTAAAATCTTCCAACACAATTTTCTTTTTAATCATTAAATAATGAACAAAAAGATATACATATAAATTGTGCCAACAGATAAATTTAAAAGTTAAGATATCATACATTGTTTAGTAACGAATCAAGACCTTAAAGTGCCATAAGAGGAAAAAAAGTTTTACCATTATTCAGCTTGGTTTTTGGGACTGCATTAACCCTTTCGTGGGCCATTTATTTCTCACACAACATTTCCAAACTTTCAAAACAGAATTGCTAATTTTATTCAATCGATCGAACAATATATGACAGCAAAAAACTGAAGCAGGAATTAGTCTTCCTGTCATTCCAATAGCAAGACCAATATATTAGAATGGGTTTTGTGCTTCCCACAGGTGTGTTTTGTAAGATCGTGTAGGTGGGAAGTAATCTTCCCATGGCCCATGAAAGGGTTAAAGAGACGGATCTTACATTTAGTTTTGTTAAAAAAAAAGTAATGTTCAAGGATCAATGCCTTATTCTAATTATTTTACTATAACAAGCTTACACCCAATAATTAATATTTTTTTAAAGCTAAAATCTAAAAGTCTACAATCTAACAAAAACCTTTAAATCTAACTCACCTGATTAACTTTTTTTTCTGGGTTTTTATGAAAAATTCCCCTTTCCAAGGAAATTTTTTAATTTTTATTTCTATGCAAATGTACACAAATTGGACACTTTTCAATAATATAACACACTTAAATCTAATGTAAAAGTTAAATGTTTATTAGCTATTTGGATCACTCGGTAGCCAATGCAGATAAGTTCAGAAAAAAAAATTAATATTTTTCATTAACTTTAATTTTTCTTACATTTATTAAAAACACTGCTTTTGACAAGTATTGTCAAACAAAACATGCAAACTGTTGAATAATACTTATTACATTTAAATTGATAAAATTGGACTTACTGCATTAGCTTCTGAGTGATGCATTTATTACTATTATTGCTGTATAGATTATAAAACAGATATCATTCATGTCTTACATAAAATAGCATTCTTATTTATCCTATAAACTATCACATGCAATAAACACATTGTTTGAAAAATTAAAATTTTTTTAAGTATAATTAGAAGTATTTTGTTATGCAAGAATTGTAACAAATATATTATAGGTATCACTGAATAAAAATTGACTTTCTTACTTTAAATGGAATAGTAACACAAAAAGAATATTAGAGATCATAAATTTAGATAATGTGAATATCTGAAGGAATTTGATAATTTTACAGAATGTGACAAATTTGAGTTTAATTGTTCTATAAACCAAGGTAGGGCCAGAACACTTAATTTGAACATACCAACCATTAACTTTTGTTAATTCATATTAACTAAACTACAAAACATTTATATTATTAATAAGATTTATTTTTTTAAAGGGCCTAAATATAAGTTTGACCTAAACATAAGAAATGATCTAAAAGTACAAAATTATGCCTAAAAGATGTTATCGAAATTCAAATCAAAGTAATGAAAATAATTGTAACAATCATTTTGCCTATGATAAAATAAAGTTATGATTGAACTGCAGTAAAGTTTGAAAAATAAAATGCATTTTTCCACAATTTTTTTTTTAAAATATACATATATATATATATATATATATATATATATATATATATATATATATATATATATATATATATATATATATATATATATAAAGTAGACTTACTCCCCTTAAAATGTGGGAAGGTTTCATTCTGCTGGATCTATATTGGAGAATACTGCTACAGTCTCTCTTTAACATTTAATGCTTAAAAAAGTTATATGAGCCAAACTATATTTTACATAATCTAAATGAAAAATAAAAGAATATAAATTATTACATCAGAGCTATTTTCTGGTCGAGGATCCACTTCCCAGAGTACAGTACTAGGTAAATCATCAATAGTATTAAAACTCTCCATGTCCCCAGAATCAAAACTGCCCTAGAAGAAAAAAACTAATTTTAATGGAAATATGAAACACCAAGAAGAATTAGAATTTATATCAAAACCTGACTGAAAAAAAAAGAAAAGAAAACTGATCCTGGTATAATTATTAGTACAGCTCTGTCAACCAGTTTACTATAACTGAACAGAAAGGGAATAGTATAGGACAGCATAATAGGAACACCTTTAAAAAATGAAAATTTTTAATTAACAAGGGGTTGGGCCATCCTTGGCTTGAATGACAGCTTGCATTCTATGGGGGATTGACAAATAAAGGTCTTGAACAAAGTTCATTGGAATCCCATCCCCTCCTCACATGCTCATGTAACCATGTTTGAACACAGTAAGGTGTGTGAACAGGGGCATTCTCATCTTCAAACACAGGACGTTCTCCAAGAAAGAGTCTGAAGCATAGGGTGAAGATGATCTGCAAGAATGCTTCAATAATGGTTGCCTGTGATCATCTCCTTTAAGACAACAAAAGGCCCCAATCTGCAAGAAGATATTGTGGCCCATACCATCACAAAACTCCTTCCATGTTTCACGGCTGAAACCAGGCAGTCAACATGAAATGCTTCTGGTGCTGTTTGCCAGATGAACACACATCTGGTGGTCTGGAATAATGTAAATGAGGATTCATCAAACCAAATGAAGTTCCCATTGCAGTTCTGTCCAGTTTAGGTAGTCTCAGCAATACGGCAGTCTCTTCATAGCATTTCATGATCAAACTAACAGTTTTGGAATAGCTACTCTCCCATGAATGCTCACAGCATGCAACTCATTGAATAGTTTTCATAAATACAGAGTTCAAAAGGTGGGTAATCATCTCAGACAACGTAGTCTTGCGATTTTGGAAGACTATCCTCTTCAACACCTGTCTATCATGGTCTTTAACTCCAACTTTTGCCCACTGCTGTGCTTTGTAGGAGACACCTAATCCAGGTTTGAGTACGCTGTCATAACCCTTGACACAGTGGTCCTTGAGACACAAGGTTGAATGTCCTGGACATAGAAGCTTCAGCAAGGAAAGCTACAATTATCATCCCTCTTTTCAAGTCAGAGATAATTATGCTTTGCTGGGAACAGAATTTTCTCATGCAACTCTTGTACTTGACTGATACCTTCCCTTTTACCCCTATTAGATGGCACACTGTTGCAACATGAAGCAGCCATTTATTGGTCATAGGATAATTTATTTTTAAATGAGTGTTCCTATTATTTTGTCCTATACATGTACCTAATGATTTTTTAATATGGAAGGCACATCATTAAACAACATTTTCTTTTTTAATAAATCTTAAAATAGCAAGTAAACTTTATATAATGAACACTGCATAGTTAACTAGCTTTCTGTCATACAACAGACACAAATTTATTTTTTTAAAAGCCAATATGGGATTTTAATTTAGAATTCAAGTAATATGAATTAAATTTATAACTTTTTTCTATTAAATTTTAAAGTAATTCTGGTTGATTTATTTGAAAGTTAGGAAACCTTGAGAAATGAACCCATTCTAACATACTTAAGGTTAATATTTAAAGAATGATTAATGAAAAATCTATTTCAACCATAGTGGTGTAGACAAAATTTCTCAGAGATAAAAAACACAGTTTTGTTTCTTTAACTTTTGAGAATCCGAAAATGTATAATGGTCTGAGGTCAAAAAGTTCTAGAATAACTAAAAGAATAACATTGATAAACTAACATTATATGAGCATATGAGTTGATTATTTCTGTAAAGTAAAATATAAAGAAGTATAAAAAAAAAAAGGGAGAGCAATATTAAAACTTTTCAACCTAATAGTAAGTTATTAAAAATTTCACAATTTTAAAATCCATGAACAAACAAGATAAAAAATTTTTCGTTGGAGCTAAAAAAGATAGATCATACCTATTACAAAACATCAAATTTCTTATAAAGTAATAAATGAATTTTTACAAAAATATCTGTACAAATGGTACTCACAGATGAATATTTTTTCTGATTTTTAGACAGTTGAGTAGATGATTTAGCTGAAGCAGCTGTTGTTCCTTGAGACTTTTGATCCTTCAAGAGAAGGTAGTCATCATAATACTGAACTTCAGAACTTTTAAGAAAACTACACCATTTTCCATAGATAAAACGTAACTTTGTTTTTCTAAAAAGAAAATCAAATTAAAAGACAAAATCCTTTCTCCACTTTTTACAATATAGGCATTATTTCTTCTTACTAACTTACTGTCTATCCAAAATAAATCCTTCAACACAGTTGAGGTCTTTACTGTACCAGCCAGCAGGTTTAAAATTTAACTCTGCAACAAGTCCATTTGTATGACAGTTAATTTCCATAACACCACACTAAAGAGAAATGAAAATACTTAAGCCTTGACAAAAGAATTCATTTAAAAACAAAATAAAGTATAAATAAATAATTTTATTTTGAGAAAATTAGTCCAAAAATTTTAAAACGCCAGATCCATAAACTTTATTTAATCTGTTTTAAATATGCAAGGGCACTTGCCTTTAAGCATTCACTCATACAATGCTGCTTAAATTGTAAACCATTTTATAATAGGAGTAAAATAAAGGTAAGGGTAAAATATAGGTAGGGTAATTATTCTCTAAGACAACACAAACGAAATGGGTCCTTGTAATTTAGAAGCAGAGATTAAGCAGAAGAACTCTAAGCTTAGTCTGCCATCATTTAGAAACTTAAAAGATATTAAGACCATGAACCTATTTTATATGTACTCCAGTTGCCATTAATGAACATGGCAGATCTTTGGACAGCTTGAGTCCTGAACCTGCAACCCTCTGGTTATGAGATTGATTATTTTGCTGACTGAGCTACTTCTGCTCTGATCTATGATTTATCCATATTTTCATTTTCAGTAATCACCTACTTTTGTTACATTACTTTCCTGTCAGTCAGAATCACATCTTATAAGAATTGATTTGGTTTGGTCTGGAGCGCTATGGTCTACTGTTTTGCACATGAGGGCTAATGAGACAGGGATCTACAGTTTAAAGCCGATTCCGAATGGCTACAAACATCCATGCCAGCAGCGGGATTCGAACATGCAAACTCTGGCTCCGAAGAGCAGACTCTACCATTAGCCCATCATTCGGCCTTATAAGAATTGACACAGTATTTAACTTTCATAACTGAAATGATGAATCCAGCTCCTTATGAATTTTTTGGAGCAAACTGACAATGACAAGTTGCATAAATATGTAGATTGCTAATTTATCTTACCCAAATTAAAACCATGCTAAACCTGAAAGGGGTGAATAAGAAATAATTATGTGCTATAATTGTCTATCATAAAATGAAACAAAACTATGTGTAATAATATCCACAATTAAAACAGGACAAAGTAATAATATTTCATAATTCTACCATTTAAATTGTTTAAATCAGATGCAACTAATGACAAATTTGACCGTTTTTCTATTAATATTTGTCTACTACATAGAAGTCATATACTGTTTTAGCTCATAAAACAGAATGCCAGGAAACTATTAAAAAATAATTTTAAAAAAAACATGTAAACAAAGTCATAATACAACTGCATCAGGAAAAAAGATTTTCTAAGAAATGCACAAACATCTCAACTAGTACAAAATGTTTTAACTAATTTTGTCAACTGAAGTAAAATTACCTGTTCCATCCATAATTTTCCAACAATGATATTATGTACACAACAGGTGACGCCAGTCCATGTATATATTTCATTGTGTCTAAAAAAATATGAAAAGAAAAAACATTGAAATAAAGTACATTAAGTAAATGTATTGCTTAACTTGGTACAGTCTAAACAGGAAATAAAAATTTAAACATTTAAATGTAATGTACATTTTTATATAACAGAAAGTAATGGGTATTAAGGTGAGTTTATGCCTGCCATATTGGACAGATACCTCTTGCTCCATGATAACCTATGGGAAAAATAAAATTGCTACTAGTCAGCTCATATTTAAAGAAATGCAATAGAACAGCATATTCTCTAGAATGCTATCTTCCAAAACATAGGAAAAAAATGTTTAATTTTAAATTATTTGTAAGAAATTTTGGTATATCTTCTTCAAACATAAATAAGAGCATTTAACAGTCATAAATTCAAAAAAAGGGGAAAAGATATCCTTGGTATTTCCTGTTCTAACACATACGATTTTTTTTTAAAGATGTTTGTATAAAGAATTCTTTAAACAAACTATCCAGAAAGAATTTTATTTTCCCTGCCTCTATAGGTATCACTGAGCAAGAAGAATCAAATGTAGTAGGTACAAACTACCTTAATATTTCAAAATCAAGAATTAAAAAAAAATTACTAAACTTAGTTTAAAAGTGAGGACAAGGAAAGTGATGAAAATCGTGTTTTAAAATTGAACCAAACTAATGGCATAACATAATTCAACTAAGTAAACAATCAACTGGTTAAGAAACATAAGTTTGGCTTAACTTTCTTCACATGCATGTAGCTTACAAACTCCAATAAATTATAACAATATCTGGGATTACTAAATGATAAAAACATTTATATATATTGAGTAAAAATTAAAGCTTTTGAAACTTTAGAATCTTTTATAAAACTTTAAAATTTTCTATCAGAAACTAAAATTTTAGAATATGAATATTTTTTTTTAAAATAATGAACCTAATAATATAATTTTTGATCTCTTTCTAGCATTTAACTAGATAAAAATAACTACAGAATTTTGAACAAGTTTTAACACTACTTTTAAAACTAATATTTTTCTACCTATTTCCAATATTATGATTTATTACACAGTTATATAAAAATAGTTTAGGGCTACATAAGGTTGCCTGCACTTTAAGGAAACGATTTTGATAGTTAAGTTTTATTCATAAATGCGATATGTTTTTGTGGCAGTTTGTGTCTGATAGCCATGGTTCTTAACAATAGCTCTAGCTTGAATTTTCCATGAAACTAAACTTTATCTTAGTACTGGCATGTCAATTTCACAACATTCCTCTTGTACTGTTTTGCAAAGTCTGTTCAGTGTTCTTAGATGCTGTTTTCCCAAGGTTTACTTTAATAAACCAGAAGTACAAGAGACCACTGGAGAAGTGTCAGGTGATTTTACAGGTATTTCATTTAAAAAGATACACTTCATTCCTGTTTCTAATTCTTTCTTTTGCTCAATGATAGGTGTAACTGGAGGTTTTGACCATATGAAGCTGAACTTTATCAATGCAATTCTCATATATCGCTGGGATTTCTTCAAAAATTTATTCTACAATATTAATAAATTGATTTTGACTTTACTTGAGATACTTTTGATTTTTAATTTGCTCTCCCGAGCAATAGTTACTGCCAGTCACACACCATACATGCTAAAGCACTTCAAATTAAAGCAGTTTGCAGTAAAAAGGTTAAGATGTTTGTAATAGTATGGAGGGAATTGAATGAAATTTCTTGCCTTGGGGCATCATCTCAGTTTAATCATGCCCTATGGGCTGACATTTTAAAATTTATATTTATATTTATATTATTATTATTGTAACTAATATTAAAAATTGGAGAGTCTTATTAAAAAAAAATTGAAATAACAGATTTTGTTAAATTACAACCTGATGTTAAATCATTTCTGCAGACTTACTTCACAAGCTTTAAAATGACTGTTCCTTCTGGTTTAATCTCTACAGAACGGGCCCACAATTTTAATTTTGGATGAATGGCACCAGAGAACACATAGTGAGGAGAATCAACATGGAATGCAGATACAGGGGGATGATGACTAACCTGTTCAGTTAAAATCCGTACACCATCTTCTTCCCTGTTGAAGAAATAAAAATATCATAAACACACTTTTTAAAAATAATTATAATTTTTTTAAAAGGCATAAAATAACAAATTTAAAGTACTAAATAAACCAAATAATGGTACAACTATTTGTTTCTATTCATTACAGACACATGGTCATTAAAATTAAAATTTTTCACTGTTAGAAATAAAAGATTTCTTAGAATTTAAGGACTATGTAAATTTAATATACTCACTTCTAAAAATTAAGCACAAAGATGTAAAATGGAAAAAAAAAATGCTTTGATTGACACAAAATTTGGCAGGAAAGTAGCATATATTTATGCATAAAACAAAATCAATAATTACATACAGAAATGTAAACAATATTAAATTTTTGTAAGTTATCAGATAATGACATACTGGAGACTAAAACAGAATTATGTATACAGTGAAAATAAACATAAAATGAAAAAAAGGACATTATTAGGGTATGTGATCCCTCCTTATCTGTATACATTTTCACCTTGTGACCATGCATATTCAATTAGGTGGTTAACCACTGCAGAATTAAGCAATCACCATTCTTCTAGTAGAGCGGTTTCCAGCTCAATTACAGTGGCTGGAGGTGGAAAACATGAAGATACAGCACAGCTGAGAGGATACCAAAGATTTTCAATGGGATTAAGGTTGGATGAATATACTGGACATGCTGTATGTGCAATCCATTCCCTCTCCAGGTAGTCATCGACGATGTCAGCTCTATGGGGACGTGCATTATCGTCCTTTAAAACAAAATTAGGGCCAACAGCTGCAGCGTAAAATCTTACAATGGGTTCTAGGACTTCCTCTCGATACCGGACAGCTGTAACAGAACCCGTTTAAAGATGTGCAGGTCAGTGCGGTATCCTAATGAAACCCTGCCCATACCATAATGCTTCTACCTCAAAATACATGATGCTCAGTGATGTTTTGGGGCTGATTGTGTGTTCTTTGTTCACGCAATATGCTTATATGCTTGTCATCTGGCTACAGAGCAAATCTTGACTTATCAGTAAACATGACATTGCCCCACTCAGACACAGTCCAATTGAAATGTTCCCAGCACCACGTTAATCATGCCCCTCTTGATTGGGCAGATAGAAAAATACAAATTCAAGGTACCTGGGCTTACAGTCCCCTCATATGTAATCTTCGGTGTACAGTAGCTGAGATATCAACTTACAAATGGCACAAGTATGGAGGTTGCTCTGTGATTCTGCTTAGCTAAAATAGCAATATATTGATCTTCCATGGGGGTTGTTACCCTTGGGCGACTAGCTATGGGCCTTCAGACAGCTGTCTGTGTGGTTTGGAATTGTTTCCATAAATGTGAAATTACAGAATGATGAACACTGCAGAAAAGAGCAACATTTGTGGTCGACTGTCCTGCTTCAATGTGCCCCACAGCATGCCAACACTCAGAATCTTCCATTCATCTTCTGAAAGCCATAGAAACATGTATATCTTGAAAACAAATTGTACGAAAGTTTTAAACACCTTCTATCAGCACTTACAATCAACTTCTGTAACCCTTCACAAAGCTGGCATCTTATAAGACTGACCTTTTTGCATATTTCTTGACATTAAAGCTCGTTTGGCTGTTAACTAACATATTTGCATACTTCCATCTACCTCTGCAGTGAATTGCTTCCTTTTCAATTTTGATTGGCTTCTGGAAATTAGCATTTTCATCTTTGTGCTTAACTTTTTGAAGTGATTGTAAATATCCATAAAATTCTCTGTATGTGTTTGTTTACTAGGTATTATGAAATGGCTGTATACATCTTTATGAAACTTTACAGGGTGATTTATATAAACCCTGGGAAAGTTTTAGGCAAGTCAAATTAATTGAAAGTCAGGGTCATGATGAATATGAACACTTTTTTTTTTTGCATTGCATCACACCTGGAGACTATATAATAAGGTACCATTGGTTATATTTTCATTTTAATGTGCTAATATTATTAAAAAAATTTAAGTGATTTAATTCCTCTGATAGTATTTAAAATATTTTAATTTCATATAAGTTTTACTTTAATTTTATCTATTTTTATTTGACACATTTCTTTCTTTTAAATTCCATGATTTTTCTAATATCAGTCTATTTCATTGTTAGAAGTAACAGTGAGATTGTTTGCAAAACTTAAAAGTATTTACAGTGTGCTTAATATTTTATTTATTCAGTACCTCGGTTCTCTTTAATATATATATATAATTTTGCCTTAGTTTAGTGCAAGGATAAATTGCCAAATATGGCACTTAACTTATATTTCTTTACTTTCTGAAGAAAAAATTAAATGTGCTATTTATATACTGAAAATTGATCATTTTCTTTCAAAATTACTTATATTGCTGGAATGTAATATAAACTTAATCTAAATTTTAAAACCTTATCAGAAACTAGATTGAAGGTTGGGTCTGAAGTGGCTAATTTCCTACATTTTGCAAATTGTAGAACACTTGTAACAGATTCAATGAGTACATATTTGTACATAAATGTATTTGTCCAATAAGAAGTCAGAAAGAACATACCTATGAAGTTCATATGTTTCTCCAAGAAGAGGATTAAATGGCTTTCCTAATCTTTCCCAGTTTGAAGAAATGCCAGCTACAGCAAAAGCAGCCACATACTATAAAAACAACCATTTAGTAAAAAAAATTTTGTTTAAGCAAAATCTCTAAAACCAAATGTCCATTACTTATAAAAATATATCAGCTTATAAATTAACGACATAAATATATACATATAATTTTATTTTAATAAATATTACATTTTATATTAATTATATAATTTTATATTAATATAAAATTATTATTTTAATATTTTATATTATATATAATTATATATTATATTATATATAATCAGGGCCGTAGCCAGAAATTATTTTCGGTGGGGGACCAAGGGAGAAAGACATCTATAATTGTGAATGATACTTCAATTAATGAAAGGAAAAGCACTGTATTTCCAGAATACAGTGCCGGAAATACAGTACTGTATTTCCGGCCAGCGGCCCAGGAAGAATTTTATGATAGATGGTTTTTTTTTTTAAAGAAAATGACTGTTTATTTTCATGAACAGCTAGGCAGATAGCACACACACACACAAATGTGGGACATTATCTATCTACAAAATGGTCTTTCAAAATTTCGGGAGGGGGGGGGACAGTCCCCCAAATCCCTCTCCCTGCCTACGGCCTTGTATATAATTATATTATAATAAAATTTTATTATTAAAATTTCAAATCAAAGTGACCCTAAATTTGTAAATCAATAATATATGGCTAGAAGTATTTCAACCTAAATTTTGTAAATACCTTTAATCAAAGCCAGCGTTAAGTGGTAGGCTAGGTAGGTGATTGACTGCAGCAGCAAAAATATTTATTTATTAAACATTTTAACAAATCTATTTTAGTGTTATTGTCTTAATTCAACTGTATGTATTTTTTCTGATTAACATGGATTGTTTATTATTTTATTTTCTGAAAAATTTTAAAAGTTATTTAAAAGCTTAGAGGGTAGCATTTTTGGGTTTTACCTATGGCAGCTAAAATGATATGGCTGATCTCAAAAATTTTAAGTTAAGTGTCTATACACTGCATCAGAAAATCACTGCTGTAAAGAAATGAATAAGTATAAAAAGTTCAGAATAGAAGTAATTGAAAACAAGTTTACTCTAAGAACTAGTTTATACAGTAGAACCTTTTTTTAATGACCCTACGATACAACAACCCCTTTGTTAGAATGGCCATCGAAAAAAAGCCCCAATTATTAAATAACCATACCCAATAACCATAGGAATAATATTTTGAATTATTACAATGACCCCAAGCGTATTATTTTTCATTAGAATGACCGCCAATTTTAGTCTGAAGAACTCATGAGCAAGTGGGCTATTTCAAAATTACTGTACTGTGGTGCAACTTCAAGAAACCTATACTCCTCTCTTTGTGTTTGCTTAAAGGGGAGGGGGCACGACAAAAAGGGGAGAACTAAATCTTCAATTATTTTTTGACGAGTTTGTTGTGGTATACGAAATCTTACAGTGCTGTGGAGAAAATTTGAATGAGGACGATTTTATTGCCCGTATTACTGGAAATGAAGAAATCTGCAATTCTGATGACAAAAGAAATCGTCCAAGCTTTTGAAAAAGTGAATGAAAAAGAAGCCTTCAATGCAATCAATGCCTTGCATCACTATTTTGAAGGACAATTTAATTCTGAAGATTTCCTTCAAAATCTAACGGATATGGAATTAGTTTTAATGAAAAATTACCAAGTGAACTTGAAACAGGCGCCAATCAAAGACTTTTTTTTCAAAAATTCAGCAATGGAAATACAAATAAATAGAAGTGTTCTTTAGGTATGTACTGTTGCATCATTTATTTGCTCAATTTTTTTAAAAATTATTTTTTAATTCGTTACAACGACCATATGATGTTGGTCCCACAGGGGGTTGTTATACCGAGGTTCTACTGTAATTAAATGACAATTTTCACTCAGTGTATTAACTTAATTCTTAAATTTGGTAGATAAAAAGTAATAGTTTCATAACTTTAGATGTAATAAATTAGGATAAAAATTTATATTTCTTTTATTGTTATATTATAGCAGTGGACCCACATAAGGTCAAATAGAACCATATTTTATCTTTATATACCTTATAAAGAGCTACACCACACTTATGCAGTATTGAATACATAGTCATTTTTGATTAAAGTAATACAAGTGCTAAATAAAATGCACAGGAAAAATATATAATTATTAAAAGTAAGAATTTTACAAAATAAATGTTTCAAAACTTGATTGATAATGTTAGAATATAATAATAATGTACTTTATTAAAATGTAAACCATTTAACTAACACCTTTGGTCAAACATTTGAAATCTGGCACAAAATAATGTACAATAATAGTTGGTC
>CM063500.1:79154624-79254624 GCA_032207245.1 Pardosa pseudoannulata | reverse complement strand
TGTCAAGTTAAATAATAATAAAATAAAGCAATATCAGAAGTATTTACTTCACTGAACTGTCACCAATTTCCGTGATGCCCTTAGCAAAGATTGTTGTCCCATGTATGCACAATTGTATGAAAGTTTTGAGAATCATATTCATAAAATCACCTGATAAGTGAAACTATACCACTGTATTTATTTTCTACTCTAAGATATAGGCTTTGTTCTTCACTGAATGTATTACAAAGTACTGGATGGCATTATCACTGACATGCAGTTAAAACATTTATTAGGTTTCTTTTTTCGTTTTATAAGCAAATACATAGCAAAAGGAAAGTTTATATATTTGTAACCAAATAAAAACAAGATAATCGGTTACTCTTATTTCAAAAAGCAAGTTTGAAAATTTTTAAACTTCTATTGTTTTAATTATTTTGTAGTATGGTATTCATTGTTGGTTGATTTATATCACTTATATAAATCACACATTTAACAAAATCATCGATTTAAATCAAAAATATTTAATTTTCCTACTTTGTGAATTTTTGAAGCACATTTTTTTATTGAAAGAGTAGGTGGAAGAGAGCACTATGGTCTACTGTTTTGCTAAACAAGGGCTACTTAGACTCAGGGCCCAATTAAGGCAAAGTTGGGAACAGGGCCTGATAGTACCGTACCCCCCCTTCCACCCTCCTTTCAAGGAGAAAAAAAAACAGTTTATAACAGAGGATACAAACGAATATTTTTAGAGGAAAGTTTTCATTAATTTTTTTATGTTTACATACCCTTGTAGTACATTTGAATGCCAAAAATCTGTGACTGGGGTAAATAAGTAAACTGGAGTGTGTTTTAGATAAAAATGTCAACATTTTAACCTTTGTGCTAAAGAGCAGCTCCCTACCCATTTGGCCAATTGCATCAATGGAGGTCTTCCCCAACAGCATTAATAACTTTTACCCCTTAGCCCTAGCAAAAAAAAAAAAAAGTTTACATAGCCCTCTCTTATTAAAAAAAAATACCAAAGCAGAATTTTTTAACGATTCTCTCTTAATTTGACATAAGTCCATAATATATTCACTTATATTTGTTTTGGGATGTATTTAAGTACTAGTCCTTTAGACATTGATTAATTTTTTTTTTTTTTTTTTTTTGTAAATAATGGAACAAATATGAACAGTTTGTAAGAGTCATTCGGAAAAGATTGAAAAAATAATTATGCATTTAACACATTGTGTCATACATAAATAATACTATTTAACTCTCTAAGCTACCCCTTTTTTGTGGTTGCATCATTGAAACCAACACATATAGGACTGTTATAAAAAAAAATTATATCTAAAGACTTCAAAGAGTTTTCCATATCCTTGCTGCAGTTTTACTCAAAAGTAAAATTTTGTGTAAAACTGATACAAGCACTTGCATCCCTTTGATTCTCACTACTTTAATTGCCAAAAAATACATCTTCATAAACTTCTTATGTAAAAAGTTCATGATATTAGATATGATGAAGAAATACTTCCCAGTATAACTTAACTGCAAGAATGAGCAGTTAATCATGAAATTGGTGTAGACAAAATAAAAAAATCTCAGTTCCACAGTTAAAAATTACAGTGCAATAAGGACCTATTCATATTAATAAAACTATGGAATAGAAGTCAAGCTAAACAATTTTAAAGCAAAGATTTTCTACAGAAGAATTTTAGAAATACACTAGTACTACATAGGCTTGAAGCTTTCTGCTTCATTACTATTTTAAATCAAGATTCATCAGTTAATTTGTTAAAATATATTTGCCCAAAAATGCTTAGCACAGTATAAATTAATTTTAAGTACTCCTAAACTATTTAAGTTGTTATGAAAATGTATGATTTTCAGCTTTAGGTCTATTAAACTGCTAGAAAACATTTTATGTAAAGATAAATTTTATATATTTTATGAAATCAATATATAAAAGTTTAAATTTTAAAAACCTAGAAAAAAAAAAAAAAAAAAAAAAGAACTAGATACTAGTAATAATATTTTCTAATTTGGCTAAAATTTAGTACTGTTAAAATAAATACTGCTACCAAATTCTCAAAATACAAAAAGAAAAATTATCAGAAGCTTAAAAAGTAAAATTAATTTGCAATTGAAAATAAAACCACAACTTTTTTAATGTAAATATTTATAAGATTGATAAAATTTGTTACGCTGTGAATAAAGAGTTACTTAAAAATTTCATTATTTAAGTTTAGTACTGCATTATTACGATGATTGGGTTGGTTAGCGCTATGGTCAAATTGTTAGTATAGGAGGTTTTAAAATCGATTCTAAACGGTTAAGAACATCTGTTAGTGTGTAATTCGAAACTACGACCTCCGGTATCGATTTGATTTGATTTGGAGTGCTACGGTCTACTTTTTACAACACGAGGGCTAACGAGACCGGGACTTGCAGCTTAAAGCCGATTCCGAACGGCTACGAACATCCATGCCATGGTGGGATTCGAACCCACGAACTCCGGTACCGAAGGTCAGCACCCTAACCAATCGGCCATCGTTCGACCAGGTATCGAAATGCAACGTTTTATCTGACTGACAATTTAAACATAGGATCAACATAAGTAACGAAAAATTTTGGTGTTTTACCTCCTTTTTCTCCCTATAATACACGTAGATATAAAATTTCTCACTTTAACTATTAGTAAGATAACATTTTTCTGCTATTCTTACATTTGTTAGTAACCATCGGTATAAACAGAAGTAAACAATACAATTTAACCCATGCCCCTTTTATGCGGCAGCTACTTTAAACTTCAATTTAAGCTACTTAAAATTATAAAATAACAATGTTTTAAGATCTACATTAAATATTTAATAGCATAGAACGAGAATATGTTTAAAGAAGCTTGCGGAAAACACCGGGATTCAAAATATATGTACATATATGCGCACAAGAACTTAATATTTACACACCTGCAAATACATTTACTCACGTCTTTTTCATCATAAGAAAATAGTAGTTATACTTTAATTCTGATCAAATATCTTGATAACTACGCTAAATTTTTATAAGACAGAATATTTTGAAATTTTATAACATTAACGTATGAATGCACTCTTATTACAAATAAATTATTTACAAAAATATGAACGTATGTACAAATATATATAAATGCTGAGGAATGCGTTATTAATAAACAATGATTTCTAATTAATTTTACATAACACTACAGCAAGGTTTAATGCAATAAATCTGCTTTTTATAAAGCAACTGGTAAACAATACGCTAAGCAATTTCTTTAATTTGAAAAGGTACCTGACATTTAGTTATATTCAGGACTGTTCTAATAAACTGCTGTCAAGCTATTTTGAAACTATACGAGAACAAAAACAAAAATTATCGATACGATTACAAGAGCAAAAACAATTTTATCCATGAGTATAAATTTAGTAATGCTGCTGAAACTAAATGAAAAAATGAAAACACAAATAACCATATATATGCAGCTATGAAGTACAGAGAGAATTTGCTATTTAATTTGACTAGCAATTGATGCTTCCCAGTGTCATCTCAACTTCCCAGCAGGAAAGAAAAAAAATTCAGCTGGAGCTTTAAAAGTTATTTAAAGAACTTTTCTCACCTGGCAACGGGCGATGATTCGCCTGGTTCAATTTCCTATCCTTTTTGTCATGTAACTCACTGTATTTCATCCTGTGCGAGTAAAAGTAATCGGCAATGGCCTTCATGTCCTTAGCAATTTTTATTAGGAGGCACTTTTCACATTAACCTATATCAATTTAGAGGTCAAATATGACATACTCGTCACTGGCACTCACAAAACGCTTTGCTCTCTCTTCTCTCTAACATGAGCGCGAAAGAGCATGCATGCATAGTGTGTGCCTGCTGAAATTTTTCGACGGGTTGCCATCGTAGGCGTTTTCGCCTATCTGCGATTTCGAAACCGCAGTTTGTGTCGCTTAACAGGATTTTTCGCTTTCACTGGAAGATAACGATGCGCGTGGATAAATGGCGCGGAACGTCATCCGTCATTCGAAGAACACTACTCCGATTAGTTTTCTATTTAATGATAGAAATGTTTCTCAGGCAGAAGGAATAACTACACAGGTGCAATGACGGATTTACGTGTAAGCTATAAAAGCTCAGAGCAGGGGTTCTCAACGTTTTTGCAGTGCGGCAGTGGAGTAGCACAGGTTTCTGTTTCAGAAGCCAAATCTGATGACCCTTCAAATCACAAAATATACAGAGATAAAACTTTCTGGAGCGAGGACAATATTAATCTACAAAATGTTATTGCGAATGGATGTTTTGACATCAAATAATAATAAATTACCTATTAAACGGAATTAGTTGAAAATGTTTTGTTAATCAAAAATAATATTCAAAAATTACTGACTGATTCTTACAGACTCAATATGAAAATAAACATTTTTTTTTCACTGAAAAAATTTTAGCACCCCTGTATAATAATAGCCTAAGTTATCTGCCCGTCTGTCCACGAATTTATGACGCGTTGGACCTGGAATGGATACAGCATCCATATTGGATTCTTGATGAGTTACGGTTAGCAACGTTCGAAATCCACCCCTTCCCCCCTTTTCTAATTTCAAGCCCTATTTTCTCCGGTTAAAAGTACGCGATTCAATTTATCAATAAGGCGATTTCACGCAGTATGGCAAATTCTCAAATTACTAGCATATAGCCCATCATATGACGGGATCAGTAAAATTTTTAATATTCCAGAACTGTTAAGTACCCAATGAGGCAGGTAATAAAATGGTTTGTTTTTTGGCTGAGAATTATCTGGTTCACTCTCAATAGTTTATTTACCGTCATACTCCTCTAGAGTCTCCCGATCCTGTAATGCAGTTTAGAATCACATGGAATTCATTGAGTCAAACCATGTGGTTATGTATAACAAACAAACAAACTTCTTAATTTCCAAATATATATAAATTAAAAGTTAGATATTTAGTAGTCCTCGACTTATATGAAAATAATTTATTGTTAATACCGATGATAAAATTTTCATTACAACAAAAAATAATCGATGATTGAATTTAAAATTATCACTTATATACTTAATCTATTATTTAAGTCAAATATAAAAGAAAATTATTTGCTTAATATGTAAGTTCAGCGATAAAACGTATGAAAATAATGCACGCGATATTTAAATAATTTAAAACAAGAAATGATTATATGAGATGGTTAAAGGAATGACGTCATAATGCTAGAAAAAAAATGTTATTTTTACCTATTTATTACGTGAATAAATTGATAAATTTAATCGCCTGCCCTTAGCCGAGGAATCCATTCCAGGTACAACCGCTTCAAAAATTTGCCGACAGACACCTTAGGCTATTATTATATAGGGGATCAGCGATAAAACGTATGAAAATAATGCACGCGATATTTAAATAATTTAAAACAAGAAATGATTATATGAGATGGTTAAAGGAATGACGTCATAATGCTAGAAAAAAAATGTTATTTTTACCTATTTATTACGTGAATAAATTGATAAATTTAATCGCCTGCCCTTAGCCGAGGAATCCATTCCAGGTACAACCGCTTCAAAAATTTGCCGACAGACACCTTAGGCTATTATTATATAGGGGATGACAATTCTGGCTTTAGTTTCAAACGGAAGGGCAGTTTATTGTTTGTCTATTGGCTGTTGTAAACATGAAAATGAATGGGAAGGGCATTATAGTAGTTGTGACGTTGCGACAAATTGCCTTATTTAATGATCCCATTATAAATAGGTAAAAATACCATTTATTTTTCTAGCATTATGACGCCATTCCATCTCATTTAATCATTTCTTATTTTAAATTATTTAAGTATCGTCTGCATTACTTTCACACTTTTTATCACTGAGCTTAGATATGACGTCAATATTTTTTTCTTTCATATTTGGCTTAAATAATAGATTAGCTACATATGCGATAATTTTAAATTTAATCATCGATTATTTTTTGTTGCAATGAAAATCACCGGTACTAACAGCAAATTCTATCGACCTCAGAGTGTAGTGGAAAATGATAGTTTCGTTCCTTTCTTCCATTAATTACCGTGGACATTAAGAACTTAACGATAGTTTCGACTTACCTAAAAAGATTTTGAATTACCTTTCTAAATGAATTCAACGGGATTCTAAACTGCATTCACATTATCGGAAGACTTTAGAGGAGTACGAAGATAAATTATTGAGCGTGTACCAGATCATTCTCGGCCACAAAACAAACCATTTTTTTTTATCTGTCTCATAGGGTATTTTAGAATTCTGGAAAATTAAAAAAAATTTACTGATCCCGTCATAAGACGGGTTATATGCCAGTCGATTATCAATATATATATATATATATATATATATATATATATATATATATATTCCTTGATATTAACTGAACGATAGGGAATTTGCCACTTCTATAAAAGTGCCGTTCGGGGCGGGTATCCTTTTCATCACTATACGTTATTGTGGCGCGGGTGCATTTGCCATTTTTTTTCCGAATTAAAAAAACTCACCTCCACGTGATCTTCCTTGTACGTGTATTATATAACATATCTGTTTATTTTGTGTGACGCGTCATCAGAATTGTCGTTTGCAAATTATCTTAAAAATTCAAAGTTTCTGTTCTCTTAGTATACATGTAATCTAAGTCGAACTGAAGTACTACCATCTAACGGTTTGGTTTTGGAGTGCTACGGCCTACTTTTTGCAACACGAGGGCTAATGAGACCAGGACCTACAGCTTAAAGCCGATTCCGAACGGCTACGAACATCTATGCCACTGTGGGATTCGAACCCACGAACTCCGGTACCGAAGACCAGCACCCTAACCAATCGGCCATCGTTTGGCTTCGGCTACTGAGAATATGGGAGAGAAAGATATTAATAAGAGCTTTTGGAGCGCTTGTGAAAATGGCGAATGGACAACTAGAACAAATAGAAAAAATATATCTATAAAAAGTTAGATATTGTCACTGAGAATAAGAAAAAGAGGGTCCAATGGCTAGGCCATGTGGAGAAAATGGAGCCAAGTAGAATCAAAAGAAGCTTTTAAAAGAAAACTCCCAGCGGATCTATGTCCAGCAGAAAACCAAGGAATAGGTGGATAGATCAGGTCAAAGAAGATTTAAAGAGTTGGGAAAACACTAACTGGAAACTAATGGCATCGGGTGATAATATAGTAGTCGGGTGAAATGGAAGTGTCTTAAAGGCGGCCAGGGCCGTCAAAGGGCTGTAGTGCCGATGATAAACCGTTTGTGTTTATGAAGCATAAAAATTTATGTTATATGAATTACAGTGGACTCCGCTTAATGTAATCAGTTTGGGACACCATGATTTTGATAACTATAACCGATTGATAACAATAAACGATGTAAGGAATTTGCACCCACGACTTTGTGTGCTCGGCAATGACATCGGCCGAATCACCCCATTTGACCCCTTCCACCTGGCATTTTGCGGAAGTAAGAAGCCGGCCGGAGAAAGGGGGCCGATAAGGATTTTCGGTGTCGTGGTGTGTTTTTGCAGGGCCTTGTGAGGTTTCCAGACACTCCCCCCCCCCTTCGAAGAAGGGAAGAATCTGGAAGGAGTTCAGCAGAGTGGGAGAGTCGAGATAGGGCCGGCAGCCGAGAAACATCTCTCTGCGCTGATGTGGAAAGAAAAGACGACGCTGGGTGATTAGCTAGGACTGGCTCTGAGACTCACGATGACATTTGATTTTCTTTAATTTTGTTTTTATTTTCTTTGTAAATAAATTTTTGTTTTTGTCTGTCCAAGTTTCCGGAGAAATTATATTTTGGAAGATATGCATCCCAGTGACCACTGTCGAAACATACCTGCCCCAGTACAGTAGGCGGGCAGGTCCCACGCAAAACGTAGCGCACCGGTAGAAAAGAGGGTGCGTTACAAAACGATATGCAATATTAGATAAATTTATTCCCTCCTTTAATTCACACGTACTAAATTCCAAAACAAAATGAAAAAACACACCTTATATTTATGTACTGTATACCCTTTAAAACATAAGAATTATACATAAGTAAACATAAGTATACATAATTTAAAAAAATTGATCAATTGTTGACTGTCTACAATTTTTTCTAACAAGCTCATTGATAAATTGTTCGTAATCATAATCAACTGGTCATAACGATTTAAAATTTCGATCTTTTGTTTTAATGTTACATCATATCGCTTTCTGGCTTCCATATCGACAAGCTGCAAGTAAGGGAGCAAGGCATAAAATGTGCATACGCTTCTTCTCAGTTCCGATAAGAATGTGTTGCCTTCTGCTTATCTAACCATTGACCATCAGCAGGGTGTGCGTATTTCAGAAAAATTCCAGGAACGTGCAAATTTTCCCGCTCCTTTGTTCGTACCCCATTTCCTTAGGTGGAAGTAGAGAATTCTCGGAAATTCGAAAAGAATGGGTTCCTACTGAATATATTGTGAATATTCCTTCGTTAGTTAAAATGAGGTTCGAAAACGGATAACATTAACCAATGTAACGATCACATAAAGCGATAATTTTAACATACAAATGAATAGATAAAATCAGGACCAAGTGTTTACGATAACAATAAGCGATTGATAACATTAACCGCGATCACATTAAGCGGAGTCCACTGTAGTATCCTATATGATTGGACAAATATCCTTAGATGACTATAAGATTGAGACATTGTCTCAGGAAACTATGCTAGTTTAAAACCTTAAACTCTCAGAGCATTTCTTTTAGAATGTCAACATATTAAATTACTTTTCATAGTTAAATTTTAGTCATGGAAAAGTCGGTTCGAAAGGTTAAAACACAAGTATTATTCGTTAGGGTTAAAGAAGTTAAAAGAATATACAAACAATTTACCTTTTGTTCAGATGCTGAGTATGTTTCAGTCTTCCCACAAATGTGAACACGAACATCACTTTAAAAAAAATCTCGTGATGATTACTTTTATCATTTTAAATTTACAAAGATGTGACAGATGATCACGAAAATAATTTTCCATTTGAACAATACCGTGTTGTGCATTCAGTTCGAAATGAATTCATCTTTTCCCACCGTGGTAAGTCGCGAGATCTGTGACCCAATGAACTAAACTCTGCATGAACAACCACGAAATTATTCTAGAGATTTTCACGAAAATTTACCAAGCGTAAACCCATAAATGCACACAAAAAAACAGAGCGTGTCCCCAAATTTTTAATATGTTACAAGGGAAAGTCCTAAAAGTAAAACTTCAAATAAATAAAAACGAATTAAAAAATTTGCTTTGTTAATGAACCGTAACGTGCTGAGCAAGGGCTATTATCATATCAGGTTGTTAGAGGATTAGTTTAATTCAATTTGTTTTCCATTAAACGCTTTTGACAACGTCAATAATTCATACAAATAGCTTTCATCATATATTTATTAAGGTTTATGCAACTCACTGCTAGTTCTTGAAAAGCATTTACGAAGACAGTAATACCTTGAAAATTTCTAACTTCTTATTTAGAGCAGTGGTTTCCAACCATTTTTAATTTAAAAAAAAAAAAATGTTCGCTACTTTCCTCCCTCTTCTATCCACCATACCTGACGAATTTTCCCTATTACGACATTCTAAATACTACTTCGGGTTTCACAATAAATTTAAGTTAATACAAAAAACTAAGTAATAACTATACAGTAAACAGGCGATGGTGTACGTTTAACAATGGCATAAATTTAACAAATAAAATATTTTAAATATGGAAATTAAGACTGCATTAGACACAACAAATTTTGACAAAGTTTTACAGCAACGACAAAAGTGGTTCTGACATAGGGGATTGACTGCAGCTTTCTCTTCTTGACAGACATTTTTACATCAATAAAGTGTAAACATGGTTTGAAGAAAATTTTTAAGCTAAAATTTTTTAGACAACATATAGCGGGCTAAATCCCAGTTCAGGCTTGCCCGCAGAACCAAGTTCAGTGGGCACGCTAAGCGTGGGAGATGTCGCCAAATTCTAGAACCCAGTTTTCTGGCAAACCTTGCTATGATCAAATATAGTAAAAGTAGAAAGTAGAAAATAAAAAATAGAAGTTTGCCAGTTTTCTGGCAAACCTCTATTTTTTATTTTCTACTTTTTTTTTTTTTAAATTTGTATTCATTTTAACAAAATTTCAAATCTTTTTTTGTTCAAAATATACTTTGAAATTGGGTATAAACTTAATACAAAACGAAGCACAAATTGTAAACATCACTTGGCGACAATTTGGCGATCACTTGAACAAAAATAGAGCCAAAAACATGGCGGCCGGCCCCCGGAACTGGGATTCTACCCGCATGGCGCAGGCGATCCACTTATTACATGGCATACTGTCTGTCTACAACTAGAGTAGCTCCCGCCAACTTAATATATTTTACAACTATTATTAGAAGTCTGCTGATCTCAAAGTCAGCTTTTGCCAACTAGTCTATGCCCGTTATATTGAAGCAAAAACTGAATATAATAGTGTATAAGATATAAAGATTTAGCGGTACTACATAAGAATAGGGTTCCCCTTAGCAAATTTGGCGAAATTATTGGCGATTTTTACTAAAACACACAAGTAATCCATCCAAATATTGTATTTTCTTGCTTTTTATAGTGACTTTAATTAATACACAGTGCGTCATCGCAATAGAATTATATACTCTTAATTAAACAAAACGACTTGGAAACCGGACGTATTTATTTATGCTTTTTATAGTGACTTTAATTAATACACAGTGCGTCATCGCAATAGAATTATATACTCTTAATTAAACAAAACGACTTGGAAACCGGACGTATTTATTTATGGGCAATTAATCCCTTAAAAGTTTACAAAGGCAACAGCCTTTGGCTCCAAATTATTAAAAACCAGCCATAGTGAACCATTAATGGTTTGTTATATTTAAATTTTTTAAGCATTGCGCGCTTCAAAGCAGCATGTGCTTCAAAGCAAATATAATAAAAGTTTTAAATTTGTAGCAGATGATTTGGCCGTATCCCAGTTCGGGGGGCACGCCAAGCGTGGACGATGTCGCCAAATTCTAGGACCCAGTTTTCTGGCAAACCTTGCTTTTTTTTTTCTTTTCTTTTTTTTTTTTTAAATTTGTATTCATTTTAACAAAAAAAATTTTTTTTTTTTGTTCAAAATATGTTTTGAAATTGGGTATAAACTTAATACAAAACGAAGCACAAATAATAAACATCATTTGGCGACAATTTGGCGATCAATTGTACAAAAATAGAGCCAAAATCATGGCGGCAGGCCCCCGGAACTGGGATTCTACCGATAATTTTTTCTATCAGGCAGTTCTTTCCGATATATGCTTTAAATTGAATTTTAAAATAGAAAGCAGATATAATATTTAATGTAATACTTAAAGTAGAAGGGTACCATGTCTTTCAAAAATAACAAAAAAAAAAAAATGAATCGGTTGTCATTTTAATCCGTGCATTTATTAAATGCACCGATTAAAATGTTTTAATAATTACAATGTAAAATTTAAGGGAAACTGCATAAACAGTGAACAAATCTTTCTATAATCAATTTTACTTTCGGCAATTAACGGTAAAATAAACTAATTATGCAGTATTTTTTACTCTAAAAAGAAACCTAAACTACATTCCTTTGAAAGAACGTGCAACAATCGTTTTAGCAATATTTATACAGCTTATATTTGATCATAACAGAACTACACTCATATCTATACAATTTCAATGAAGTGAGATCTCTAAAAATGAAATATTTAATAGCAAAGTTAGGAGAAACTTTAAAGGTTTAGGAATCCATTAAAACAGGAGAGAGAAATAACCTTTAGGCAATCCAATTTTCTCCTTCACTCTTCCTTGGACTTGTGATCCTAGAAGCCAGTGATTAAAGTTTCATAATACATGAAAACAAGCAATAATTGATCCGTATTTAATCTGAGAGATAATTTTTATTCGTCATTAGTTTTACTTTTCCACTATTTCGGAATCGAGGGCGATCATTTGGACAGTTACATACCCATGTATAATGGGAAAAAATGGTAACTTTTTGCGATACAGCACTGAAGTTAAACTTAATTTATACGAAGGTTATCGAAAAAGCGATTTTCCCGATACCCGCAACAAAAAGAAACAAATCATTACCTAGAAAGATTTATTGTAATAGATAAAGCAATATTTCAACTACTTCTCAACATAACTACCGGAATAGTAACAATTTTCATACCGTGAGATAAGTTTTGTAGTCTAGTATGTTACCATATTGCAGTTGAGATAAGTCACAGGTGACATCTGCGTCATAATGTCGTCACAAGTCATTATGATGCGGCAGAGAGGGCAATTTAAGGTATCAGATTCCCATCTCTGGCGACTTCTGGCGTCATTATGACGCGAAAGTCACCTGTGACATATCTCGACTGCAATATCACAACACCTTGGCAGTGCATATTCATGAACTACTATAATGCAATTCCTATTCATTTTCATGTTTACAACAGCCAACAGACAAACAATAAACTGCCCTTCCGTTTGAAATTAAAGCCAGAATTGTCATAAGTTGAGATGTGTCCTGCTGTGTGAAATCGCCTCATAAAGCAATTTCGCGCAACGTCACGAACTACTATACTGCCCTTCTCATTCATTTTCATGTTTATAGCAGCCAACAGACAAACAATAAATTGTCCTTCCGTTTGAAACAAAAGCCAGAATCGTCATAAGTTGAGATGTGACCTACTGCGTGAAATCGCCTTATTGCAGTGCCATAGTAGTGACTGATTGAAAATCGAAAACTGGAACATGTAATTTGATGTAAACATTAGACTGTAACCATACTTCGTCATTTCGGGTAGTAGCCGACACCCGTCAAGTATTTTAAGACGTATTGGAATGATTCCCAATCATTTTTTTTTTTTCTGTCTATCACCCCTAGCTGAACTATTACCGAACAGGTAAGATCCTTATTCTTGGTATCTGACACCATAGTTTCGAATTTCACTCGTGACATTGATGTTCGCAGACTTTCCGACCTTTTTCACTCTTAGAAAAGTTATATAATTAAAAAAATATGATATTTTGAATAAAGTGATTGGGAAATCTCAGTTATCTAGATCAAAGGCTGAGTGCGAGACATCAAGTTGCAACATAAATTAGACTAATAAAGAATGTGCGCATGACGTCAGGTGCAGCAAAAATTGCGGCTCAACTTCCTCGTTGGCAAACATTTGAATTTCCTACGGATTGTGCTTGTTATAGGGATTTTAATTTTGTCAATTATCTGAAAATGGTAACAAGCTGTTGTGCGTATGACTGTACTAAGCGTTTCAAAAAAGGCGAATATATTGGATTTTAGTGCTTTCCTAAAGATCCTACATTGCGAATGCTTTGGATAAAAGCTTTGAAAAGGAAAGACTGGACTCCAAGTTCTTCGAGAATTTGAGGCAAACATTTTCACAATGGTAATAAAACGTTAACTTTACTGTGATGTAATAGATTATATAAAGTTATGCTCTAAGAATTTATTATTACCAAGTTGTTTTCCTATATTTCTCATGTATTATCTATGCTTTTGTAAGAAGTACTGTACCTATAAATATAATTATTTTTGTCCTTAAAATGATCAAGTTTTGCACATCTGTATTAGATTCTTATTGGTTAATTCCCAGTGAACGGTACGCTCCTTGTCCGCCATCTTGTTTTTGGCGACTATTGGCAAACAAAAAAAATTAAATTTTAAAAACCAGAAATTAAAACTTAAAGCCAAATAGAAATTACAAAAATTTAAATACTATAAAATTAAAAACAAATACTAATTAAGAAATTTAAATACTATAAAATTAGAACAAATAAAATTTTTGAAATAAATACGATTGAAGAGAATGCAGAACTTAACCACTCCACTGGTGAAAAACAGATTGAAATGTAGCAAGCTGCAAAACCGTTAAATTAACGGCAAAAAGTGTTGAAATTCAAACTTACCTCCTACAACTTTTAATATAATTGGATCAAACAAGAATTAGATCATCATATCATAACATCACATCATTTATTGCGCAAGTTACTCCAAAGAGGATCCGATAACGCACACAAACCAAAGGAGAGAACGAGGTTACCATCTTTTAACGGGAGAGAAAGGGTGAAGTTGACAAGGAGAAAATAAGTATCGCCCGAGAAATGGCACCAAAAATACACCAAAAAATCGCCAAAATAGCGTACCGTACACTGGGATACAACCATTCTTATTTATGTAATAGTTTATTGTGCCTGTTAACATAAAGTAGTTATACTTTGATTATGATACTTAATAGTACTGTGTAAAGTGTTTAATTTTTTTAAAAATATATATACTTTTGTAAGTGCTAAAAAAAATCTATTTTGAATTAGTTGGACAGTTTCTGATGTGTCCTCTCCCTTCCCTTAAATAAAATTTCGTTTGGTTGTATAGGTGATCCCATATCGAAGCTCATAAGATACAACGAAAACAAGCAATGTTTTGCCAATTAAAAATTGAGTTGTAGTCAGCACTCTTATTTGTTTACAAACATGCACTTTCTCTATTATTTCTCAGCGATATATTCCCCCTTCTCGTTTTTCAAAATAAAACTATGTTTGGCCGGGACCAGATGGCTCGCTGTTTCGACCATGACACATCTTTCCGGGTATCAGCACAATTCGGATTTCCGTAGGGAAGCTGGTTCTGGCTAATGTCAATTAGATTCAGTTTAGTAAAAGATAAAAACAGGAAGAAAAAGTCTGCGATCACAATCAGCCCGAGCGAAAACAAAATAGGCAGACGAGCTAGGCTCATCAAATATGGTTAGAGAGCTCGGTTTAACTACCAATTAAACAATTGTCAAAGTAATTTCTTTTGAATTAAGTAAACCCGTGAAGGTTTCGCAGTTAAAATTCTTTTAAAACAAAACTCTTTGGTCTGTAGATCACATACGATATACACATCTAATGCTTTATACGCTTGTATATCACATACGGTACACAAGGAAATATTTTTTTATATACTATACAAGTTTTTATATATTTTATATCATAAGATATATTTCATTATGAATTACAAGTGATCTACAAGCTTAAAGCATTGGATTTGTAGATCATATGTGATGTAAAGGACAAGCAAAGGGTTAAAACTCAACGATACATAAAATAATTTCATTTTCTGTACCATAGTTTTTATAAAGATCAGGGTTGGAAAAAAAATCATGATTTAAAAAAAATAAATAAATAAAAAATTCGATTTGATTTAAATCAGATTCTTTTTATTTAAATCAGATTTCTTTGATTTTTTCTGAATATTAATTTTAATTGCTGTTTTTATGTTTTTTTTTTCAATATACATAGAATAGTTTGGTATAAGAAGTAACATCTATCTAGTATATTCTACACACTGATTAATTAAAATTAAATATGTAAATTTTAATCTAAATACATCCCATTATTCTGTAATTGGATAGTACAAACTAAATAAGATGTAAATTTAAAGAACAAATTAAATATTTTTTAATGCAAACTCTTTATTTAAAAAAAACAAATCACATTTATTTCAATGTTTTTGAAGCACTGAATTATGAATTTAACTGTTTCAATAAAAACACTAGCGTTGATGCTTTATACACTCCTAATTGGTTACGAAGGCTAGAATGAACAATACCAAAAGAAGAAAACTGTCTTTCCATTCCCGCAGAGGAAGCCGCGGCTGTTGTTATTTGGTAGACAAACTAGATTTCAAGTTCTGTAATACACTCTTTACCTCCCATTACATAAAATGAATTCCACCAGTCATAATCATTGTACTACCCATACAGCGTACTTTCTGATAACAACCCCTAAATTCTTGGAAAGCACATGCTATCTATTTATATTTATTTACATATTGGTATTACTGTGCTGACTGACTCCCAATTCTTCTGTCTTTGGAGCATAGGTTTTAAAAGTAGTAAAAAAAATGATTTAAATCAATGATTTTTTCAAAAAAATCAACTGATTTAAATCATGCCAACCCTGATAAAGATAACCAATAAAATTTATTGTACAAAATGGTTCTTAGACTAATTCTTAGATAATGGCTTAGGATAATAGGTTGTACTTCGCCCGTTCTACGGGTCGGTGCTTGACACTGATATTCAAAAACTGCAGACAAAGCAAAACAAAACATTTATGACCATTAGAAGGACTCATGGTATGTTACTAATGGATTCTTGCATTAAAACTATTCAAAACTTGCTACAAAACTATTTACCTCAATAATTTCCACCAAGAAAGAAAATAGCAAATCTCCCCGATTACAAGCCCCGTAATGAGATAAGGCGTGATTTAAAAAGCATTATTACAAATGCATTTGAATGCGTCGCTATTCTGAATTCCCCAGAAATTATATATTTTTTTAAAAGTTATCAGAAACGTTACACCAGGGGATTAAATTTTCAATAAAAAAATTATGTTTAAAAATTCCATTTAAATTACTATAAGTAAAATAAATAACGAAAATAACAGATTGCCATTGTAGGTCTACAATATATTTACAGTGAAAGTTTGTAATCAATACATGCAAGTTTTTTTTTTTTTTTTTTTTTTTTTTTTTAAGTGCGAGCGTGAGTTGAAAAAACACCATTTTGAGTAAAATGCATTTTTACAGTTTTCTTATAAACTATGATATAAATGCAAAGATTATATAGTTTTACAGATTCTAATTCGAATGACTCAATGGCATTTGTTTTAAACGATCCAAAGGATTTTAAAATGTAAAAATTAAAAAAAAAATCAAATTCTTAAAGGTTTAAAGGCCCTTAAATGACGATGATACTACATTAGGCGTCGTTTCTGGTTTAGAGGAAACAGGGAATTTCAAAAGAATGTTATGAAAGTGATGTAGAAAATTAAGAACTCAAAAAATTAAGTCACGGTGACCAATTAGTAGACAATGAGGCATTACTTAACTATTTAATTCAGCACACCTGCCGAAAAAATGATGTTGAGAAATGAGCGATGTAAAATTCGAGGAGTAAATGCAAACGACTTCTATCATTTTTATATTCACAAAACAAATTAAACTATATTTTTATTGTACTAATTGTAAATCTAAATAACATAATTTACGCTAATTTATGTTTTATACTAATTAAATTATTATATTCTATTGCTTAGTAATTTTATATTTTGTATTATTTTTTCACACATTTTCAGCAAAACTTACAAAAATTCGATTCTTTTTTTATCCGGGACGAAGCATTTCTTAACAATCTCAGTTAATCGAATCTAATCATCATCAAAATAATAAGAAATAACTGACGTTTAATTAATACATTAAAAATTTTTAAACTTAAATTGTAAAATAAAAAAAAATGGTAGTTTTCGCTGATGAGTCAGTCACGTAAAAAGTCTCATAGTTTTCCGATCACTAAACTATATTGCAGTTCCTAACAAATATTGTCTAATAAATTCACTGTCTAATATTTCCCTCAGTATTACCTGACCCAAACTCACAAAATTAACTGCCCAAATGGCACCCGATATCAGCTTAGGTGTAACTGAATTTAAAAATGGTATTAGTTATCAGTATTCGCAAAGTTATTAATTTTAAAGCATTACCTTTAAAAAAGTATATTCTAATAGCTTTTTAAATTAATTTTTATAAAAATTACAAAGTAAGCTTATACAGGGCAGTTTGTAAAGTAAAAAGAAATACCGTAAAAAAAGATTAAGGTGTGATACATCAAGAGGAACGCTAAAACATGTATCGGCAAAAGTTATTCTAAACTGAGAAAATTAAACCACTTTAATTAAAAATAATAAAATGTTTAAAATGTTTTTAGATATAAAAATGTACTAAACACACAAAAAAACGATTAAATTTTACTCAGAAAAAAATTAAGCCAATTTCCACATTTACTTCTTTAAATAAAGGCAAGCATTCAATTCCCCCCTTTTTCTAATAGCTTTAAATAAAGACAAGTATTCAATGCCCCCCTTTTTTTTCTAATAGCTTTAAATAAAAACAAGCATTCAATCCCCCCCCTTTATCTTTTCTTAAGCTAATATAACAAGTATCCTTGCTCTTAAGACTTGTAATTCAGTCCACGTTCAATGAAAACAGACATTTTCACAGCTTTAACTTCTGACTGTTGCGGTCTCACAGACTCCAGGTTTGGTTTGGTTTGGAGCGCTACGGTCTACTGTTTTGCACACGAGGGCTAATGAGACCGGGACCTACTGCTTAAAGCCGATTCCGAACGGCTACGAACATCCATGCCATAGTGGGATTCGAACCCACGAACTCTGGTACCGACGGTCAGCGCCCTAACCAATCGGCCAGCGTTCGGCCACAGACTCCATGACTTTCATCCCTAATTATTTCCACTCCTCAAAGGAATTAACCCTTGCATTTTTTAGTACTTGCCTGCAATGTACTTGAAAAGTAAGTTACTATGCTTCAAACTGCATGGTCTATGTAGTCCAAAGTAAAGAGATGGGGAGAAAAATTCATAATTTTATTCATCGGAAATCCAGAGATGGTTAGTGCGAAATACCCGGATATCTAGGGTTTCCCTGAATTACAAACACCCCTCACGGGTTATTCTAAGTAAAAAAAAAAAAATTCTGAATATTCTACAAAATTTTCTGAAAAGTATACGCTACTAATTTAAAATAAAAACTATATTAATGATAATTTCTGGATGTCAAAACTAGAGCTCAATGGTATCTGAATTTTAATATTGTGATTTATCGTTTACTAAATATCAATATATTAATGTTCTAATACATATTATTTTATTATAGAGTTGCAAATATAAGCGTGTTCTATATAAAAAAAAAACACATATCAATGTGTGTGTTAGTTACCTACAAAACAAAAATTCAATTTCTTAATCTGAATACATAAATTTAAATTTTAACACATTGCTTTAAAAAAGGAAATCACATAGCATGTTTGACTGTTCTTCGGTAGAAAAAAGATTTGTAGACGCGACAGAAAAGAAAAAGGGTGAGAAGATATAACTATCTGAATATCTTCAAAATTCATTTATATATTTTTTATTTGAAGCGGAAGATAGTTTTAAAACACTTTCTTTTTAATTTTCAGCAACAGATTGTTTAGAATTTTTTTTCAAATTTCCGGGAATTTTTTTTATTTATTTTTGGGACAGACTGACACAAATTTTCAGAAAATTCGGAAATTTTCGGATCAGAATGACTCGTGACCCTTGCTTATGGAAGGAAGTTAGAAAAAATGAAGTAAATTGTAACAATTTTTATCAAAAATGAAAAAAAGAAAAATTATATACTGTATATTGCATTAAATAACTCGCCAAAATATTTTTCTTTACATAAAAATAAAAGTAAATGACCCTCTAAATTATTTTATTATAGGCTTTTCCCTGACCTTCCAGGCCGCCCTGTCTAGGGAAGGTAGTACATACAACAACAACAACAAAAAAAAACTAGACTGGTGACCTTGAGTAGTGCAAAGAAATTAGAAAACACTTACTTGCGCGGAAGAGGGAGAAGAGTAGAAGTGTTGGCCGGTTGGGAAGTCCGAAAGGGTACTAGTTAATCTGTCACAGATCTGATTTGAATCGATCGGCACGTGACTCGCTAAACAGAGCGCAAGTGATTCGGAGAGCGAAATTGAAACACTACAATAGAAAAAGTAATGAGAAAAGACACGCCAACCGCTTTTCACTAAATACATGCACCGCTGAGCACTCAGTCGATCACCTACTCACTGTCGAACAGCCTAAAAAGGAACGAGCGGATGCTTTAGTAGATGACGCCAATTTTTACAGGCACTGAGTTTTTTTAGCATAACCGACAGAGCTTGTCGATAGCTCTTGTCGCGCAGAACGACGTTTAAACGATCCTTTTAACACCCACCTATTATTATGACATTCAACCTTCTCGCTCAAATAAGTTTCATACGACGCTCCTAAGTAAAATATATACTTAAAAATAATTTACCAAGTTTTAATCTTCAGTGACATATACATCTAGGCAGGGCCGATTCTGAGCTTGAGCCCCGTGGGTGCAAGATAGTATTTGACCACCCAATACCATTACGGATTATCAGTAGACTCCTGAAGTAGTCCAATGCCTTGGCACTATTATGTCTATATAGAGCCGCGGTAGTTCAGTCGGCAAAGGCAGCGAACTCGTAACTGAAAGTTTGCGGGTTCGGAGCCAGTCATACGACGCTCCTAAGTAAAATAAATACTTAAAAATAATTTAACAAGTTTTAATCTTCAGTGACATATACATCTAGGCAGGGCCGATTCTGAGCTTGAGCCCCGTGGGTGCAAGATAGTATTTGATCACCCAATACTATTACGGATTACCAGTAGATTCCTAAAGTAGTCCAATGCCTTGGCACTATTATGTCTATATAGAGCCGCGGTAGCTCGTCGGCAAAGGCAGCAAACTCGTAACTGAAAGTTTGCGGGTTCGAGGCCAGTCATACGACGCTCCTAAGTAAAATAAATACTTAAAAATAATTTAACAAGTTTTAATCTTCAGTGACATATACATCTAGGCAGGGCCGATTCTGAGCTTGAGCCCCGTGGGTGCAAGATAGTATTTGACCACCCAATACCATTACGGATTATCAGTAGACTCCTAAAGTAGTCCAATGCCTTGGCACTATTATGTCTATATAGAGCCGCGGTAGTTCATTCGGCAAAGGCAGTGAACTCGTAACTGAAAGTTTGCGGGTTCGGAGCCAGTCATACGACGCTCCTAAGTAAAATAAATACTTAAAAATAATTTACCAAGTTTTAATCTTCAGTGACATATACATCTAGGCAGGGCCGATTCTGAGCTTGAGCCCCGTGGGTGCAAGATAGTTTTTGACCACCCAACACCATTACGGATTACCAGTAGGCTCTTAAAGTAGTCCAATGCCTTGGCACTATTATGTCTATATAGAGCCGCGGTAGCTCAGTCGGCAAAGGCAGCAAACTCGTAACTTAAAGGTAGCGGGTTCGAGGCCCGTCATACGACGCTCCTAAGTAAAATAAATACTTAAAAATAATTTACCAAGTTTTAATCTTCAGTGACATATACATCTAGGCAGGGCCGATTCTGAGCTTGAGTCCCGTGGGTGCAAGATAGTATTTGATCACCCAATACTATTACGGATTACCAGTAGATTCCTAAAGTAGTCCAATGCCTTGGCACTATTATGTCTATATAGAGCCGCGGTAGCTCAGTCGGCAAAGGCAGTGAACTCGTAACTGAAAGTTTGCGGGTTCGGAGCCAGTCATACGACGCTCCTAAGTAAAATAAATACTTAAAAATAATTTACCAAGTTTTAATCTTCAGTGACATATACATCTAGGCAGGGCCGATTCTGAGCTTGAGCCCCGTGGGTGAAAGATAGTATTTGACCACCCAATACTATTACGGATTACCAGGAGATTCCTAAAGTAGTCCAATGCCTTGGCACTATTATGTCTATATAGAGCCGCGGTAGCTCAGAAGGCAGCAAACTTGTAACTGAGAGGTTGCGGGTTTGCAGCCCGAGCCGGCCTAAGATCCGCCGTGTTCGTTAAAGGTGACTGGGGCACGTAAAATAGGTTCGTGGTCCCAATGTCCCACAAGTTCTCAATCAATACCTCCGGGGATGGCAGGCCAAGACTATGGGTCTTCTGCTTCGCCCTTGCTCAAAATTATGAGGCCCCAGCAGGGGTAATGTTACTCGCGCCCGTAGCATACCTTAAGCTACACGTGCTCCTCAGGGGGTGCTAAATGAGTAACGGATTCGCAGCCTTGTTAAGGCGTAAGGATAATGTCCGTATCGCCTGCTGCGTTGAGAAAAAATTATGTTTATATGAGTGCTCCATATAATTTACAACTGATCAGAAAAGTAATAAAAAAGAAAAAAAAAAGAATTTGAATTATATTTATATCTTTTTATATAAAATTCTTCTGTCCGTGTGTTTGTAATAGAACTCCTCCTAAACGGCTGGACTGATTTTCATGAAATATTGTATATGTAATTAAGTTGATTCGAGAACGGTTTACATTCACAATTTCATCCCGTAGAAATTTTTTTTATTAAAAATCTAGAATTGCGAGTTTAGAGAGATTATGATAATGCCGCTTGAAACCCTTCACTGCGAACGTATGTGTGGCGCAGCGGTCAGAGCGACGGGGTTCAGTAACGTAAGTCCCAGAATAGAATTCCCGTGCGGGCGATGTGGGAATTTTAATTTAATCGAATTACGTTTGTAATAACTGTACACATGGTGGCGTCAAGTGTTTTATAAAATAATTTTTTTCCTACTTTTCCTTCAAAACGGTCCAATTTATAATTTATTTAAAAACCTTTTACAATTTTTGGATTTACAGCTTTAAAACAGGACAGTCTGTATGTATATATAGATATGTATTTATATATATGATTTCGAGAATTTTTACACGGAATAACTAATAATTCTTATACCAATTTTCATGCATGTAGCTCTTACCCTTTCAAGCATATTTATTAGACGGACACACACAAACATTCCTCTTTATTAATATAGATATGCAGGGCCGATTTTACTTTATTAACCGCCTGCGTGCAAAATAATAATTTGGCCGCCCAAACCGATAAATTCTTAAGATATCAATTGAGCCAAATTTAAAACAGGACAACGTCTGTATATATATACATAATGATTTCGAGAATTTTTACACAGTATCACTAAGAATTCTTATGCCAATTTTCATACATGTAGCTCTTGCCTTTCAAGCATATTTACAAACGGACACACACAAACATCATTCATTACTAATATAGATATGCAGGGCCGATTTTAGGGTATTAGTCGCCTGCATACAAGATAATTTGGTCGCCAAAACCAATAGATTCATAAGACATCAACTGAGCCAAATTTATAGTCCCCCCCCCCTTTAATACTTTGACTGCCATGGCTATCATATGTGATATCCAGTGATATTTCCGTTGAGACACTGGCTATCCGATATGATAGCCATGGTGTTTTAACACTTCAGGCCATGGCTATCAAAGATGTTATCAGTTACATGAAAATCGTATTGGAGTTTGATTGTTGGGCTCCCTACGATGTGTTAGGTATACGTGGTTTGCGCAAATTGGTATATGTGACGATTTTATGAGCTAAGTTTTATGAAAAAATAAATATTTGGAACATGCAACAAAAAAGGGAATATATATAAATAGAGAGAGTTTGTTTTAAAATATTGTTTGTTTTGAAATTTTGTTTTTATATATAGTTTTATGTTGAAAAAATACAAATTACACACAAAAAAAAGTTTGGCCCCGTTGTGAACATTTGCAATTTTGGCTTGGCAGTCAAAGTGTTAAAACTGTCTTTTAGGAGTGCGGCTCTGACAGGGCGGACTCTTGTAGAGGATTCTCCACGCGTTCCGCCTTTTTGAGTTCTCCTTTTGTGTTGCCATTTGTATTGTTTTCTTTTTTAATAAATGCCTTTCGAAGGAACACCAAAAAAAGCCTTACATCAGCAATGGAAGGTTTTTCTTTCTGAGAATAAACTTTTACATAATTTCTCTTTGGTAGCAATACTATCTAAAGAGAGAGCCGGTATCAAAATTATAAATCATAACCTACATTTTATCTCTTATTACCGATCTTGATTTTTTTTTTTTTTTAGTTGTTAAATTTTAAACTAAGAATTCCTTTAAAAATGACTTAATATATTGCGTAATTTTTTTTAAATAGCAAAATATGCGAATAAGTTTCCATTAAAAAATAACCCGAGTTTATGACAACAATTATTTTCCACACAGGAAAAAGCAGAGAAAAATGAGACTTGGCTAAATATTTTAAGTATAAAGTCCTTTTTTTTTTTTAAGAGCTTTAGTTGGCATATTTTAATGTTATTTATTCCACGGTCTGCCTTAAAAATTTTACCACCTGTGCGCATACAAGCTCTAGCCCAGGCCTCGCATCTAGGCTTTGTGCATCAAAATGTAAGAATACAAATAGATTTAATGAACATTTTTATAACTTAAATTTTTTTAAAGTATGTTCGTAAAAAGATCCATTTAACTTAAGTTTTATCATTAACTTAGCCGCTTCGCACCCAGATTTCAGAGCGGATAATTAAGGTTCCCAAATAAATGTTAGAGGGTAGAATTTCCCCTTCTCCTTTTATGATAGGTGGCGCTAGGAGAGCCATCTAATTTGTTTTTCTATAGTGCCAGTCACCTCTCTCGGTGTATGTTCCACAACACAGTACAAAACCAACAGCATATACAAACAACACACAGACAGGTGACTGGCACTATAGAAAAACAAACTAGATGGCTCTCCTAGCGCCACCTATCATAAAAGGAGAGGGGAGTAATTGTACCCGCTACAAGGTTATATTTATTTCAAAATTCTAATTAATTTCTAAGTTATAATACACTAACAATGTAAGAAATTTTGAAAATTAAACTCATCATAAAACAGATAACACATTCATTTAAATATAATTTTCACAGCGAGATTTAAAAAAAAATTATTTAAAGAAATAAAAAGAATAAATATAATAAAAGAATTATAAGAAATAACTAAATTTGACTGTAATAAAATATAATACAGGAATTATTTGCACTTAAAACAATCGCACTTCAATAAAGTCCAATTTGCCTTATTTTATATTTCATCATATAATAAAAAGTATGACAACGCCACCGAAACTTCTACATGTTTCAGTAAAACATAGCGAAATTCCGAGCAATATTAACCGCATTTCTTAGTAAAGGGGAAGCATGATCAAAGAATGTCACCACCTCTCATAAAATTTCTCACCATTTACTTAAGTGGGCTACTAATCTTCCTTCATTAAATCAATCAAAAAATAACTACCGACTCTACACAATAGTTTTTCCTTTTATAGAGTCCCATTCATCGCGTGATTTATACAGAAAGAATAAAGCATTTTTTTTTGTATTGTTTTCTTTTTTAACACATGCTCTCTCGGAGGAACACCAAAAAAGCCTTATATCCGCAATGGAAGGTTTTCTTTCTGAGAATAAATTCTTACATAATTTCTCTCTGGTTGTTAGCAATACAATCTAAAGAGATAGAGCCGGTATCAAAATTATAAATCATAACTTACATTTTATGTTATTAAATTTTAAAGTAAGAATTCCTTTAAAAATGACTTATATTGTGTAACTTTTTTTAAATAGCAAAATATGCGAACAAGCTTTCCTTAAAAAAATAACCCAAGTTTATCACAACATTTATTCCCCACACCGGAAAAAAGCAAAAGAAATGGGAATTTACTAAATATTTTAAGTTCTCTTTAAAAAAAAAAAAAATTGAAAAAGGAGCTTTAGTTGGCATATTTTAGTGTTTATTCCATGGTCTGCTCTAGAAATTCAGCCACCTGCACGCATGCCAGCTCTAGTCCAGGCCTCGCATCTAGGCTTTGTGCATCAAAATGTAAGAACACAAATATATATCATGAATATTTTTATAATTTAATTTTTTTTAAAGTATGTTTGTAAAAAGATCCATTTAACTTAAGTTTTATCATTAACTTAGTCACTTCGCGCCCAGATTTTAGCCTGGATAATCAAGGTTCCCAAATGAAAGTTATATTTATTTCAAAATTCAAATTAATTTTTAAGTTGTATTACACTAACAATGTAAGAAATTTTGAAAATGAAATTCATTATGATAAAACGGATAACACATTCATTTAAATCTAATTTTCACCACGAGATTTTAAAAAATTAATTTAAAGAAATAAAAAGAATAAATATAACAAAAGAATTATAAGAAATAACCATGTTTGACTACAATAAAAGAAACAATCTGCATTTCAATTTACTGCGAATTCGCACTTCAATAAAATCCTATTTGCCTTACCTTATATTTCACCATATAATAAACAACATGACATCGCCACTGACACTTCTATGTTTCAGTGAACTTCCGAACAATATTAGCAGCATTTCTTAGTAAAAGGGAAGCATGATCAAAGAATGTCACCACCTCTCATAAAATTTCCCACCATTTACTTAAGTGGCCTACTAATCTTCCTTCATTAAATCAATCAAAAAATAAAGTACCGACTCTACACAATAGTTTTTCCTTTTATAGAGTCCCATTCATCGCGTGATTTATACAGAAAGAAAAAGGCATTTTCTTTGAATAAAAAAAAGTAGCAGAATTCATGACGGATGTAACGAGTAGAAAAAAATAAAAGAAAGACTGCCGAAAGTTCTTTCCCCTCTCCAATCCCAAACATTTTTTTTTTCTTTTACTATCTACAGTTTTGCTTTCGTAACAACACAAATTGTAACGCAAAAGCTCCGGTTTTAAAAAGAAATACAGTTTTCGGAATTAAATATATATATATAAATTAAATTTGATTTGATTTTAAGGCGACAGTGAGCTTTCAAAACTAATTTCCTTTGTAAACTAATTTTTTGGTCAAAAAGACTGCCTTCAGATTATTTTGAAGTAATTAGAACGTAAAGGTAAAATATGAATTTTTTGTAATTTATTTCAAAATAAATGTAATCGATATTGTACTAAACGCATTTATTTTTCTGTAATATGACAGTTTTTATCATACGCAAGCAATAAAAATTTAAATAAAAAATAAAAATACCTGCTTTTTCCCTTAAAGAGTCTTTCAAACTTTAAGTACACAAATACAAACTATGTGTTTCGCAACATAGTAATTTTATATACTTTATGGTAAATATACTACAAATTTCGAAACGCTAAAGCGAATAAAAGTACATATAGAGCGTTTGAAATGGTTATAAAATACGGAGATTTATTTATTTTGAAAATCAAATTTCTTCTTCAATGGCCAGACAGCCCAGAATGGGCCCTTGCCTTCCTCAGAATCGAATTCCAAGCTCTTCTGACCTTGGCCATAGACATTTAATTAGTAATTTTTAGAAGTCTTAAGTCTGAATCCAAACAGTCGAGCAACGTAAATTTAGGTCTCCCTCTTTTGAAAATCAGGTTAGTCGGATAATAACTGTACTGTATTACTGGTTAAACTCCGGTACCGAAAGGTAGCTCCTTACGCATTTGGTCTCGTCTCGATTCAGGTCTTTTGGTGGGGCCTTAGACACGTACCCATTCAGCCATCGTTCGGTTTTTTAAGCATTCGATGTTGGTTTATTTTTTAACACGTCAAAGTACGTCCTCAATAAGGCGAATTTTAAAAAGATAAAATCTTAAAATTTAGATTGTTCGTAAGATTTGGAACTACGACCAATTTTGCAACCTGTGTGGTGCGTGACGCCAAATCTTGCTTATCGGAGGTGGATACGTGACCTTACCACCACGTGTTCCTTTGGAGTGCGAGGCACCTGGTTAATGAACTTATAAAGTCTCCGAATTTCATATTTTCGGAAACAGTAGAGCACCAGAGAATCTATTAAAGTTGGTTTCAGTGAAACATAATGACAAGCGGCGGTTGGAGATAAACGATTCTGATGGAATCGTGAAGCGCGTCGGTCTACTGTTTTGCTCACGAGGGTTAATGAGACCGGAAGCTACCACTAAAGCAAATTACGAAAGGCTACGAACATCCATGCCAGCGACGGCATTCGAACCTGCGATCTCCGGCACTGAAGAGTAGCGCTCTCCCATTTGGCCATTGTTCGGCGAGAGAGAGAGGTTTTTGGCAGTGTGAAAGCGAAAAAGGAGGGAAAAGACTTCAGAAAGACTTGGATAAATATACTTTTCTTGGTATATACGAAGAAGTAAGAGCTCGCAGGAAATTATTTCCCTTACTGAATACCAGCGTACTTTTTTTTTTAAATTCTTTTTTCGAGACCACTTGGTCATGAACACTTTGATGGTCTAGCTCTAAAGTTCATCCAGTAATGATTATTTAATAAATAAATCTGTGTTATTCTGCTAACGCTAGGATAGGCATTCACTGATTTTGTGCATCCAAACTACATGAAAAAACCCATCGGATCTGCTCCAGTTAACGCAATGTGTGCGGGTGCATTTCGCAGCGGAATTGTACCGGGAGCGGGCGTTTTGCGCGTAAATTTAGTTATTCAGTTAAATCTCAATAAATCAAAAATTATCTAATTTTTTAACCAACTTTTCGTGTTTTATATTGAAATACATAAATATATAAATAAACATTATATATATATATATATATATATATATATATATATATATATATATATATATATATAAAAGGAAAATTCTCAGGGGTTTTCAAAACTTAAATCAAGGGTAAAAATTCCCGCGTCATTTTCCATTCCCTTTTTTAACCCCTAACCTAAATTGACGACTGGGGCTACAGGTTACGCCCTCAGAGAAGGGGCTTGGCCAATTATAAATCTACATGGCCCTAGAGGACAATTTAGCAAATTTCCAAATAAAAAGGAGATACACGCTAGCGGAGACATTTTTCTAGAGATATTTTTCCACAGATGTCGACCCAGGTTTTACGTGTCTTGTACATAGAACTTCATGCTAGATGACCCTTCAGTTTGTCTCTATGATGAAGTGGGAACCCGTCCTTCAAAGTTATCTTAATAAAGGTCTTTAGCTGAAACGGTATAATTTTTATGGTCATGACTGCAACCCCCCCCCCATCGAGAAGTCAGTCTCATTACACACACACACACACACACATTATATATATATATATATATATATATATATATATATATATATATATATATATATATATATATATATATCATTTTCGCAAGGATAAATAAAAAGTTAATTTTAAATCTCAATTGATTTTTTTTAATCAACCTTCCTGTTCTGTGGTTCCGCATTGATTGACGTATAAGCTAGTTTTTGTCTAAATTTTTCTAGAATCTATGCAGTAGACAAGAACATTCGGCTTCGTTTTCCTATATATACCGTTGTTCTTGTACCCACAAACAAACCATGTTGTTACAGTAACCCGTACTAGTTACGTGACCTGCGCTCAAGTATCAATTGTTAGAAAACGTACTAGTACATGTCCCGCATACAATGAGTTCAGTAAGCGAGCAGGCTATGATGTTTTTATAACACTTCATTTAGTTTACAAAATTTGGATCAACGAAAAAAATACTTTTTTTGTCTTATCTATATAATAGGTATATTGTTTTTTCATTACATCGTGCAAGAATAATCACATTGCATTTTAAAAGTAAATGATCAAAAGAGAAAAAAAAAAAAAGAGTGCGGATTTCGAAAAGATATCATTTAAATTTTTATTAGAGATAATTTATTTCCTTGGCATGACGCCAGTTGGAGAGAGCTGGTCTAGAAGTGATCTGAAACGTTTATGTGACAATGCAGCAGCTCGAAACTAACTGGATAAATGTAAGCAAATAATTCAAGCGCACGCATTAAAGCGAGGATACATAACACCATATGTTTAGCCTTTTAAAGGAAGGTCGTTATTCCAAAGATCAAGATTCCAAAGATCGTTTGCATCTATCACTTCACTATAAAAGAGAGGTATCATCTGACTGCCGTGAGAGATAAACACAACCATGAGTTTTTATCACAGTAAAATCGTATCAAAATAAGCGATTTTTAAAAGCAAATAAGAGAAAAAAAAAGCAATTTCTTGTTCAAACACTGTTTGTTTTTATTTTTGAAAAGAGAAAAGCGAACAAAAGTGAACGAAAATTCCATAGAAAAGATATTTGGTTTAACCTTTAAATAAAGTGGAGGTATTTCGTGAAATAAAACTAGCTTCAATTGTTCATTTCAATTTTTAACTACCGTGCAACGTTGTAATACTAGACTCAAGACTCGAATGGTGTTACATGGGCTTCTGGTTTTTTTTCGGCGGCCGAAGACGGACACCCCGAGAGGGGGTGGGCAAGCCCTGTTCCATGCAGGTTCTACAGGAGGGGGGCGAGAGATGCGACCCCGCCCGCGCCAGCTGCGAAGAACATTTTCCCGTGGAGGCGAAAACTTGACCGGGGGAGGGGGAGTGCCACCCCGGCCCTCGCGAAGAGAAGTGAAAAGGAGATGCCCGCTCGGATCGACAGAGAACGGACATGAAAGGAGCTGAGACCGAGGGAGGTGTTTTCCGCTCGGCACAGTTTATTTTTGTCCTCCGTCTTATTTGAGCTCTGTTTTGGGTATGATTTTCAGTGTATATATGTTTTAACAAATCTTCTTAATAATAAATGTTTAGTCAAGAATTTAGTCGCTGCAGTCCTTATCATCGGCCACATAGGCTTTAATCGAACGAACCCAAGATACCTGCTCCAGTAAAAATAGGCGGGCAGGTATAGAACGAGGCATGCAGACTTCAGAAAGTGCAGCCGGGGACGCGTGAGGCGATGACAAACGTGAAAGTGATCTTGACAGCATGCTATTGTAAGATACTGAGAAATGCGAGGATCTAAAAGGGTAACCATCGCATTTAATCATTTATTTTAAATTATTAAAATATCGACTGCATTATTTTCATACTTTTTATCACTGTACTTAGATATTACGTAAATACTTTTCTTTTATATTTGGCACAAATAATAGTTTAGGTACATATGTGATAATTTTCAACTAAATCATCGATTATTTTTTGTTGCAATGAAAATTTTATCACCAGTATTAACAACAAATTCTTTTCATAAAAATCTAGGAGTCTATTTCACGGACTAATAAATATCTAGCGTTTAAGTTATATATCTTTGAAAATTAAGAAGTTTGTTCGTTTGTGTGTTTGTTTTTTATACATAACCACACCGTTTGACTAAATGAATTCAACGTGATTCTAAACTGCATTCACAGTACCGGGAAACTTTAGAGGAGTATGAAGATAAATTATTGAGCGTGTACCAGATAATTCTCAGCCAAAAAACAAACCATTTTCTTAACCGCCTCATAGGGTACTTTATAATTCTGGAAAATTAAAAATTTTATTAATCCCGTCATAAGACGGGCTATATGCTAGTATTATCATATTTCTTCGATTGTTTAATTTTTTTTAATTAGAATCCCATAGTTGTCAAGGAATCCAATTTAAATATATGGTCTAGGGTTAACTAGATATTTGGTGCAGTTAAATTATGTAAATTCTGAACTCCTCAACCTAATCAACAAATTGCAAATAAAATAAATTGTGGTTCATATACTAATAAATTAGCAAATCATCCAACAACTGATCAACAATTAACGGAAGAAACCGCAATAAAAAATTTGCGGTTTCTTCGGCAAGGGGTTTTGTATTGACCGCAGCTATGGTGGACTTTTTTGTTACGCGAGAGCTAATGAAATAGGTACCAACTACTTATAACGGCTGCGAACATTCCAGTCAGCAGCAGGTTCCGCATCGACTGATGTAAAAACTAGCTTTTATTTGCTTAAATATTTCCAGAATCTATGTAGTAGACAAGAACATTCGGCTTCGTTAACCTGTATATACCGTTATTTTTGTACCCACAAACAAACCATGTTTTTACACTAACCCGTACTATACTCGGTGTAAACTCAATAGGCACTTCAAGGTCACTGATTTTTCCCCGATGACCAACTGTAACTATGGTAACGACAGTGGGGGAAAGACTTAACTCTTTTTTCCCACTGTGTTAAGGGGTGTCATGCATCGAGTGTGGAGGTAAACTTTCTATTCGAAAATTGCACTGTATTAATTATTTTATGATTTTACAAGAATTGACAGAGGTCTTAATGCAATAACAATATTTTGTAATATTTTATTATGTATTTAAAGATTTATGATCTGTTGACACATTTTTAGAAAGTGAAAAATTTTTTAGAAGGTACAGATTCCTAATGTTTTAGTAAGAAATCTAAATTAAAATAAATTTTTGTATTTTTACAAGAACATCTATGATTTATTATAAACTTTTTATACATATTGTTAAACTTTTCTTTATGTAAATAGTTTTTATGCACAACTGAAAATTTTAACTTTGCTTATAATTAGTAATTTGTTAAAAAAAAAAACTGTAGTTAAATTTATTTAAAAAAGCTTTAAAAACTAAATAAAAAATATTTCCTGTTTTTTAGTTAAACGGCATTTTAAAGGCAGAAAAGGTGACACTTTTGTCGAAATCATCTAATTTTGTTACGCGCCTTTTATGTGAATTTTTTTTTTTTTTTTAATATTGTCGCAGTTCTGGATCGGCACAAATTCTTTTAGAAATACCACGGGCATCATCAGTTGCTTGTTGAGTTTGCGAAAACAATTTCAAAACTGTAGCAACTGGATTGGTTTCAACAAGACATTTCAAGTACCTGTATACGTCAAATATCAGTATTTTGGACTGTTTTCTAACATCAAAACTAGCCATTACAGGAAATATTTTATGAAGTAAAAAATTTAAATAAATATGAAGCAAAATTTAAATAAAACAATGAATTAAAAGATAAAAAATGATAGGGTAATATCAGATAAGCGCAAAATAAATATCTACGAGAAGAAAGAAAAGCAAGAACGTATTGGAATCAAATCCTCAACTGAAGTGCTGAAAATAAGTGTGAATGCACATGCTTCTTGGTCGCTACCATAGTAACCGATGACTGGGGAAACGAGAAAGTGTGACCTTGAAGCGCCAATAGATTTTACATGGACTATAGTACGTGACCCGCGCTCAAGTATCAATCGTCAGAAAACGTACTGTGTCCCGCATACAATGTGTTAATAGAAGATATTTATTTTACGGTTTGGGTTTGGTTTGCAGAGCTACGGTCTACTTTTTTGCTACAAGACGGCTAATGAGACCAGGACCTACTGCTTAAAGCCGATTACGAACGGATACAGATATCCATGCTAGCAGCGGGGGATTCGAACCCACGAACTCCGATACCGAAGAGCATTATTCTACCATTCTGCCATCGTTTGGCATTTTACGGTTTGGGGGGCATCCATATGAAGCGTTATCAACTTTAAGACACACGGTAGTAGGTCAATACTAATTGTTTGGGAAATCCTTCAAAAGTTACTATTCAACTAACCTTTTTAAACTTGTTAGCGATTGAAATAATAAATTACGTTAAATTTGATTTAGTAACAATACAGTAAGAAACACTGACAAGTGCAAAAGTAGAATAACTAGCTGAAACTAGAGTTAAGACAGGTAGACGGGAAATGTACTAACCTCCAAACGAATTGAGATAAATAATTTGTTGGAAATATCCGTACGAGAGTTAAATATCCGAGTTCTTTTCAATAAAACAGACCATTGAAACATGTGTAAAAGCAGTAAGCCAAACGAAAATGTTTCTGTGATGCATTATACTAGGAAATGCTTTCAAATTCGAAACGTGAAATCAAAGTTACATTACTAAGCTTTAACTACTTCGGATGCATTTTGAGAGATAAAATTATCTTCAGTTCTTTATTTTAGTGAATTTTTAACTAGCTTGATAAGAAGCTACTGTGAGAAGTATGGATCAATAATGATTGAAAGAGAGCGTGGAGGGATATTTAAGTATAAAATCTACGAGATCGCAAAACAGCAGTAAAAAATTAAACATCAACATAAGTGAGTTTTTAACACTTCGCGTGCGGACAACGTATTTTTACGCTTTTTGCAGTCTGTCACTGGAGCGCGGGTCGCGTTAAAATACGTATTTAGTAGATTTGTGGTGGATACACGCTAACCACCACAAATCTACTAAATACGTATAATTATATGTATGTGTGACATTATATGCGTGTTGTTTGCGTTGCTATGCAACGCTTTGCGTTTTTTTTTCTTTCCACAGGTTATGATTGTCGAGTTACTCGGTCTTTTGTTGGGTTATTTCGTCTTCAATCGAATTCCTAGCTCCAGAACGTACAAGTCGTGTTTTGTCAATTTGAAGCTTGGTTTTTTATTGTTGAATACAAAATGGATAAAATGAGCCGTTGTGACAAAGATAGTGTTACCAATTTATGAAGCGTAGCCTTCGTGGATTGAGTAGACTTTGAATTAAGACAGCAAAAATAACAGCACTTTATTCGTAATGCAGGGAAAACACGAATACAGCAGCCAACACCGCGAGAACTGGATAGCACAGGCGATAGTTCACTAAAACTCTTAGTGCCAAACAACGTAGGTCTTTACCTCTACAAATTTCTCAGCTAACTGAACCTCGATCAGGAATTCCGGTATACGCTTCCGGTATTTATATCCTCGGGAGAAACTGGAATATTCTAGAAAGTACTAGGTACAAACGGTCGCCAAGAAAATCACGAAGTCGCCAAAATTGGCGATAAATCGCCAAACTTGGCGCCAAAAATTAGTCGCCAAAAACATTGCCAACGAGCCAATATCTCACCAAATACATGATTTACCCATTATAATACACAGTATACGGCAAAAATACATGCCAACTTGCGAAATTCGTAACAATAGTGATGAAAAAAATTGGCGCTGACAGATTATCGGACTTCAATTTTAAAAATTGTTTATTTTTGTGATTTCGTAAAAATATATATATATTTTTTTTGGTTAAATAATCATACAGTATATATTAAAGTGTAAAATAAAAACAAAGTAGTTTTCGATTGACTGCGATTTTTCTGAATAACTAAACTTTCGTGCGATTCACGAAAAAACGCCCGCTGCACATGTAAGTTGGCGGTGAAGTATACCCGCATGCCAAGTGTTAACAGTTTCCTAGCTAGCTGGTAAACACTGTCCAATGACATGGTTGGTTGGTTAGGAGCACTACGGTCTACTTTTTGCAATACGAGGGCTAATGAGACCGGGACCTACTGCTTCAAGCCGATTCCGAACGGCTACGAACATCCATGCCACAGTGGAATTCGAAACCACGAACTCCGGTTCCGAAGGTCAGTGCCCTAACAATTCGGCTCTGTCCAATGACATGACTGTACAGATTTTAAACAATTTTATTCGTACTGTTAAAAAATGAAAACGTTTGGAACTTTTCAAAAAACACAAGGAGAAAAAAATTTCAGGATCATGAATAAAATGTCACAAAATTCCCACAGAAATCATGATTGTTTTCTTTACCTATAATTTAGCAATAAAGATGCTAAATTACAAACGTCGTATCGCATAAAAGGAAAATAAAAGACACGATGAGAGGGAACATTACCTATGATAATTTGCAACAATAAGAATAGAAATATGAAGTATTTGTTCATCAGATTAAATCTAAATCATTCCTAAAACGCGTGACCGAGCTAAGAAAGTCAGTCCAGCAACGTCATTCCACTCCAATTTGGTCCATTAGAGACAGTTATAACCTTATCTCTGAGGTTGTAAATTTCTCGCTGCTGTGTATCGCGAGTTACACAATAACTACCGGAAAACATACAATCTCATCCAGAGATTATATTTTTTCCTTCGCCATTTTCCTTGAAAGACAGGAACAAACAATCTTCGCTTTAAAACTAGACATAAATAATCTAAAGAAGACAAAATATGTTCTTGGGATTAGAAACTTCCCGAATACAAACACATTACACCTACAAATTTTTAGAACCGTTGTCTTTTTATAAACCATTTGCCAGTATACCTTTCTAAATGACATTTGGTTTAATTTAGCTCAGTACGTTTAATTTTTTTTTATAATTTACCAATACCGAGGCTTGATAATTTTTTTTTCTATACCAAAAAGAGTTTGCTTTACAGTGGACTCCGCTTAATGGAATCGCGGTTATAGTTATCAATCGTTTATTGTTATCGAAATCCCTTGGTCCCGATTTCTTTTATTCATTTGTGTGTAAAATTATCACTTTATGGGATCGTTACATCGGTTAATGGGATCAGTTTTCGAACCTCATTTTAACTGGCAAAGGAATGTTCACAATGTATTCAGGAGGAACCCAATCTTTTCTTTCCCTTCGCTGTTGCTTTAATTTAGCAGAATTCTCACTCTTCCACCTAGGAAAATGAGGAATGAACAAAGGAGTGGAAAATTACAGGTTCCTGGAATTTTTCAGAAATAAGAACACCCTGCTGGTGGTCAATGGTTGTCAGTTAAGCAGAAGGCAACACATTAGCTCCGTTTACATGTGCCAGTCAAGTACCTTTCATTTTACCCGGGTAAAGGGATTATTTTTGTAGAGTCGGAGAAACCCATTTACATGGTCAATTATTTCTACCCTCCATTTCGCCGGGATCGTAACTAGAAGTCACGTGATCATACGGGAAGGCAATCCCACCCTTCCGTGCTTATACTACTTCCGCGCTGACTAGCTACTGTTTACTTGTTTCAATTTACAAAATGCGACAGCTACACCACAAAAACTGAAATGATCTATTAGCCCTGTGTGAACATACATTATAAAAAAGTTTAAAAATATTATTCAACCTTATTACTTAGATATTAAGTGTTCTCAAACTGTTATTAGACAATTAAAGATACATTTTAGCATATTTCAATTTTTATTTTTCAGCAATGGATCGAAGAATATTAATAATTTCGTTATTTTGATTTAATATATTTTCACGAAATTGCTCTATTTTTTTTTTCTTCAGCTGCCTTCTCAGCCTCTTCTTCGAATTTTAAAATTCTATCTATTGTTTTTTTAAACATTTTTTAATGTTTCTTCCACCATATTTATCTTTCTTTGTTTCCTATCAGAACTTATAACAAAACAAAAATTTTACATTTTATTAATAATGAGTTAAACTTTATTTTGAAATGTTAGCTAATAACATATGCTTCTTTTAATTTCATTCAGTTAAAAAATAATGATTAATTATAACAAACTAACAAACTAATAGTTGGTCCCAACAAACTAATAGTTGGTTTCAGTTCGAAGTTTCCTTTTCGGATCAGCGCTCAATTTTTATTACACCTTTAAAAGCAGCGGAGTCGGCCATTTTTGAATAAATAGTCTACATGCGCAAAGTATGATGGGAAAGGAGAATAAACTCTGCAATTACCCGGGTAGAAAGAACCCCTACCCCTCAAATTTTTCCTAGCTAGGGATAATTCTTGAAAGGGGAGTACAATTCACGGATCTACCTTGCATTTTATGCTGCTTTTGGCACATGTAAACGAGGCTATTATTATCGGAACTGAGAAGGAGCGTATTCACATTTTATGCCTTGCTTGCTTACATGCAGCTTGTCGATATGGAAGCCAGAAAGCGAAATGATTTAACATTGAAACAAAAGATCGAAATTTTAAATCGTTATGAAAGGTTATAAATCAGTACAATGCTGCAGCGCAGTCAAACATTTCTCAGCTCCTGAATTGCATTGAAAATGTTGAAACGTGGTGTACAATACCGCTCCGATGACTTTAAAAAACATGATTACGAACAATTTATCAATGAGCTTCTTAGGAAAAATTGTAGACAGTCAACAATTGATCAATTTTTATATTTTAAAGGATAATATATAGCACATAAATATAAGGTGAGTTTTACATTTTATTTTGAAATTTAGTATGGGTAAATAAGAAATAATTCAAAAGCACCATTTTACTGATGAAAAAGAACATTACCAATTACAAAAAGAATTTTTTCAGACTAGGAAAGTAGTTTCAGCATAGCAACATTTCAAAATCAACCAAATTTAAATAGACGAGTGACGTCATCAACTAGCAGCGTTCAGCGCCGTCATGCGTACATAAAGTGAATTAAAAAAAAGTTTGACAGTAAGGTTACAGGATTTTATCGTTTAATAATTTTGCATTAGATAATGCTTTTAAACTAAAATAAAATTCCGAAAAAATACAATTTCAAAAATAAATCTCAAAATTTCATTTTTAAATTATTTTAAAATTAAATGCGGTGTTTTATTGAAATTCAAACCAGTCATCTCAATCGTGGAAGAAATTACCATTTCTTTTAAAAAACATTTCATTTTAAAAGTACAATTCGCTTTTAAAATACTACACTACAAAATGGGTTCTTCTTGCTGTCCATTTTTTTTTTTTTGTTTACTGTATATATTGTGCATGTTCAGTTGTATTCAGAATATTTTCTTTTACCAAAAATTAATAATTAGGGTATCGCAGAAAGACAAATTACGAAAGAGAAGACCTTCACCTAATACTTCATGGTAAAATTTTAAATAAATAAAACGAACAAAGCCCATTTCAATTTTAAAAACTATTATTTCACAGTGCATTCTAAAATTGATTGGAGTCCTCCAAAAATTAAACCCTAACCTCAATATAAACAACCTGTTTTTTGTTTTAGGGAGAGGGGCGTTACGAGACCAAGAGCTATTGCTTTTTTCTTCCCTAATTACCACTTCCCACAACACAGTATAATAGTGCTGATGATATTCAACTTTGCAAATTACTCACTTCTGATAAAGACTTGTCAGTACTGGCTTACCACAGCAACAACTAGTACGATAACTCAATCCAATTATTTGACAGTTATTTACTCATTAATTCTAATCGAAAATGGTGAAGCCGGGCCTTAAGGTTAATAAATACAACTGAAGCATTTGCAAGTTTGGTGTGACACCATAAACGTCTATCTTGCATTTTGAAGGCAGTTAAAAATTGTTCATAGTTTTTTTACGTTTTCTTGGAAAGATTCCTCTTTCTTTACATTGCATATAGGTGGCAATCCTACAAACAATCTGCCAAATTTTCACGTATCTGCTCATTTACTCTTTTGTTATTTTGAAAGATATTTTATGATTTTTCAAGCCTCGCTAAAGAATCTACTTTTCAGTAAGCACATATATTGATATCCTGACGCACAACGTTATATCTATTATAAAACTTTACAAACTAAGTTTACGCGTGATAGAAAATAAATCTACGAAATTTTTTTGTTCTATAACTAACATCCTATGGCTTTTAAAATTACAGATCATCACTAATAAGAGTAGTCTGTAATAATTATTGTATTTTAAAAGAAATTTAAAATTCAGTTACGAAATTCATATTAACATATTGAATGTGGGACACGTACTAGTACGTTTTCTGACGACTGATACTTGAGAACGGCTCACGTACTAGTACAGGTTAGTGTAACAACATAGCTTGTTTGTGGGTACAAAAATAACGGTATAGACAGGAAAACGAAGCCGAATGTTCTTGTCTACTACATAGATTCTAGAAAAATTTAGACAAAACTAGTTTTTACATCAGTCGATGCGGAACCACAGAACGGGAAAAAATTAAAACTATATACTAATATTTCTATTTGATTTTTCATATTTACGATACTATTATAAATTTATCCACTAAAAAATATATTTTTTGTTTACAAAAATCTTTATATATTTCAATATAAAATACGAAAAATTGGTTGAAAAATTAAATAGTTTTTGGATCTATTGATATTTAACTGAATAACTAAATTTACGAGCAAAACGCCCGCTCCCGGTACAATTCCGCTGCGAAATGTACCCGCACACAATGTTAATAATTTTGCTATATATTGTTACATTGGGTGGGCCGCAAAAATATCTATAACGGGCTGCATAAGGTCGAAAGTTTGACATCCTTGTTGTATGTGATAACCAAAGGAGTGGGAAAAATCACCAACTGTCAATTCGGCTCTCTTAGAATTCAAAGGGTTACATCACTGTTTTTCACCATCCACACATATATTTTTCTCCACAATATTTCGCCCTTTGGAGCGGACGGGTTGTTTCATATCATCAAGATGTGTTAAAAATAAGACCTTCGATTACGTTTTTTTCTTTTTTCAGTGAAATGAGTGCAAGAGAACTGATTGGAAACGAATGAATGAAATCTAGGGATTATCAGCCCGATAAGGAAAATCACGAATGCTTTCACTGTTACAATCGGAGAAGTATTATTAGCTTGGTCGGAACGCGTGCGTTCGAATGTAGACTAGATTCACGAGGTAAGTTTATGCGGTTGCAAAACAGATTGAAAGTTCTAAAACTAGAAACATCTGTATAAATTATACTTCCGCAATGCAATTTTTTTTAATATTATAATAATCAGCGTACCTTTGCAAGAACTCTCGCATGTGAAAACCCTATCTCACATTCCCACACATCCATACAATGGGTAAAAGGTATTTGCCAAACATTTATATAAAATACAGTGGACTCCACTTAATGTGATCGCGGTTAATGTTACCAATTGCTTATTGTTATTGAAGCCAACTGGTCTCGATTTTCTCTATTCATTTGTATGTTAAAATTATTGCATTATGTTATCGTTACATCGGTTAATGGGATCCGTTTTCGAAACTTCTTTTAACTGGCAAAGGAATATTCATAATATATTCAGAAGGAACCCATTCTTTTCTTTCCCTTCGTTTCTGTTTTAATTTCCGAGAATTCTCCTCTTCCACCTAGGGAAATAGGGAATGAACAAAGGAGTGGGGATAATACACGTTCCTAGAATTTTCAGAAATACGCACGCCCTGCTGATGGTCAATGGTTGTCAGATAAGCAATTCGGAAACACATTCTTATCGAAACTGAGAAGGTGCGTATGCACATTTTATACCTTGCTCGCTTATATGCATCTTGTCGATATGGATGCCAGAAAGCGAAATGATTTAACATTAAAACGATAGATCGAAATTTTAAATCGTTATGACAACTTGATTGTGATTACGAACAATTTATCAATGAGTTTCTTGGAAAAATTGTAGACAGTCTACAATTGATCAATTGTTTCGATTATGTATACAATTCTTAAAGGATAATGTACAGTACATAAATATAAGGTGTGTTTTTTCAATTTGTTTGAAATTTAGTTTGGTTTGGTTTGGAGCGCTACGGTCTACTTTTTGCACACGAGGGCTAATGAGACCGGGACCTACTGCTTAAAGCCGATTCCGAACGGCTACGAACATCCATGCCAATGTGGGATTCGAACCCACGAACTCCGGTTCCGAAGGCCAGCACCCTAACCATTCGGCCATCGTTCGGCGTTTGAAATTTAGTACGTGTGAATTAAAAGGGGGTGGGTAAATTTATCTAACTTTGCATATCGTTTATTGTTATCAATCGGTTATTGTTATCAAAATCACAGTGTCCTAAACTGATCACATTAAGCGGAGTCCACTGTACCATGTATAGTTTATATCTTTTCAATATTAATTTCACAACTAAATTCATTGTGTAATTGCTATATTACTTATTCAAGGCTATAAGTTTGTTCACTATCATTTTTTAATTATTTTGATATTCTAAAATCATATCCCCTATATAATAATAGCTTAAGTTATCTGTCCACGAATTTATGAAGCTGTTGGACCTGGAATAATTTAACAATTTATCATATAAACAGGTAAAAATAATATTTTTTTTAGCATTATGACGTCATTCCTTTAACCATCTCGTCTAATTATTTCTTATTTTATATTATTTAAATAACGTGTGCATTATTTTCATACATTTTATCACTGAACTTACACATTAAGTAAATAATTTTCTTTTACATTTGTCTAAAATAACAGATTAGGTATATAAGTGATAATTTAAAATTTAATCATCGATTATTTTTTTGTTGTAATGAAAGTTTTATCGCCGGTATTAACAACAAATTCTTTTCATAGAAGTCTAGGAGTCTATTTCAAGGACTAATAAATAGCTAGCGTTTCATTTCTATGTTTTGAAAATTAAGAAGTTTGTTCGTTTGTGTGTTTGTTTTTTTGTACATAACCACATGGTTTGACATGAATTCAACGTGATTCTAAACTGCATTCACAGTATTGGAAGACTTTAGAGGAATTGATAAACAAATTACTTAACTTGTACCAGATAATTCTCTGCCAAAACACAAACCATTTTTAACCTGCCTCATAGGATACTTTACAATTCTGGAAAATTAAAAATTTAACTGATCCTGTCATATCATGGGCTATATGCTAGTTGTATTATAAAACTCATTAGAAGTACACATACACAAGAAAACCTCTAGTTTTATTCAAGTATCATTCACAAAAAACAATGTCCCCCCTCTGAATATAATTTCTGGCTACGGCCCTACCACAGGCATAATCTATATATATAAAAATGAATTTGTGTGTGTCTGTCTGTCTGTACTCAATAGACTCAAAAACTATGCATCCAATCGCCGTGAAAATTTGGGAAATGTTTAGGTATATCCCTGGGAAGGTTTTTGTAAATTTTCAACGTTCGAAATTCATTCCTTCCCCCTTTTTCGAGCATTTCATGTCATTATTCCAAGCATTATTTTCCCCGGTTAAACGCAAACGATTAAGTTTTTAATTTATCGCATCATATCTAAGGGAAAGAAGCAATATTTCTAGCAATGTGACGTCATCCCAAGTAATTGTTTTAAACGCAGTTTTCCACGGTTAAAAGCAGGAGATTAAAATGTTCAATTCATCACATAATAAATAGGCGAAAATGATATTTTTCTATCATTATGACGTCATTCATTTAAATATTTCATTTATTCATTCCTTATTTTATATTATTTAAAATCGTCTGCTTAGTATCTATTCGATTTGAACTGAAATTTGAGATATAAAGTGATTCACTTTCATTTCTATGTGACGCAAATTATAGCATTTTTATATGAGAACTAATTTTAAATTTAATTCTTGGTTCATTTTTTTTGTTACAATGAAATGCATATCAACAATATTCTAAGTACAAAAAGTACAAATTTCAGTGACTCTCATGGCCAAATAAAACCTATCATTTTATATAGTTATCTTCATATTCATATGGTTGTCGATATGAATGTGTGTTTCTGTTTCATACAAAACTATGTGGTTTGTCATAAATTTCCTTAATTTTGGAAAACATTTATTACTACCAACAAAATTAGCACTGTTGCTGTCAAAACCTGTGCTTCCTATTCTATCACGTAATATGGCAAGATCTGTTAACTTTGCTAATCAACGTACAGTAGTAATACAGTAATGCAATTTAGGGTTAAGCTTATATTTTACAATAAAAAAAGTTTGAGCAAATTTAATATAAGACAAATTCGATTATAAAAACTGAATAATGTTATAATACGCTTATGATAGAAATATATAAACATGCCAATGACTCGAACTGAACTGTGACGAATTTAGAGAGTTATTCACGAAAAATAAATCTTTGTTTAAAAGTAATATATTAAGTTCACCGTAGCGAAGCACGGGCAAACTTGCTAGTACATTCATAAACGCCAGACTCGAAACCGACATCCCGGGATTCTATCCCCAGCTCTCTGACCACTAGGTTTCGCATAAATTATCTTCTGTAATAAAAAGCAATAGCAAAAAAGTATTGTAAAAGAATAAATTTTAACCAGTCTGGTATCGAACCCGGCCCGTGGGTGTGAAAACGGCACATTTTACAAGTGAATCACCAACTCATATGTAAAGAAATAAAAATTGGGGATAACAACGATTCAATAATCTATATATTTATAACGAAAAGCGTTTTCTTTCAACAGTCTGGGAGAGGAAACTACAAAATCATTTCGTTATTAAATTTAAAATATTTATTCATAGATATACAAAAGTTCTATTTAATAACACATTGTTTGCGGGACACGTACTAGTATGTTTTCTGACGATTGATATTTGAGCGCGAGACACGTACGCGTTAGTGTAACAACATGGTTTGCTTGTGGGTACAAAAATAACGGTATATACAGGAAAACGAAGCCGAAAGTTCTTGTCTACTACATAGATTCTGGAAAAATTTAGACAAACAAAAACTACATTATAACTGTATTACATTATTTTTACATTATAACTGTATGATTGCTCTTTTCATTTTTTATAAAGTAAAAATGTTCGTACATAACATAATTCTAAAAAATTAAAACTATAAACTACTATTTCTATTTGATTTTTCACATTTACGAAATTATTAAAAATTTATCCACAAAAAATGTATTTTTTTATTTACAAAAATCTTATGCTTGTTATTTATATATTTCTATTTATATATTTGTTTATATATTTCAATATAAAATACGAAAAGTTGGTTAAAAAATTAAATAATTTTCGATCTATTTAGATTTAACTGAATAAATTTACGCACAAAACGCGCGTTTCCGGTACAATTCCGCTGCGAAATGCACCCGCACACAATGTGTTAAAATAATTGGCATTAATTAGTGAGAATTTGCAATTAAAGTTGCAAGTAAAGTTCAGATTACGTCGCAATTAAAGTTTACGTACTTTCTTTTAAAATATTTTAAAGGATGTATTATTTCAGATTTCCCGTTTAAGAAGTTTTCTCGCGTAAGTTTTAATCTTAGTCCCCTGAGGGGAAAATATATATATATATATATATATATATATATATATTTCATTATTCATTGAGATAGACAAATGATATGAGCCGAATTCCGTCCAGCTGAAAGTTCACTGTCACCTTAAGTTCAGTTAACAAGTATATGACAAACGCTTGATTCGAAACAATGGTACGGCATGTGTTTATCAAAAATTTTTTTGAATAGATTCCTAAGAGATATAAATTTTTTTTTAATGCAATAGTGTAAATGTGAAAGGATTCACGTAATCAGTTAACTGTACAGAAGACAATAGGTGAAATTCGATAGCTGAAATATTTTCTGCTCAAGCGAGGAAAACTTTGATGCGATATATTTACAGAAGAAAGGAGCTTAATTTACATAGTATCCCCCCTTCCAAATATTGATTGTAGAAGGACGAGACTCTTATTTCAAAAGGCGTTTAGAATTAATTTAGTCATTTTTTGGGGAACCATTTTTATTTCCTTTCAAAGTTCCATAACACAGAACACAAAACAACAAAGAGCACAAAACACACTCTCATAGACCACTGACACAGTGTTGCCAACCTTCACAGGCAAAATTATGGATTCTAGGTCCAAAAATTATGGCATTGGCTTATAAATTATCGTACATTTTTGTAATTAATTCAAAATAGTGTTAATAGAGGGCGCTTGTAGGATATATTTTTAATCAATTGAATCTTAATATCAGATTTTAAAACTGTGGAAAAACATAGAAATGCAGAATTTTTATTATTTACCATTATGTTACTTTGTAGCCGATTATTATTTAATAATCGGTTTAATTACTAAAAATACCATATTTTAGTGAAAACTGCAATAGAATAAGTAAAAGGCAAAATTACTTCTAATTATCCATAATTATGTAATCATTAAAGAAATATCTCCAGTATAATCGTGAATATTCAGTAATTTTGCATTTTGTGTATTTAAAGATAACAGTGATTTAAATAATTTTAAATAACTAACAGATAAAAAGACTGGTCATAACCATTTTTAAAATTCTTTATTTTATATTAGTTTCAAATAATATCAAACATTAGTACCTAGGTCATATTTAATTTCACAAATATACATTTTTTTTATAATTGACACTTTCCCTTCTATTATTACACAGTACAGATGGCCTTTCTCAACTTCTGTTACAGGATTATTTACTTTTACTTAATGAAGAAGCACCTCAAAACATGCTCCTTAAGCTGCTCTAAAATCTACAATAATAATTATTTGATTTGAAAAAGTGATAAAAACAATTAATTAGACATTCTCAATTTTTTATGTTGCAGTTAAATTACCCGTTCTTTTAATTCTCCATTATTCTACTTTTGGTTTATCGTACAAATCAGAAAATTATCATACAGTTTTTCAGAATTATGTCACATAATTTTGAGATTATTTTTCATCGTACAGAGTCCTAAGTTATCGTACATATACGATAATTATCGTATGGTTGGCAACACTGCACTGACACTATACTAGAACACACTCGATGGCTTTCTAGCGCCACCTATCGTAAAAAAGGAGAGGGGAGTAATTGTACCAGCTACATGATATTTTTTTTTAACTATAGAAAACCGAAAATAGGGATATATTTGTTGACATCTGTAGCTTCACAACATGCAGCAGCACAAGGATGTTAAACTCGCGGTCCACAAACAGCGTGTGGCCTACATCGCGTACTTTTGCGGCCCACTCTATATAACAGTACATAGCAAAAACTATTAAAATAAATTTCTTAATTAATTTTAAATTTTTGGCAAAGCTTAGACTTTCTAGTTCTAATGTTTGGATACGTCTACCACATACATTAGCTGAGAAGCACGTTTTCATGTACATGATATGTATATGAAAACATACGTATTAATACGTCTGATATACAGAGGCTGTTCAAACATTTTTAGATGATGTATATTGTAGTTACAAAACTAAATTACATAAAATTTCTTGTGTTTGAAATGTTCTATTTGATAGTCCTTATTCTGAACTATCTTACGACACCGTAATTTCCAGGATAATAATGCCCTTTGAAGTGTCAGAAGCGGTATTTTATCCCAATTCCTCCTGGACAGCTTTCCAGATTCCTGATTCCAAAATCGCCATTTTGAATAAAAACAAACCTCTCAAGCCGCAGACTATAATTTTGACTTTAGAAAACATAGTACTATTGCATACATATACAAACATAGTAGTATACAAACATAGTAGTATTGTTATTTATTTTGCAACAAAAGATTTTTTTATACCGCTAGCCAACATAGTCTAAAAAATGTGCGAACAGCCTCTGTACTTCACAAGAAATTCCTTAACGAAGAAATATTTGCGAGTGTTATTACCCGTATACTTTGACAATTCATAATGCAGATAATCTGAGTCAGAAATTATCACAGATATTTTGTTATTGGCGCTCAAAGTAACTGAATAGATTTGGATATTATAGAACTCCTTCCTACCTACCATACAGAAATTCTTGCTACGTACCAATTTAGTTTGATTTAGTTTGGTTAAGAGCCTTTTAGGGGGGGAGTGGGTTACAAAAGGCTAATGAGAGTAATTAAAGTAGAGTCCGAACGAATAAGAACAAACATGATAGCAACGAGATTCGAACCCACGACCTTTGCTATAGTCCGACAATTGACCAGATCCAATACGGAATTGTTATTCTACGATTTTGAATAATACACAGTTTAAAAATGTACACACTATAAATTTTGCCAGTAAATAAACATTGAAGAGGACGCAGCTATTGTTTATTAACTGATGTTGGAATTATCCTTATTATTCACATATTTCAGTGCTATTACAACACCAAGGCAGATTTTGAAAAAATATTCACAATTTTGAGCGAACCTTTTCCTAGTACTTACAGAAACTCGACAGATGAAAACGAATTACAAGTAGACGTTCCAGAACATCTTACTTTTCCTGTTCAAATATTATGCGGTAAAATTTTTCTTGTTTACACATTTCTGAATGTTTGATTGCCCTTTAGAAAGATTCATTTACATTCGGACAGTATCCATACATAAGAAATAATACCTACTAAAGATATCCATGTTTCACTTTCGCGGTTGCCTTTCTCAAGGCCATTAAACGTGCGAGGTCATTCGATCTCGCCAAGAAACCACAATGCCTTCTGCGAAGGATGAAACTAATTTTTTCCTCTCTGTATTGTTGATTGGCAAGTCATTTTGCGGCATATGGCAGCCTTGACATGTTGGGATAAAATTGTCATTTCTTACAATACTAGCTATATCGATAAATGGATTTACATAATTTAATTCGCTAGATATCATAAGTTATGACATTCGCCAAATGCAATGACTCCACAAATTCTTCAAGAACAATCCAACATGAAAATCCGATAGAAATATCTGGTTCAACTCAATCTGTGTATCCAAAACAGATTTCTAAATAGTGATCCTATTAAGTATATTATAAGCTAAAACTAGAATTTATACTTAATTTTTACCACATGAAAATACTTTGAGAATTGTGATTTTGATCTGAATAGGTTGTAATCATTTATTCTACCAGTAACCTTTGTAATCTATTGGTTTCCAGCGATACGGTCTATCTTTTTCGGAACACGAGGCTAATGAGATCGGGACTTATGTTAACACATTGTGTGCGGGTACATTTCGCAGTGGAATTGTACCAGGAGCGGGCGTTTTGCGCGTAAATTTAGTTATTCAATTAAATCTCAATAGATCGAAAATTATTTAATCTTTTAACCAACTTTTCGTATTTTATATTGAAATATATACACAACTCTCTCTCTATATATATATATATAAACAATATATATATATATATATATATATATATATATATATATTATATAATATATATATATATATATATATATATATATATATATATATATATATATATATATAATATATAAATATACACATATATATCATTTTCGCAAGGATAAATAAAAAGTTAATTTTAAATCTAAATTGATTTTTTTTAATCAACCTTCCCGTTCTGTGGTTCCACATCGACTGATGTAAAAATTAGTTTTATTTGTCTAAATTTTTCCAGAATCTATGTAGCAGACAAGAACATTCGGCTTCGTTTTCCTGTATATACCGTTATTTTTATACCCACAAACAAACCATGTTGTTACACTAACCCGTACTAGTAGGTACCCCGCGCTAAAGTAACAATCGTCAGAAAACGTACTAGTACGTGTCCCGCATACAATGTGTTAAAAACAAATTCCGAACGACTACAAGCATCCTTGCCAGCAACGGGATTCGAACCCGCGAACAAACAGTAGCGCTCTACCATTAGGCCATCCTCCTGCAATTTTTACATTTATTGATTTTTTTAAACGAGAATAAATGTATTTTTTTCATCTCCAATACTTCTTATAATGATCTATCTAAAAGAAAAGTGTTTAGTCCAATACGACAGATTTACAATTTGGGTGCGGTCCATGAAACGAATTCTATCCACTTCAGACTCAGTTACATCGTGAAATGAATGTGGTTGGGTACCGTAGTGCATTTTTGAAGTCAAAAGAAGCGCAAATTTACGCAAAACGTTTGGAAGCAGCAATAGCAAAACACTTTATAATACATCTGTTAGTCAAATGACTATTCTTACGTTCATTGATAAGAAATTTACAATTAAGTTACGTATCAGTGGAAAAACAATTTATTATATTTTTTAGTCAAATGACTATTCTTAAAATTATTGATCAATAAATTTACAATCAAGCTTCAAAGCTATGCTGAGAAAAAAAATTTGGATTTTAATTTTTGCAACTATAACGTTTTAACTTTTAGTACATATGGATTTTCTAGTACAAACTAGCAATTCAAGTAATCCACAGTGATGTATCGAAATGTCAATGATTTATTTCACTGTCAAACTCTTGACAGTCTCGGCTCTAGCAGGCAAAAATGTAAAATGTCTCCCCCCATATAAATTGTTGATAAATGTAAGCCTATAAAACTTGAATAGATCATATAAACAAAAAAATATTAAAACTATAAAATAAACTAAAAACAGCTAAACAATAGTAACAATAAAAAATATATTTAACTAGCATATAGCCTGTCATATGACGGGATCAGTAAAAATTTTAATTTTCCAGAACTGTGTAGTACCCTAGGAGACAGTTAAAAAATGGTTTGTTTTTTGGCTGAGAATTATCTGGTACAAGCTCAAAAACGTGCTTATCTTCATGCTCCTCTAAAGTCTCCCAATACGGTGAATGCAGTTTAGAATCACGATGAATTCATTTAAAAAGATAGTTGACCACCGCAAAATGTAATTGGTTCAAAGACGTGGGTTTAGGGAAAAATCTTCCGAAGTTTGCCATAATTTCACACAAACAGGACCTTATCTAAAAGTCTGGACACACCCATGATTTAAAAAATTCATGTCCGACTGCCAATGTAAGATCATCGTATTTCCATATACCTATTGCATAACATCGCGACGTAGCGGAATAACTCTTAAAATAACAAAATATATGTATGTATTATACATATGTGTATATTATATTACCACATTTCAAATGGAATTTGCCGAGCTCAATGGCACAATAAGGCGATTTCACACAGCAGGGTACATCTCAACTTCTAACAATTCTGACTCTTGTTTAAAACGGAAGGGCAGCTTATTGTTTGCCTATTGGCTGTCGTAAACATGGAAATGAATGGGAAGGGCATTAAAGTAGTTCGTGACGTTGTTTGAAATTGCTCTATGGTTAAAGTCTTGGGCTACGAAACGAAAGGTCTCCGGTTCGATCCTGAGTCAGGACAAATTTATTTCCGTAATTTTATGTTCGCTTTGTTAAATAGTCAAGAAGACTCCTAAGATACGCAAATTTTCTGTATCATTAAAATAAATCTAGAATATTCTGTTACCCTATAAAAGCCTGTGTTAAAACTGCGAGCGGCAGTTGATGTTCGAGTACGAACTTTAATAAACTGTTATTTCTAAACTTGACTCTTCATTGTGTGCAACTAGTACTTGCATCCACTTGACAATATGTATACATATGTTATGATATTTTAACCATAACTTACCAACTTAATTATAATGATGTTCTAAAATAAATTAATTTCTACCCTTGGCGCGATGTCTTTGTCTCTCTTCTGATTGTGGTAACCTTTGGTGATTTCGAAAAAAAATGTTAGCTTAGCTCAACTATTCTATATAAGAATAGTTGAGCTAAGCTAACATTTAAAGCGAAAGTTAGTTACTGAGAGTGTTATATAAACACACTCACGAAACTAACTTTCGCTTCTGACGTCGTCCCCCACGTGACAGACTCATTGGCTGGCTCTTTTGCTTCCTTTTATGTAGCCTCCACACTATGGCCAATTGTTCACCACTTCCTGATGGTGACCTCGAAAGATGGTTCACGGGTTGCATCCACACGCTGGGCCACTAAATGATACAAACACGTGGATTCGTCCATAGGGTCTACTGCACACTTTAGTAGCGCATCTGGCTTCTTTGATCTTTGGTTAGGTTTGGTTTGGTTTGGATTGGAGTGCTACGGTCTACTTTTTACAACACGATGGCTAATGAGACCGGGACCTACAGTTTAAAGCCGATTCCGAACGGCTACGAACATTCATGCCACTGTGGGATTGGAACCCACGAACTCCGGTACCGAAGGCCAGCACCCTAACCAATCGGCCATCTTTCGGCCCTTTGATCTTTGGAGAAAAACCGCTTCGGAAGCCATCGTTCGCCAAGGCTATTTCATCGTCTGCCGCCATCGACTACGATAAGCCAAACCCCATCCAGGCGGTGGTAATGGCTTGCAGTGGGCCATAGTGTGGAGGGGCCTTTACACTTTTATAAGAGCGAATGCAAAAACGTATTGGCGGGAGAGCGTCAAAGATAGATTACTTGAATAAACTACATTTTATCTCCAAATTTTGACGTTTCCTTTCAAAGCTAACTGCTGCAAACTATCCAGCATGGATTCCCCTTCAAAAAAGCCAGACTAGGACAGATAAATCTGATAGGTCGTCGTAGGATAAACCTGGGTAACTAAGAATATGTCCCGGAAAAACCTGCTCTTTGTTACATTTTGGACAAATTGGGTGGGGTTTTGAACTACCCTGGAAGACAAGGCCACTAAGATGGCCACTGAGAAAGAAGGAAAAGCAAAGACTTTTTATCAATGTGTTTTCTGGCAGTTACAGTTCAAGGTAAGTCAGACAATTAGAAGTAGCCATATCCTCCCTGGCACCCTTCTTCGCCAAAGTATCCGCTTCCTCGTTACCCCAAATGTCTACATATCAGGGAATCCACGGCAAATGCGCATCACAAGAGAACGAGACTTGTTTGAATTTAGTGAGAATTGAAGTTCCAGTTTTGTCACCAACGTTACACCAGTTTGACAAATATTGGATGGCACCTATGACTTGGTATATGGTAAATATTACTATGGTTGGATGACTATCCGACAGAATCCAAATAGCTTTAGGGTCTAAAGAAGACATTCAATAACTCAGTTCCTCATCGATGGCAACTAGCTCACTTTTAAAAACTGAGCTAAAATCAGGATTTCTTTTCTTTATTTTAACAATTCCATTGGGATCTCTGACAACACCACTACCAGGGTGGGATTCCTTGCTACCATCAGAATATATTAGCGTAGTTCCGTCTGGGATGTTATTTATAATTTCAAGGGCCAATTGCCGAACGCAAATCGGGGCGTCATTTTTCTTTGAGACCCTGGACAGTAGATCAGTATGGAAACTGACCCCTGGAAGATCCATTGAGGGGTCAATGCATTGCTTCAAGAAGTACTGTTCCACCATAGGGTCAAGTAAATTGCTATACTCAATGTAGATAAACGGACTGTGTTTCGTAAGTCTCTCGTTATTATGCAAATGCCGCAATAAATCGGAGGTACGATTTTGGGAACCATAGCTGTAAAGTTTTTAATATTTCCCTAGACTCGAGTTCCGTCTGAGACTCAGAGGTTGAAGGTCCGCCCCAAACAACATAATATCGCTTGGGCAGCTGTTAAGTAAGCCAGTATAACTCGAGAAGCGCTAAGCTGCATTCTCTCCAATTTCTGAAGATTAGTTGTAGACGCACAGCAGTGTATGGGAAAACTGTATTCCAAGATAGGACGGATAATAGCCATAAAGGCAGCTCTTAAAGTTCCTGCGTCAGCACCCCAATCTCGTCCTGAGATATATTTCAATATACTAAGCCGTTTCCTACTCTTACCCACTAATGACTCCACATGCCTGCTGCTAGTAAACTCAGGGTCTAGAGTAAAACCAAGATATTTAGGATGCTTCTAAAATTTGAGAGGCATATCAGACAAAATATTTAAAAAATATTTTTTTTATCATGGTTACATTAAATAACTTTTTTTTTTACATCCGTACTTAAATTGCACTGTAATACTAGACTCAAGACTCGAGTTGGTTTTACATGGCCCCTGGATTTTTTCGGCGGCCAAAGACAGACACCCCGAGAGAAGGTGGGCGAGCTATGTTCTATGAAGTTCTACAAGAGGGGGGCGAGAGATGCGATTCCGCCCGCGCCAGCTGCGGACATTTTCCCGTGGAGGCGAAAACTTGACCGAGGGGGGTTTCCCCCCGGCCCTCACAAAGATTTTTTTTCTTCGGAAAGGAGGAGAGACCGAGGGAGGTGTTTGTCCGCTCGGCACAGTTTATTTTTGTCCTCGGTCTTATTTGAGCCCTGTTCGAGTATGAACGGAAGTGTATTTATGTTTTATTTTTAAATCTTCTTAATAATAAATGGTTAATCAAGAGTTTTGTCGCTGCTGTGATTAATTGTCGGCCACATAGGCTTTAAACGAACCCAAGATACCTGCCCCAGTAAAAATAGGCGGGCAGGTATAGAACGAGGCGTGCGGACTTAAGAAAGTGCAGCCGGGGACGCGCGAGGCGTTTTACATGCACCCTTTCTTATCTGCGACTTTCCTGTTTTCTTTTATTTCTGTTAACCAGTTGGCGAACTCCAGATCGCCAAGTGAAAAGAGCTTCGGCTTGGTTTTTTAGTTATATGAATGATTACATAAAACTTATTAGTAGCCATATCCCTCCCCGGCACCCTTCTTCGCCAAAGTATCCGCCTCCTCGTTACCCCAAATGTCTACATATCAGGGAATCCACGGCAAATGCGCATCACAAGAGAGCGAGACTTGTTTTAATTTAGTGAAAACTGAAGTACCAGTTTTGTCGCCAACGTTACACCATTTTGACAAATGTTGGATGGCACTACGACTATCAGTCAGAATCCAAATGGCTTTAGGGTGTAAAGACATTCAATAACTCAGTCCTTCATCGATGGCAACAAGCTCACTTTTAAAAACTGAGCTAAAATCAGGTTGGGATCTCTGACAACACCACTACCAGCGTGGGATACCTTATTCTTGCTACCATCAGTATATATTAGCATAGTTCCGTCTGAGACGTTATTTATAATTTCAAGAGCAAATTGCCGAAAGCAAATCGGAGCGTCATTTTTCTTTGAGACCATAGACAGTAGATCAGTAAGGAAACTGACCCCCGGAAGATCCATTGAGAGGTCAACGCATTGCTTCAAGAAGCCGTAGGGTTCCACCGTAGGGTCAAGTAAATTGCTATACAAAATGTAGCTAACTTTGCATTATATAAATCAAAATATTTTTTAATAATTTTTTTTATTTTTTCTTCCTTTCTCCCTCTTTTTTTTAAATATTTTACTTCTGTGTCTGGTAATAGTTTAACCTAGCACTTATTGCACCAAAAAACCGATTTATCGCATATAAAATGTATTTGATATTCAAGATTTAAAATTCCAATTCAAAGAAAGCTAATCTATCAAACATCTAAGAGCGAGTTTCCTCAAAAGAAGTTTGGTTTATCAAAAGTTATTTATCATATCAAAAATTAAAGGATTTCATTTTAATTGTTAAAATTAAAGCAGGCACAACATTAATTTACTAATACTTAAAATCTCTGCTTAAAGTTTGCTAACAATACATTAAATCTAATATTAGTAACATGTAATTATTTGTTATATGTAATCAACTATTTTATTTAAGGGGTTTTGTTTACAAATGATATAAATTTCAAGGTTTATACTAAGAAGCACAATCCCCCCTGAATCATGTAAAATTAAAACACCATCTTTAGGGTTATTTGGAAAATTTTAATTTAAAATTTCAGAATTGCTTAGAGTAATATTTTGACTCTGTATATATTATATATACATACCGTAATTTCGCAAGTATAGTCTGCGGACTGTCTGTGTTTAAAAAGGCAAATTTCTTCAGCTGCATATTATCTGCTGGTTGTTCATTTCTCAAATCATGAATATCGGAAGAGGAAGTAAAGAGGCACGTCGCACGAACGGCCGATGATCAAATGTAAACAAAAGCACGATTCGTATCTTGGCTTACGTCATATCTTGGCATGATTACCATTAGTATGTGATGGGCAGTCCAATAGAGTTTAGACAGACAGACAAAGTGAGAAATTTTTTTAGCAAAATTGACTGCTGCTAAGTCATTAAGTCCAGAACAAATGATCAAGTGATCTCCAAACATGTTAAAGACACTGCATAGTGAGCAAGTTGGGGTGTCAGCCAAACCAAATCTGTACTAATGCTTTAAAAGGTAGTCATGTCCTGTTTTAATTCTAAAGTTGGCTACACCAACAGCTCTGGGCAGGTCACGAGGGATGGCATTTTCTGTATCATCGTACCGTATCAGTAATAAACCTTAAAATAATAATAATAAAACCATACAGCAGAACAATTTAGTAGTAGCAAATAGGACATTTTAAATCATGTCCTGGAGTACGAGAAAATATCGAAGTCACTATTTACAGCTCTAAATGGCAACACCGAGTGGATGGGTTCAAGATTGAAAGTTGAGGGTCGAAAGTCATTTCACCACGAGGACCACTCGTTACAGAGTGCTTTGTTTTCAAAGTTTTGATTTGTGGTAATTGATCATTCATTATGTCTTTAAAACATCGCAGTTTTACTGCTGATTTCAAGCTCAAAGTAATTCAGAAAGCAGAATCGGATGGAAATAGAGAAGCGGGCCGCTATTTTGAGGTCAGAAGCAGTAAGAAATTGGCGCAAGCCAAATGAAACATTTAAAAAAATATGGGAAGAAAGCCATCCCATCATCGTGGAAAAATACAATGGCCTGCATTAGAAGACGATTTACATAGCTGGGTTCTCGAACAGAGAAATGTAAGCCGCTCTGTTTCTCTCGTTAAAATTCATCTCCGAGCAAAATCTATGGCAGAAAAAATAAAGATTTCAAATTTTAAAAAGGTAGAATTAAATCGGCCTATCGTTCCATGAGTAGGAAAAACTTGCGAGTCCGTACTAGAATAACTATGAATCAAGTAGTTCCAAATGATTATGAGGCCAAGAAAACACCTTTCTTCCAATTTACAAGGAAGGCTATTGAAGATGAAGTAAAAAATATAAATATGGATGAAGTTCCTTTGACATTTGATTGCCCACCGAATCGCCCCGTTGATACTTACGGTAAAACTGTATCGCTTACAACAACAGATAAAGAAAAAACCCATTTTACAGTATTGTTGCCTGCTGTAGCTAAGTCACGAAGTTAAAACCACTTCTAATATTTAAAAGAAAAACTGCCTAAAGGTAAGTTCCCTCGAAATGTTGTCATACGTTGCAATGAAAAAATCTGGGTAAATGAAAATATTATGCTTGATTGGTTCCAAGAAGTTTGGAAGAAACGAGAAAGTGCTTTTTTTTTCAGTTCAAAAGGTCTTATGGATTCTATGACGGTACATTTAAAAGAAACCGTAAAAACGGGGCCGAAGAAAATGTATCGGTGCTGAACTTTGCATTATTTATGGAAGTTTAACGAAAATCCTGCAACTTCTCGATTTAGCGTTAATAAGACCAAGTCCCATGTACGTGCATGCTAGGAAAATTGCATGCCAAAAGGCTTGCATACATTTCCAAAGAGAGGTAATATGAAAAGTGCGTCTTACACTGAAGTCGCAGAATCGGTCGATAAAGCCTGGAAAAGTGTAACAGTATCAACAATCCAATCCGGATTTATAAAAGCCGAGATTGTTAGCAAATCGGAAGAACACGAACGAGAGAGGAAACCACTTACAGCGAAAACAGCTATAGTGAAAGTGAACTTTCAAACACTTTCTCGAAAATATATTAGACCTGTTTAACTCCGATAGTGAAAATTTAGGCTTTGAAGGTTTTTCTTAAGTGTAATTAATTTATGGATTTGTAATTATTTTAATTTGATTAACCGATACAAAATAATTAAATAAAATGCCTTTGAATCGTTTCTTTTAGTCCGCATTTTATTTGGTTTACCTTTCGTTTAGTGTTATCAACAGAAAGGCAAGTATTTTATATCTTATTTTATTCATTTCCGCGCTTTTCCATTTTGTTATATTTTCTACTATTTTTCATTATTTTGTGCATTATATTTATTAATATTTATTACAAAACTCGCATATATGTATATTTATTTTTTATTATAATAAAAGCTTATCTTTTAATTTATGAGAAGAGACGGGGGGGGGAGTACTTTCCGAAAATTTCCGGTTACTGGAATACCGGATATCTGAGCAAGCGTTAACTGTTTTTTTTTTTACAAATTACCGAAAATTCAGACTTTTTGGTGCTCTACTGTACTTAGTTATTTGTTCTTAAAATGATTTAATATTGTCATATTAAAATACATGTGCTCGTATAGTCCGCAAACTATCTGATATTTAAGAAATTTTTTAAATAAAAATGCGCGACAGCCGATTATACGTGCGAAATATGGTATATACCACGAAATATGGTATATACCACGCACATATATATTTTTATATATTACTTTAGAACTTATAAAATAAGTTTTAATTAACACACTTGTGAAATAGGTAATTCAATTAGTCCCAAACATATACATCTGAGGGAAAAGAAAGTTATATAATTTTAGGCTGGAAGCTCTAAAAAGGCTTTTATCTCCTAAAATAAATTAGTATGAATTATTCTTATTTCTGATAAATTTTTAATTAGCTTACGAAATGCTGATAATTAGAAATTATTGCTTTAACACACAAATTGTAATTCCTCCTTAAAATAAATAGGATTCAGAAAAAAAAAAAAAAAATTCAATACAGTGCTTTGGAAAAAAATTTGTCTTACAAATGAAGAAAAAAAAACTTCAGAATAAAGAAGCTGATTAGGTAATGGATATTGAAAATGGAAAAAAGTTTTTTTGATTTACTGACAATGACTAAAAAAAAATGTGTGCTTAAAAAACCCAGCAACTTTATAATTGTTTTATACTGTAGGATAGCTGGTTGGTTTTAAATTTTTTTTAATACACCTAATTTATAAACAATTTTATTTAAGATTTAAAAAAGGTACAGACAATGACTAAAAAAAAATGTGTGTGCTTAAAAAACCCAGCAATTCTATTATTGTTTTATACTGTAGGATAGCTGGTTGGTTTTAAATTTTTTTTAATACACCTAATTTATAAACAATTTTATTTAAGATTTAAAAAAGGCACATTCGGTAGCAGCCTTACATTTTATGAATGTGATTGCATTAATTTTATTTCCTACAAAAATTGTTTAAACTAAAATTCCACTTAAAAAATGAGCATGTATTTTTTTTAAATGTTTTATTCTTTATATGAGGGATTCACAACCTAAGTAAATAAAGTCCATTTTTGATTTAATAAAATTAAATTTGTTAATAGAGAATAAATTGCAATTCTATATGTATGCATATTAACATATGTTAAAATATATCGCAGTTGTTAAATATTTTCTAAAATTAGTTTAAGTTTTCAGAAATTATGATCCAGATACTTTAGAATTTTGATTGTGTTGTGTAAAAGTATTTTAGTACTAAATTTAACCACAGGTTCTGAGAAACTACAGACATAAGATATGATAATAAACTAAAATTTAAATTAACAACATCTGAAACTAGCTTAATATAAAAAACGTTAATTTATTATAATATGTATACATCTATTTACACACAAACTGATTCTAATTTTCATAAAATATGCTTTATCAACACCTTCTAAATTAGTTCTGACAATAATTTTTCAATACTTAAGTAATTATGTAAATATAAGAGAGGACCTAATCTCAATTTCAAAATATATGTAAAAGGGGATATCTTTGGGGAGTTAAAATGGTATGCCCGGAACATTGCTGGTTGATGGGTATCTATGGCTGATCAGGATTGGGTATCTATAGATCTTCCGTCGGTCTGGTCAGGGGCTTCCTCCTGAGTGTTTGGGGTGCGGCCGTGCTATTTGATACTGGAACACTTCCCGTCGGACTTGACTGGACTCTCGAACATGTTCCGTCGGACTTATCTAGTCTACTCAACTCCCGAACCTCTTCTAAATTTTAGATTTTTCTTATTTTATTAATTTCATCCTTGTCCCCTCTTCCTTCTTATCGTCCAATAAGGATAATTGTAAGAATCTAATTGGTCTGCTTAAACCCTGCCTTGAGACCGCCAACGTGGAAAACCTTATCCCTTCTAAATGGGCACTGTCCTTTAGAGACTCATAAATACTCCGCAAAGGTACATTCTTATTTAATGTCAAGTATGGAGTCGGAATTCTAATCTGGGACTGGGATCAGAACCCCACCCAAAACCACCGTACAAGACAACAATATCCGTAGAATATAATTTTATGGTCCTCTGTATTTTTACAAAGATGTGATGAGGTCAGATTTAGATCCTGAGCATTTTACTTGTATGAATGAATCAATTATATTACTGATCTAAATCGCCTCATCACAGAATTCAGTTTCTCTAAACTAATCCAAGTGGACTTTGTTCATATTGTTTGTGGACCCTTTATATGATGAATGGAAGATATTAAGAAAGAAAAATACATGCTTTTTTTTTAAGAATGTTAGTTTAAACAGTTTGTAGGAGATAATATTAATATGGTTATATCCATTAATGTAATACTGCTACAGAATGTTCTTTTTTAACCTTAAATGGGATTGTTTTGTATATTAGGTTTATCAAAAAAATTAAACCTAACAGTTGTCTCAGTGTAAATCAATTATAGGGCTGCTAGCATTTTTTAAGCACATCGTGATGTCACAATTATTGTCAGTATTTAAACAAAAAAAAATCTTTAATATTAAGTATCTGATTAACCTTTTCCTGGAATTACTTCTCTGCATTTGTAAGATAAAATTTTTCCAAAAGCACACTACTGAATCTTCCCAATTTCTTTGTTGTTTACTTTTTTATTTTATCTTATTTTAATTTTTAAATACTAAATTTAATTACTAGTAGGCGAAAATGGCAACGGTTTTCACAACAGTCCTCAAGGGTTTGTTAAAAGCTGGTTTTATGATATGACAAATGTTTTGATATTGGTGAAAATTATATTAAAGTGCAAGCTTTCATGTAAAATTGTTAAAAAGAGCTGCACTTGTTTGTTTTTAATTTCCAAATTATACTTACTTAAAAAACATGGTCTAGTTTTTTTGGCATGTCAGGAAAATTTTCTGTAATCACCTTTTTTGGCTTAAGCATTACATTATAAAACCTTTGTACACTGAGTCACAAAAATTTAAACCAATTTATAAATTAAAAATGACTGCACAGGTAAGACTTGCAGTGTTTTCTTTACAGTTGAATTAGTCAGGAAACTCTGTAAATATATTTTGTTAACTGCTCATGAATGTTTTTCAAAGCAAACATGCTACACAAAAATGGAACATGCATGTTAAAGCTTTGTATGGAATGGTAAAAGCATGTTGATTAGATAGTGAATCAAAGAAAATGCAACACTCCACATAAAAGCGACAGAGCAGAATCATGCAAATGAATACAAAAAATACCTCCTATCAAAATCTTTCTCAATAAGTCATCCTTTAGAAAAGATTTTTCTACAATCTATCAAATACAAAAAACATCAAGAGTCAGTATACAAATATAGATGAGAGTATTTTCTTTAAGAATTAGATAGTACATAAAACTTATTTATTAAATTCAGCCTGAAAAATTAAAGGATTTTATCTACTAAAAACACTATACACCGAATTATTTTCCCTTTTCATCAGACCCCAGTAGCTGAATACTGTTCCATCACTCAGTATTTTTTTTTCAGTTAATCATAAGTTTATATATCACCTTCTCATAGCATTTTTTAAAATTATTTTCTTAGTATAAAACCTTAAGCTACATCATGAAAGCATAATATTCAAATTGTCACTTTTGTGAAGCATAAATATCAATTATTAATTTTATGCAAAAAAGAATCAACAATCCATATTAGCATACTGATCACATAGTGTTCAAAAAGACAGTAATAAAAGTGTATTTTTTACTCGAATTGAATAACTCAAACCTAAAATAGTTATTAAAAAGTGGAAAAAGAATGAAACTGCAGAAATATAAATATGCTATCTAGAATAATTCTGTAAAAGAAACATGGTTTCAATTCCCAAAATTTTTAACAGTTTTCTCAATACAATTTTTCAATTACAGAAACAAAAAAATCAATTGAATAACAAATAGATGTAATTTTCTTCCTAATCAGATTTTAGAAGCTGAAATAATAAATACTTAAATAGTATAAAGTGCTAGAAATAACTCTGAAATTAATAAGTAACTTATGTTTGAACATCTTGAATGTTTGAATAGATACATAAATAACCATATGTAAGAAATATATACATATAAATTAACTAAGTATATCAGCATTTGTCAATTTCAGAACTTATATAAGTTCTGAAACTCACAACTACAAGTCCCTCTCGAAAAAAAGGTGGTCCCCACCTTCCAAAACAGTGAGGGGGAGTGGCTTAAATTTTAATTTTTTTTCCGACTTTGTTAATGCACAGCACATGATTTGTCTACCAGAACTCGCCGTTTTACCTACCCACAGAGTCACTAGAAAAATTTTACAAAAGACCATCGCTCAAACAGCTTTCCGAGAAAAGTGCTGCAAGCGGCAAAGAAATAAATCGAGCGAACAGTTCTTGTAGTTGCATCATTGTTGTAGTTTCTATTCTACTAATGTAAGGTACTCTAGAAAAGTATGCAACTGCAAGAAAAATGTTTAGGAGGGAGAAAAAGTCAAAATGCATTAATAATAATCAAATTTTAATTTTTTTAATTAATATGAAATGACAATTAGACATTTCAAAAATGTTAACTTGATATAAAACTGTGGGAAAAGAAAAATTTCTTTGTAATACATAAATTATCTAGTATCTATAGAATGACTCTATGAGAACAACTTTCTATAACAGTGACAAAAACTACTTTGGTTGAAGCATCTTTTCTAACAGCATGTTTTACAACTCACTCTTATTAAGTAAAATATTTTTAACAAAAATTTTTGAAAAAAATAATATAAATTGGGTACAATGGAAAAAATGAGGTATTTTACTTTAACCAGATTTTATGTTTGTTTATAATAGACAGGGTATAGGAAAAATTGGACAGAATGTGTGGTTTGATACCCCCTCCTCATTCGGATTATCATATACATATAATTATATATCTAAATGCAGTATTAATTTTGATATATGACTTGAAGTTGGAGACCCCCCCCCCTCTGCTCTCTCCAAGCAAAATTTCTCGCTATGCTCTGTGAAATGTTTGTTTCAATATAAAGATCAAAAAAACTTTAGCTACACAGCTATTATGACATAAAAATTTAACTGTCAGTTACAATCCATTTTTACACCTTTAACTCATGCTGTACAGTCAGATTTTTCCAAAGCAGTTTCACACCTCTAAATTATTGTGATTTTTTTCAGCATCTTTTTGCTGTCAAGAACACTTACTGTGTTGCAAGTGAGTTAAAATTAATTAAAATGAACAACTTGTGATAGTTTTATCTCTAAATCCATCCACAGTAGTTAGAGGTTAAATGAAAGACAGACACCACTTTTAACTAAAATAGATGTTTATTTTTTATTTTTACTTCCAATAGTGTGCAATTTTAACTACGTTAAAAGTTAATAAAAGGATCGCCAGCTATATGGAAAATGTTTTCTTTGAACAATGACTATCAACACTAAAAAGTAATTTTCTTGACACCATAATATTCAAATTTGATCAAATTCTATTTTTATTAAAAAACACAAGATATTTTGGCTTTTCAAGCTATATTTACACTTCTACTTGAAAGAAAGTTAATTTTTCAGAGTATATTTATCATTTTTAAATCAAAATCTATAAACAAGGAAGTGATACTTTTTATTATCACTTTATATGCTCTTATGATACTTCAAATAGAACAAAAAATAAAACTAATATAAAGTAAAAAAATAAATAAATAAATAAAAAAGGCCATTACATTATAACTGTAAAAATATATTTTCAAGCATGTCTTAATTTTATAGTACTTCAGTTTATTAAAAAAAATTAACTCTTACTGGATGTAGAATAGAAATATTTACAGCTGTTACTATAATAAAAGGATGAAAAAATAATTGAGGAAGACACTTAAATAAGACATTTAAATGTCTACAAGGCATTCAAAATCGATTACTTTGATAATTGTACTCTACAATGAAGTAAGATCAAAACTTTATTTAATGTGCCTCCAAAAGACGTATACCACTTACCTCCTTCAAAAGCATCAAAGAATTCGTCACAATCTGTATCTTCATAGTGAGGAGAATTTGGTGAAGAGTGATATGGACTTACAAAAGATTTCTCTAGTTCATGGTGCTCTTGAGCCAAAGCATGAAGTGCATCTTGAAGAACACGACATCGTTCTTGTAGTTGCTTTGCTTGTAATAAACGAACCTATAAAAATACAAATACTTTATTGTATGGTGAAAATTTTAACTTTTTAACTACATTATATTCCATTGATATCATTTACTTAGTCCTCTGTTCAGGTCTGAAACAAAAAATGTATGTGGGTTAAATAGAGTATGTTTAATGACATCAATTATTTTGGCTTCATTCCTCTAACAAACTGAGCTTGAGGTAATGAAGTCTTAACAACAGGCATACCAAGAGTTAGACAAGGTGTGTGGACTCCCCCCTGTAAAAGCTCGATCTAGAATAAGTTCTCTAGGAGAGTCCTCACAGCGCATGAGCTCAATTTTGGCACATTTTTTCACTTGCCGATAATTTCTATGAAAGTATAGTAACCTGTATATTGTTGCTTTTTGACTTTTATGAAAGCTAAGATTGCTTTAATTTCTACCATGTGTTTAATGTATTTTGATTGTTGATGATTTGTAGCATGCCATTCATTATGAGAAATGCATTGTTCAATCGTCAGTGAAAAAAGAAAATTATTTATAATGAAATAAACAGTAGCTCAGCACAGAAACTGTTTTCTCTTACATTTATTTATTTATTTAAAAAGAATAGCAAACAAAGTTTAAGAAAACAAAATTACTAATTATAGCATAAAACTTATTTTTTATTTATTTTTTGTAGTACCGTATATAAAATATTTATCAAAGATTAAAATATATTTATCAAAGATTATGGTTTAACTGCATTATATTATGCTCTTTACATTGCATATATTGAACAATTAAAATATTACATACATAAATTATACGATAATAACACAAAGTCTAAATAAACTGTATGTCTAATTGGTATTTGGAAGCCTATCCTATATTTCAAGTTTTCGTGGCATTGCAAGGCAGAGTGAGAGCCAATTCTACATACTTATTTCAATTGCCGATTATTTCCTTCATTAACCAAAATAGCGAAAACTACTAAATGTAGTAACCCTAATAACACATGAGTATGCGCATACGGAAGCCTATTCTATATTGAGAAGCTAGTGATCACCCCCCCCCTCCTTCTCCTGATAAAGGGTGGGTTGGGTTGCTTTGGTTTGGTTTGGTTTAAAGCACTGTTGTCCACTTTTCTTTTTGTTACATGAGGTCCAAAAAGACTGGGACCTACTGTTTAGTACTGATTTTAAATTATTCATGCAGCAGTGGCATTCAAACCCACAAACTTCAGTACTGAAAATTAGTACACTTCCAATTCAACAATCATTTGGCAAAATAAGCATGTAACATAATCCTGCTTGCTGTCATTACATATAGTACTTATTTTTTTAATTGTTTTGCCATGAATTAAGTTTTTGAAATAGAAACAGCAAAACCTCTCTCTCAAGAGAATACCTAGAGAACTGTAAAACAGTCTTTTAGAGAGGTTTTCTCTTAGGTAATAGAGGTAATTGAAAAGGCAATCATGATGCATAACGTTCAGTTTGTAATTTCCAAAATTTTTAGAATTCGAAATATGATTTCAAAATTTCCAGATTCCCTACAGAGGTAATAATGACCTTCGACATAAAAAGTAAAAAGTTATCTTTCATGTTAGGTTGGTTAGTTGGAGCTTAATGGCACTGGATCCTCCTGGGATATATTTGCCAAACACAAAAACTCATTAATTAGCAAAATATTTTAAAAATAATTTCAAAGATTAAAACTTAAAGACGAAGCAATGAAATAACCAAAGAAATTAATGTAGAATTAAAAAAAGCGAATGAGGTGTGATTATCAGATATGAGGATAAAAACCAATGACTTTTAAAAGCTAAAAAGTTTAGGATGTGGGGAAGCATTTAAAAGATATTTGATATTGGGAGTAGCAGATTTAAAATAATGGAGACAATGTTGATTAAAGATGAGACAATCGGTCATATTAGGAGATAGAAAAGAAGGCCTTTTGATAGATGAAAAAATTAATATTGAGCATATAGTAAAAAAATATAGACCAAAAATATGCAGTTTTTGTGAGTGATGTTCTTATAGTGAGGTTTCTTCTTCAGTGGCATGACAGCCCTGGATGAGCTGTAGATATTCTCCAGAATTTGATATCAGACAGTCATATCTTTGGACCTGGACTTCCAATCAATATATTTAGAACCTTTAAGTCATTCTCAATTGAGTCCAACCATCTGAGTTTCGCTGTCTCTTTTGCAGATGCCTATTGGTTTAGCTATGAAAACTCCTTTTGTAGATCTGTAGTCATTCAATCAAATGAAATTAAAAATATCTGGATTTTTCTAAATTCTGTAACATTCAATATTTGTTGTTGTTCACCATACACTATTTATCTGGATACCCCAAGAAATGTTTTTAAAAAAATTTTCTTTCAAAAACTGCCAGGGTTTCTTTCTTTTTTCTGTCAATGTCCATGTTTCTGCCGATAGGTTAAAAGAGGTCTAATTAAACAATTATATACTGTTATTTTTTCTTTTAATAAAATCAGACTTTAAAAAAAATCAGCAAGGAATATTTCACTGTATGTTTACTATATACAGCTTTAGGAATGCAATACTTTTGTCTTTAAGAGATATTGAGGATAGCCTCCTATCCGATATTCACAATTGACATTTCACTATTTATAATTTTGGATTATTGGGAAGAATAAATATTCAAAATAGAGCATAATTGAAACATTTGATTAAAAATTAAAAACATATGGACAGCATATCACTTCTGTACCTGAGAGATTTGACACACATATTGAAGTGTTAAAAACCATCATAAAAAAGAGAAACTTACTTCTTCCTGCTGTTTGAAAACAGTAAGGCAATGTGACAAACTTGAGGATACTTTATTAGCACAATTGAGCAAATTTTCAACATCATACGCTACACATCTCACAGATTTATCAGCATTTCGTCCATTTGAAAATTCCATTTCCTCTACTTTTGTTTGTAACACATTCACTTGTTTTTCAAACAACTGTACATAAGCTTGAGCAGTCTGAAAAATTAAAATAACTTTTGTAATCTTTTGAAGGATAAAATATATAAAATTTAATTTTGTTTTCATATATCTGTCATAATGACATTGGATCACTTTAGAAGTAAGCTTTTTAATTTCTTGCACAATTCTTACAATATTTTTAACCCTTAGTGCACATGATCACATTCTACTGAGGGTGTAACTGGGTTAACTTGAGATATATTGCATGTTTCTACAATTTTGCCCCTAGACGACAATAAACAAGTTAAAACAAGTATACAGCATTTATTTGGTTATTTGATATACATTAGTATTGTTAAAACTTTCATATTTTTATTAACATTATAAATAGAGGTCAAAGGACTAAATTGCCTCTAAAAAATATTAAAAAGACCTGCAAAATTATAGTAACTTTCATGTAAAAAATTAGGTTAATGATGAACTTCTGAAATATTTTGAATTACTAAGTGAGTGTTATAGTTTTGTTCCACCAATACGAAAAAAGAAAGTTCCCTTGAATAATGTACAGCATGTTGAGCACTATGTAACATTGAGGAGAAAATAGACATAAGTGTTTAAATGTACAATATACAAAGTAACATACAAATTTTTGTAAATGTAATATTTTCTGTCCAAAAAAGGTTGATATATTCATTTTTGCTAATAAAAAAATTTTCACACAGTGTTAAGGGGTTGATTCATAATTGATCTTGAAATCATATAAATCTGGCTATTACACCTTATGCAGGGCTGTAACTAGGTCCTTTGGCACCCGTGGTGAAAAAATTATCTGTGCCCCTACCTCCAAATATAGTAAGAAAACATAAAAGTTTTTACTATGTCATACAGGGTCGTAGGCAGGGGGAGGGATTTGGGGGACTGGTCTTCCCCTGAAATCTTGAAAGACCATTTTGTAGATAGACAGTGTCCCACGTTTGTGTATGTGTGTGCTATCTGCCTAGCTGTTCATGAACATAAACAGTTATTGTCTTAAAAAAAAAAACCGCTCAGACCATAAAAGTCTTCCCTTTCCGCTAGCCGGAAATACAGTGCTTTCCCTTTCATCAATTGAAGTACCATTCACAAATAAAGATGTCTTTCTCCCTTGGTCTCCCTCTGAAAATAATTTCTGGCTACGGCCCTGATGTCATATTTAGAATGAACCTAAAATATTTTGTTGATTCTTAAAATGTTTCTAGTATATTAATTTTAAAATTTTTCCTCTACATTTATTTTATTAATTCCTTAAAAATATTTTCGAACATTCTAGAAGTATTATTTTTCTGATAGACTGGATAGTTTATTACAAGGGAATATTATTTTATTTACACATTGAATTTTCATTAAAAAATGATATTCTGAATTTAAATTTAGTTTTAATAATTTTAAAAAATTCAAAATTTAAAACAAATACCCGAATTTATATAAAGGCATATTAGAAATGTTTTCTAAACATTTTGTAAGAATCTAGGTCTCAAGTTTAGTCTCTAGGAGCATTTTAAAAAAATAAGAAAATTCATGAAACAGTAATTTTTAAACACATTGGATTTGAAAAATAAAATCTGATTCTATAATAAAAATAAATATTTTTCAACTTTTCCTTATTTCCACTTGGGGTGAATCGTCTTCTTTCAGACCCCATTTTCCTCATGGTACGACGCCCCTATGACTGATGCCCCGTTTGCCAAGCCATAGTTATGCACCCGTGGCAAACGACGCCTTTGCCATGCTATAGTTACAGCCCTGACCTTATGTAAGCTGATAATGCTTTATATCTCTACCAATATAATAAATCCCCTTTAGCAATACTAGATGTTTATTCCATTGCAGAGATAGTCCAACAATATATTTAAATTTTAATAAAAAATGAATTATAGGTAGTTTTGAAGGACTACCTACTTGTAGCTTATCTTGCATTGTTCCAACAGGCATGACTAGTTCATCATCATCGTCAGGATCAGAATCTGAGAATCCTTGTTTCAGATAATGACTACTGAATTCAATATGTTCCATTACTGCATTCTCCCATTTCTACAGTTAAAAACAAAGGATTAAATATAGACTTTATACATATTTAGATGCACCATCTAACTTCAATAAATCCTTCAGTCAAATCTAATAGCAAAAATTTTATACTATTTACATAGGCATATAATTTAATCTTCATTTTTGTTCCTCATAAATATTACTATTAAGTTAAATCTGTTTTTTTTTAATCGCAGAGATAAATAACAGGAATGAAACATTAATGCATCAGAATTTTTAAAATCTTTATTGTTTTAAAAGACAAAATTATAGTTTGATTTGGAGCATTTCACTCTACATTTTTGCTACATAAGGACTAATGAAACCAAAACCTACTGCTTAATTATTTTTGAATGGCTGTGTACATCCATGACAGCAGTAGGATTAAAAGTTACAGATTCTGGTACTAAAGAGCAGTATCTGACATTTGGCTGTCAAAGGATGGCCAAATGGTAGGGTGCTGCTCTTTGGTACAAGAATTCATGGGTTCAAATCCCATTGCAGGTATAAATTTTCAGAGATATTTGGAATCACCTTTAAGTTCTTGGTCTCATTAGCCCTTATGTAGCAAAACAGACTGTAGCACTCCAAACTAAACATACGGAATGTAAACATTCTAAAAAGTAAGAATATATAGTATTTAAGCAGAAGGTCCTGCTTTAATTAGTCTTCATGTTGCAAAACAGTTGACCTTAGCACTCCAAATCAAACAAAATTGACCATTTGGCTTTTGTCCAGCAAGAAAAAATTAGGTATAGCAATATTTCTCACATACTCTTATGATAGCAAAGTTCATATAACTTACATCAAATTACTTAAAAATACAAGATATGACTAAAACTCCTTCAATAAGCAACCAACAGTATAACCAAACAATTGCAGCTCTACTACACAAGAGATATCAAACGTGAAGACATATTTTTAAAAAATGCTCATACAAAGATGTACTTACAAATCATTATCTTGTATTGCTACAAGCAGCCAAATCTTTCTTAGTTTACTGATTTAAAGCGAATGACTCGGTTATACTTCTAAATGTTTTATGTAAAGCATCTACTATAACTCCAATTTTAACCAATAACAATTAACCTACTTTAATTTAACTTGACATATTATCAGTATAGTACCCAATCTAACAAAGTATTTCAGTAAAGTAATTACCTGTCGATCAACTTGCTGCTGAGTTATGTAAGGCACACTAAATCGCTGTCTTGTATTGTCTGAATATGTAACAGTAAAAGCTGCTGCATCTGCATTGTCCAGCTAAAGGAAAAGTAAATGCTATATTTAGAATATGAAATATAAAACTTATTTTAAATATAACTTCAGTTTTATATTATACTTTTTTAAAATACTCACATCAACTCTAGCTCCATCTAAATACTTATAACCTTTTCTTTTAGTACCAGTGGTTGAATCAGCCCTAAATTAAATAATCACATATTAGATAATGTAAAAAAATATGACAACTAAACAATTAAAGCTAAAGGAACATAATAATTTTAAATATAATTTTAAGGGTAGTGACTTTGATATCCCTATCATATAAATTTGAACGCCATGTAATTTCATATCCCTGTAACTAACTCCACATGTAACAGGCATCAGTAAGTAAACATACGTGCACTTGAACGCCGACAATAAAAAATTTTTATGTATGAAAGTATTTTCATGTATCTTAATTGCTTTAACGTAAATACATTAGTCACTTTAAAGCATTCCATATTATTACAAGTACAGCAAAATACATAAAATTAAAATAATTGGTAACAACAAACAAAAGGTTGCAACAATGTCCCATTATATGTATAAAAAAATATGACAGACACCACATGACTCCCCTACTAAATTATAAACAGCTTTTTTTTAGTTTGATTGCAAGATTTCATAATAAACATTTTCACATTTTCTTAAAGATTCAAAGTTAGTTACATTTATCAAGGTAACAGTGTTCTCCGAGTAGAATACTGTCCTGATGACAGCATCTAGCAGCATTAATATCTATTTATATTGATTTTTTTATGTTATACTGATATTTAGTAATGAAATGATTTTTTAATAATAACAATGCTACCTATATTTCATATTAAAAAGTAATAAAACAGTAAAAACTCAAAATTATTCTCTGCTTAGACTTTTATACTAATGGTAGTTTAGAATAAACTTTTATAAACTAATGCTAAGTATCTTCAGATCTTTCTGTTATATTGTTGTAGTGCTCAAATATTGCCATTGGACAGATACTGGTTGAGTTAATATCCATTATATTAACCCTTTCGTGGGCCATTTCTCACACAACATTTTCAAACTTTCAAAACAGACGTCCTAATTATATTCATTTAATCAAACAGTAGATGACAGCGCAAAACTGAAGCGGGAATCAGTCTTTCCATCTTTATAATAACAAGGCCAGTATATTATAATGGGTTTTACATTTCGATTAGATGTATTTTGTAAGATCATGTAGGTGGGAAGTAATCTTCACAGCCTTCAAAAGTGTTAAAATATTCTTATTACATGGAGAGCAGAATACAGTCAAGTATGTATAAATACAATTAGATGTTACAAAAGTCTTAATTAGAAAATTTCAACATTCTGCAGCTTAACATTTTTTAGATATGTACACACATAGAAACATTTGCTGATATTAGTCAAAATTAATTTACAGGTGATCAAAATGGTTATTCATTTTCAAAGTTAAAGGTTCTTTGCATGTAGGTATAGATGTAATTCTGAAATGGGTCAAAATTGACTGAAGCATAGTCAATATGGGTATATCTGAGCAAATTTTTTTTATAACTACAATTTTTCCTTCATTTCATGCAATTAAGTCCATATATATATATATATATATATATATATATATATATATATATATATATATATATATATATATATTTGAATCATCATCCAAGTTCACAAATACTTTTCTTGAATTAATTTGTTCAAAGGTAACTTTTAGTGTATATTTACAACATTTGTGCAAATTTTTTTTTTCATAATACAATTTATGAATAAAATGCAACAAATTAGCAAATATACTGATGTTTAACATAATATTTTAGTTAATTTAAATCTTTGTGAATGAGTAAATGCTGATTATTATTGATTTGGACCATTAAATTGAAACCTTTATCAAATATTCAATATTATCTACTGGGAAAAAATACAAAATTTTAGGTTTGGATTGAAAATGAAGTCAAATTTTAAAATGATAGATTCTAAATCTAAGTAAAATACAATAAATTTAAATGGTGAAAATAAAAATATTCAGGAATAATACTCAAACCCACCTAGAATTGAAAAAGGACATAACTCCTTTATCTAAAACTGTCCAAACTTCTTTCCAGCCAAGAAATCGACTTTTCTGTTAGAGAAAAAAGTTTAAATAAATATGAAATCTTTACAAGACAAGAAAAGAATCATATTGATAAAATTGAAATGTAGAGAAGTTTGGTTTGGTGTACTATGGTCTACTGCTTTTGTTACATAAGGGCTAATGTGATCAGTTTAGTGATAATGAGACTGGGACCTACTGCTTAAAGCCAATTCTGAACAGCTACAAACATCCATGCCACAGTGGGATTTGAACCCACAAACTCCAGTTCTGAAGGCCAGCACCCTAACCATTCAGCCATCGTTCGGCTGCTAATGTGATCAGAACCTACTACTTAATGCCAATTCTGACTGGCTGCGAACACACATATCATCAGTGAGATTTGAACTTGTGAACTACAGTACCATAGAGCAATGCCCTACCATTTGGCTATCAATAAAACATTGAAATGTAGAGAAGATTTGAAGATTTAGAAGGAAAGAATGCCATCTGGAATAGAAGTGTATTTGGATCAAACAGACACAGATAAATTAAACAGTAATTGCTTTTATATGCAGTTCAATATTCCTCCCTCTCATCACCATACTTTAGATTTTAAAAAACCTTCACATTACAGTGTTTTTATGAATAATATTCATTATCAATGTCTAATCTAATAAGAATCTGACCACAAACAGTTTAGACTATTCCTTTCTCAAAAACCTAATAAAAAAAAAGCTATAGGTGAAACACAAACTGGGTATGATATTATGATTTTGATTTAAATCTTACTTGAACAAATAAAAATTATCTTCACATAACACTTATGCAAATTTTATTTTTTTTTTTTTTTTTACTTTTAAAAATATCCAGGAAAGCAATTATTCCTCCAATATCATAAAAGGAGCAATGCCAAACAAGTAAAGTAGTTCAGACTATAGACTTTTTCCACAACAGAATCTGATCTATCACCCAATAAAACTTCATCTTTAAACTTTTAACCCCTCAAAATGACCTTTGCTTTTTTTTCAGTACCTTCCTGCATAGTGCTATCAATGTTACTAACCAAGTTTCACGTTTAGATTGATCATCTTGACCTGTCATTTTAAGATTTGAGTGTCTAGCAGATCATGTCAAAGCAGTAGAATATAAGAGTCAAAGAGAAGTTATGTTTTGAGTATTTTTGTTCTGTAATTGCTTATTTTTTATACCAGTCATTTTCTGAGACTTCAAATACAAAAAGATATAATTTTATGCTGAAATCAACAAAATAATTGAAGTGTTTATTCATTTCAAATTATCTTATATCAGATTGTTTGTCTAGAAAGACTAACATTTCAGATCAGATGTTAATCAAAAGAACTTTTATGAACTCACAGAAAAACCAGGTTCCTGAAACTTCCACCTAAGACATTTTGCTAAAAATTATATGTATATATGTATACATATATATGTGTGAGTGTGTGCTGAATACCAAAATCGGTATGTAATGAATGCATAAGAAAAATTTGTACTGTATGCTGTAAAACAGTACTTGACGTCTCCATATTTATATAATGACTATTTTTAAATTTTACAAATTTCATGTCCTTGAGTTCACCCTCCCCCTGTTCTTTACCAGTTTCAAACATTTTTAATTTACATTACTTTTCTTTTAGTAATAAAATACACCTTTATTTTAAAAAAGGAAAAAACTTTTTTTTAAGAGAAAAAAAATCTATTTCTTAATATTGATTTAGCTTTACTAATAAGACATGCAATAATGTGAGGTAAATTCAAAAATTAATGAAACAACTGAAGTAATTTAATCTTATTTTCAAACAAGTTGTTTGATAGACTGCACCACAGAAGTTGTGTGATAAATTATGTCCACAACAGGTAAAAGTTAAGGATTGGTTTGGTTTGGTTGCTACAGTCTACTTTTTGCAACACGAGGGCTAATGAGACCAGGACCTACAGCTTAAAGCCGGTTCCAAACGGCTACGAACATCCATGCCAGTGTGGGATTTGAACCCACAAACTCTGATACCGAAGGCCAGCACCCTAACCAATCGGCCATTGTTTGGCGGTAAAAAGTTAAGATTAAAATTATATAGGAATTTTTATATAGAAATACTAAACAATTTAACTTCATTAGTAAGAAAATAATCCTGCTAAACCTCTCTGAAAATATAAAACTGCTTATTGTAGCAGCAGACTATACTGGCTGATAATTTTTTTATATTTAAATTTCATTATGATTTAGTTCATTACAATTATAGAAAATTACTCAATTATAAAACACTTCAAAGTTCTGTTACTATATAAATTCACTTACTCTTAATAATAAGCCTTCAAATCTTGAAGCTGTCTTTTGAAAATGTTTCATAGGTTGTACACCTAAGATTTGCTTCATAGGCAAATTTAAAGCCATGTCAATTGCACATTGTCCTAAAATATATTTCTATCAATTTATTACATACATAAAATAAATTATGCTAAGAATTTTAATATAAAATTGAAGAATTGTTAGAATAAATTAAATTGCATATCATTATACAACTTGCTAAAAAGGTTTTAATTACTTGAATCAATATAAGTTCAGAACATAATTTAAAATCCTGTTAATATTTTGATATAAATTGCGATTTCATTGAAAAAAGTAATATAAGTGAAGTTTAAAACTGTTTGTCTCATTACAAAACTAAATGTGAAAATTTTAGTTTATTTTTATTAGGAAAATAAAAGTACAATTTTTATACAACATTCTTAATTTATCTTATCACATAAAGAATTCTTGAGAGTTTACATGACTTTTGAAAATTTTAAATAAGAGTTTTAAATTTAGCCTTTTTTTATCAGCTACTTTAACAGTGGATATGAATAAGATGTAATCTCTCAATTACATAAACTGATACATTTCAGTTAAGAATATTCGGAGCCAATTATACTTCTCAAGTTTTTCTAAAAGAAAAAAATGTAATTACAGAGTTCCCACTCTTTTTCCAGAACAAAAATTAATGACTTTCTGAGGACCAAAGTGTAACTATTTATAAGGACCCACTTAAAATACAAGTCATAAGGACATAAACTATTTCCCAAGGAACATACTTTAATGATTACAAATCAAATAAAGCATGTTCAATAAATGCCATACAATATTTCAGAATTAAGTTTTCAAAAATGCCTAAAAACTAATACAAGATAAATCTATTTGACAAAAACCAATTTTGAAAAAATGTACATCTAAAGTTTTTTGAGTGATCAAATTAAAAATAAATTGTGAATAAAATACAATATTATAAACAGTACTTCCTGAGGGTTTAAAAAGACTCATGTATATATATATATATATATATATATATATATATATATATATATATATATATATATATATATATATATGATAAAACAACATCACTTCCATTGCACAACACATGACATTTAATTTGAAAAACACAAAATATAAACGATTAACATAATATTGGCATTAATAAAGTCGTCATTGTCCTTTTTCTTTACTGCACACACATGCTGTCTCAGTCTCTCTGTGTCTCTGTATCTGTCTGTGGTGCGCGCTTCTTCGCGTTGCCATTCATAGTTTTAGAAGTCTAGTGGATGGAGTTGAGTTCTAATCATGCTGCACCTTGACATATATATATATATATGTATGTATGTATGTATGTATGTATGAATATACTAGCTGATTATACCTGACATTGCTGGGAAAGTAGAAAGCCTTTGACTTTTCTATCACATTCAATGCAAGAAAAATTAGACTTCCATAAGTAACTGAAATATCTACAAACCCATGCTTCATTTAATTAAAATCTGCATGACTGTTCACTATTAGGAAAGGGCAGTTAACTTTATACTTTAAACCTGTTCAGTAGGTGAAAAATTATTTATTTGTCAAATAAGTTTTCTAGCTTGTGACAAAAAGTACTAATAAACTAAAAGTATTTTCATAATTTTTTAAAGATAGGAAAGGAATTTTGAACTACTATTTACTATAGTAATACACTGAAAACATATGTATTTGAGGATTTTCTTTATTGTTAATACTGCACTTTTGGCTAGAAAATGTAAAAGAATGTTATGAACATTAACAAATATTTTATATATTCTTAATATATATATATATATATATATATATATATATCTTTGACCAGTACTGGCATTCTTAGAACCAGTTTTGGGCAAGTTTAAATCTGAACTTACAAAACCAGAAAGTTCAGAGAGTACGGCAAAAACTGATAGGAAATCACGTTACAATGGTGGATTGTGTCAATGGAGAAATTGATCGGGTTTCAATAATTAAGGAGTTTTTAAGGACATTTGATAAAAATTAAGTAGTTTTAAGGGCCCTTAAAAATAAAAGCTAAGATTAAGTTCTTAAAAGACTTTTAAGGACCATGGGAACCCTGAATTATACTTACATGAAATTGTTTTATAAAATAGTTATTCTGAATTATAACTTGATACATATACAATAATAATAAAAAGTTGATACATTAATAGTTTATATCAAAACAAAATTAAGATTTGAACCTTAATCTCAAAAGACTCAGCAGCAGCAATTGAATCAAAAAGGTCTACATATTGAAATTTTCATGTACAATATATTTTGAAAAAGTAAAATCATGCATTACATAAAACCAATACTGCAATTGTAAATCAGCCCTTTCTTACACATTTCATGAACTCTAATTTTATTTTACTTTTCTACATTTTATAATAAGTACTGAAGATATAACATTTTCTAGTAAAACTAGCATTAATTTTTAATTTTGGAATGAAACGCTACACATAAGTATATCTTACTATTGATAATACATATTTGCATAGTTATTCAGGTACAACTCAGTACTACAGCTATTAGAAAATAAGACTTCAAAAGTGTTTCTTGAATCAGGGTTGGAAAAAAAAAAAATCAGATTTGATTTAAACCAGATTTTTTTTTATTTAAATCAGATATTTTTTATTTAATTCAGATTTCTTTGATTTTTTTCTGAATACTAATTTTAATTGTTTTTGTTTTTTGCAATATACATAGAATAGTTTGTTATAAGAAGTGACATCTTATCTATCTAGTGTATTCTACACACCGATTACCTAAAATTAAATATATAGATTTTAATCTAAATACATTACATTATTTTGTAATTGGATGGGGCAAACTAAATAAGATGTAAATTTAAAGAATAAATTAAATATTCTTTTAATACAAACTACTTATTTAAAAAACAAAAAACCACAATTATTTCAATATTTTTTAAGCACCGAATTATAGATTTAATTGTTTCAATAAAAACACTAGTTTCTATGCTTTATCCACTCCTAATTTGTTACGAAAGCTAGAATGAACAATACCAAAAGGAGAAAACTGTCTTTCCCTTCTAGCAGATAAAGCCATGGCTGTTGTCATTTGGTAGACAAATTGGATTTCAAGCTCTGTAACCTTCTCTCTACCTCCCATTACATAAAATGAATCCCACCAGTCAATCATTGTACTACCCCTACTACATATTTTCTGATGACAACCCCTAAATTCTTACAAAGCACATTCTATTTATTTACACTTATTTACTTATTGGTATTACTGTGCTGATTCCCAATTCTCCTGTCTTTAGAATAAAGGTTTTAAAAGAAGTGAAAAAAATGATTTAAATCAATGATTTTTTTTCAAAAAAACCAACTGATTTAAATCATGCAAATCCTGTCTTGAATATTTCGTCAAATTAGGTATCAATCTAGTTGACTATTATCACTAAATACTCAAATAGTTTTCCTTAAAAATCATAATTTTAGGTTTTAGTAATCTAGAAATGCGATACAAAAGTTACCACATATCTAATGGAATACAATGTGTATAAAAAAGAATCAATGTTTAAATATTCTACTGGAAGTCTGGATATTTACAATAATTAATACAATATTTACATAAAAAATATTTCAAAAAGTTTGAAAGCATCAATATCTCTTTGATAATGTAACAATAAAAATGTCTTCAAAATTTCGAAAATTTATAAAACATTCTCACCTCTAGCATTTTTAATAGATGTATCTATTCCATTCTGTAATAGAAGAACAGCTGCTTCTTTCTTACCCCGATAAGCTGCACAATGTAGAGCTGAATTACCAAGTGAATCTACACAGTTTATATTTGGTGGATTGTCACTTTTTAGCTGTAGAAAAAAAACTACAATAAATACATAAAAAAACATTTAATTCAAAATACCTTTTTTTTAGAAAAAAAAAACTAAATACTCTCCCAGGATTACAAATACTTAATTAGCAAATTTAACAACATCTTTATCATTGTACATTACTTTCCAGTTAATAAAATACTTAAATTGAAAAGAAAGAGGAAAAACAGTTTTAACATAAATACAAGAATGGACTTAACACATAAAAAAGGTATACACAGATTCAAACAGTTTATAACATTAAAAGTTAACTTTCATACACAAAATTGCACATAAAATTAATACATGTTCTTATCATGTATTATATTTAAAAATACAGGGCTTGTTTATATCATCTCTTGAAACTATTATACACATTCAAATTTTAATTAAAAAAAACATGTAATTTTTATCATAAAATAAAGAGTGATCAGATTTAATAAGTGGCATAGTTAAATTTTTTTAATAAGAAAAGTATGATGTGGGACAAAATAAATGCACATTTAAGAATATTTTCCAGTTGTAGTTAAAGGCTCACAAGACCCAAAAAGAAGCCAAAGGTAACAATTTAGTTAATTTTCTTGCATGACATTTATATATTTAAATAAAAAAAACTTACAAGGTTTTCAATAACTTGTGTATCACCTTCCCTAGCAGCATGTAATAGCATAGAATTTTTCCTTTGCATATCAGCATCTTCAGCAGCTGAAATTATGTTTCTAGATTATTTACATTATTTAAAAATAAAAATACAGTCAACTCTTCCAATACCAAGCTTGCCATACAACAAAACTGTTTACATACAAACAAAAATTTTGGTTGAGATTTTTCTAATGCTTATTAATGTTTATTCTTTTATAGCAAACTTCCAAAATCTCCCATATTGGGGGAGGGAAGAGAACACTATTTTTGTTGAGAATGAAAAGATTTCAACTGAAGCAAAGTGATGCTGCCCTAATGTAAAATATAAGCAATACTGCTACTCAACAGATGGGCAGTTAGCTTGACTGTAATCGTTCATACAAAATAAAGAATTTTGTTACTTTTCCTTGACTTTAACAGAATTCTTAAAATATTTTTTTGCAATTTTTCTTAGTTTTCTACAGATTTTTCCAAACTTTTTAAAAACATCCCCAGTTTTGAAAACTGTTTCATCTTTTAATTTCAAAACATAATGCATGAAATGTACAAGTTTTTATCATACAAACAATGAAAAAAGGTGAAAATTCTTTGATGTATTACACAAAGATATTCATAAAGTTTTCTTGAAATTAGCATCCCATCAGAAGTTTACTTATTATTTCTGCATCAAAGCAGTCAGTAACAATTTTTTTCATTTGTCCTTTTTAGTCCATTTAGTAGGTAATTGATTTAATTTAATCAATTTTAGTCAATTTAGTTCAACATTATTCCTAGATTTTATCATTTTTCAAAATTACAGCTGTGTTTAATACAGTAAGCAACAAAAGTGATACATTTTGTGAGAACTAAAATTTTTGTTAATGGTTTGGCTATAATGAACCATTATAACAAACAAAATCTGTAGTCTCTTGAAGTTCATTACAATGAGGTTCAACTGTACTATAAGAAAGGGTATGATAATTTTGAATTGATAAATCAGGTTTCACTGAGATTTACTATACTGTTTGCAGAGATTACAGATTTGCAGTACAGGGTTATACAAAAGTGTTGTATTCTTGCAAAATCATACCATTTTAAGTCTTTATTACTCTACAGACTTTTTAAAGTCTAGATTTAGAAGGAAATACATCTCTTTATGAGCTGGTAAATCAGGATTATCATTTATTACTGTAAGAAACATTATTTACATTTTGATTCAAAAGACAAGTTTATGAATATTTATTTTAATGTTATGTTGATATTATCTTTAAGGATTCATTTGTAGGGTTTTGCAATTTTAGGTAAATATAACAACTCTTGGGCATATGTACCCTCACATTTGTAATCCTGACTCAAGAATAACAGAATATTTGCTTAAACCTGCAGTACTTGCTGCATATAAATAATTTTTTCTGTCACTTTACAAAAGGACTCATTTTATTATTTTTATTATCCATTTATGTTCAACTACACATAAAATACATACAAGCTTTAAACAGTACACACTGCATTCAATTTGGAACAAAGATTCTTTTGGGTTGGTTGAATCTATTGCAAAGAGTTCTATTCCAGCAGAGCTCAGATCTCTTGCTTTACATACCATTTATGAGATTTATCCCATTGATCAATGGACACATGTATACATTGATGGCTCTGCAGTTGATGGAATGGCAGATAGTGGTGTTTATTCGCAAATTTTTCAACTAAGAGAGGCAATTAGACATTACCGTGATAACTTTGATGCAGAATTTATGCAATTTGTATGGCTATTAGAGCGATTGAAAATACAGATAAAGAAAAAATTGTTCTGTTTGTGGATTCTATGGCTGCTATTCATACAATAATTATACTCGAGTAATTAATATCATTGAATTTGAGTGTAAAAAGTGAATTAGTTCCTTGATTGAATCAGGGCAGGAGGTAATTCTGCAATGTATCCCTAGCCACTGTGATGTGCCTGGGAATGAGCATGAGAATGAGCTTGCTAAAGAGGGCTGTTTTCAACACCAACCCATAACTTGTGCCCCTCTAAGAAATGTTAAGCAGGACATCTATGAACATGTTTGCAAGGCTTGACTATGCCATTATAGGGATATTGCTTCCAGAAAAAAATGGTCTTTTTTAGATAGGCAAATATGTGGCACCTTGCCCTGAGCTATTGGTGTGGCCTGTTTCTGCCTTGAGACTGGACATGATTATGTTTAGGCCCATCTGTACAAAGTTCGTCTCGCTGACTCACCGAACTGTGTTCTTTGTGCTTCAGCCACAATGCATGAAGATCCCCTTCTTGTCCTGCTCTACAGGATGTTATTTCTTCAGGTTCCTTTTCAACTCTTCCATTTAATGGGGCAATTTCTTGTCTGTATTGGACTGCAAGGCATCATATGCTCAAAAGAGTTCAGACGGGCGTAATATATATATATTATATATAAAAATTTGGAAAAAAAGAAAAAAAGCATGAAGGCCCTGTTAACTATAGACATAGCCTCTGGAGGGAATAGAGTAAAAATATACTACTCCAGTCTTACTTAGGCTATGCTACAGGATTGGTAACAATGTATTATCAAAGTCATTATCACATGACTTTGTTTACTTTTAATTTTTCATCTCGTCAAACACACTACAGTTTAGTATTAAATAGGTGCAGTTCAAAACATTTTACATAGTAGTAGCTAATAGAAGGCAACTGCACTTTTAGATTAATTATAAAATAATTGTTAGATATAAAAGACAAAAATTAAAATTCACAAATTTTTCAAATATTTATACATTTTTTCTAAATAACTACAGCTGACTGTTTTAGAATTATAGTGATTTACAATACCTTTGCAGGCATAAATCAGATTTTTCTTTTACTTTAAAATGTGTTTTTAAACTTTTCTGAATCAAAGCCCACATTCTTAGTGAATGATCTGATAGTACCCACTCTCTCTCCCTCTGAGTAAACTATATTGTAAACAGTAATACTGAAAAACAAGGAAATGTGTTTAGAATCTTACTAGAAGGTAACAATGATATATTGTATACCCAAATAAAAAGATAATTCATTAAAATTGAACAAAATAATTTAAATTTTAAGAGTAGAACATAATGCATTAAAAAATGAAATAAGCTTAGTTTTACAATTATTTTACCTTTTAAGAGTTTCATAATATCAGCATTTTTTGCAACATCTCTAGGTGTTTGGTTTTCAGCATTCCGTATAAAAACTTCTGCATTTTTTGACAATAACAACAATACAATTTCCTAAAAATAAATAAAACACATAGTAAAACCAAATTGAAACTTAGATACATTTTAATAAAAAATATTTTCCTTCTGTAATGTCTTCTGTGAAACATTTTACGCCTTTTAACAATTTGTAAAAGATTTTGCATAGTTCTGAAATATAGATATATCTCTAAAAATGTGACCAAATGCTTGTGATTACATAAGGAAACATGATTTGGTTTGAAGTCTTGTGTTCAATATTTTGAAACAGTGGCTATTTAGAGTTGGAAATATTGTTTAAAGCTGATTCTGAATGAAAAATATATCAGATACTGGAAAGCAATACTTAACAATTTAGTCATTGTTCACAAAACATGATTTATTAATGACGATAATTAAATATTTGTAGCTGGAAATAATCCTGAATTTTAAGTGGAAAAATCATAAATTTTTAGATGTGTAATATTGGCATGTTCTCCAAAGTCATTTGTTTCTTTTAAACAGACAAAAAGTTTTATATTTCAAATACAGCAATGATTATCAAGCGAGAAAAGACCTAATGAAGAGCAAAAACTACCAAAATAAACACATGCAAAAAATATTAAATATTATAACAAATTTCTTGATAACTATAGATTTTAAGGAATATATTCTATAAAATTTAAAAGATTGTTAATCATTAACTGAAACACATGGAAGCATTTAAATCCACATTAAGTGATAAAAGAGTAATTTTTATGAAATATGCACAACCCACAGTTGAAATCATTTAGGAAAAAAATTACACAAAACATACTCATGATACATATAAATGTAAGTGTCCTTAGAAAAACACAAAATAAAGTTAGGTTAAATAAGGATTGATTATACATAAATGATTATAAGTTACATAATCTGAACAAAACATTTTTAAGTAATTTATAAAATCTTTTATATATATATATATATGAATATGTATCTGTCTGTACTCAATACTCAAAAACCATACATTCAATCGGCGTAAAAAATGAGAAATTAGTTATATACGTAGGAAGTTTTTTAAAATTTTTAACATTCATAATACATTCCTTCTTCCTTTTTTGAGCGCTTCATGTCATTATTTTAAGCATTACTTTCCCCAGTTAAATGCAAACGATTATCTTTTTAATTTATCACATCACAACTAAGTGAATGAAGCAATATTTCTAGCAATGTGAAGCCATTCTGTTAATCCGTTTAGATAAAATAGTCTTAATGACAATTGAGAAAGCTCTACACTCTAATTTCTGCATGTTTGCTTTTGCATTGGTCTAACAGAGATTTATTAAAATCATGTGGAATAGAAATGGACTGACCATTTTGGTTTTTAATCATAACCGAAGTTGATTGCAAACAGTACTGAAAATAAAGATTTCCATGGGAAAAAATTTATTTGTTATGGAGTGCTACCCTTTACTGCTTTGTTGCATTATTTTTGGCTAATGAGACCAATATCCTCTGTTTGAAACCGATCACGAACGACTATGAACATCCATACCCATTCAGCCATGATCAGGAAAAAAAAATTATATAAAAATTTTGCATGAGGTGAAAACGTATATCATTTCGGAGAATTTGAAAAGGGTTGATCAGCTTTCGGGTAGTCCAGAATGTTTAAAAACTAGAAGAAGTTCTTCAAAACTATTGTCAAATTTTCGCACTCTTATGTTGCACACGCTTTCAAATCTTATTGATGTACAACTCAGGTTTAATGGAAACTGAAGTATAAAAACTGAATTATGTTATATACACTTATAATAGAAATATATAAATATGCCAATGACTCAAACTGTACTGTTACGAATTTAGAGAGTTATTCATGAAAAAAAAAATCTTTGTTTAAAAGTAGTATATTAAGTTTACCGTTACAAAACATGGACACACTTGCTAGTTATGTATAATATAAGATTCAAACTTACAATATAATTATATGCCATGCAATAGAAAATATACTAATACAATTAATTTATGGCATAATATATATATACATATAAAAACCTTTTATCTCCCAAATCATGTTTTAGTTACAGTCACATCTAAACCAGAAGTATACATCCTAGAACATCAGTTGACTTTTTTTTTTAAACAAACCTCATGTTTAATTCTAAGTTGGTTGATGATTCTTTCACCACTCACAAACTATGCCCCTTCTTATCTCCTGCTAGGATTGAAACTGTGGGACAAAGTACTCTGTCCCAGGTACAGTCCCCAAAATCCTCACTCCCTATGCTTAAATAAAATTAAAATAAAAGCTAGCAATGGTTTGTTTGGCTTGGAGCACTACGGTCTACTTTTAGCAACACGAGGGCTATTGAGACCGGGACCTACTGCTTAAAGCCGATTCCAAACGGGTATGAACATCCATGCCACATTGGGATTTGAACCGACAAATTCCTGTTCCGAAGGCCAGCACCCTAACCATTCAGCCATCGTTCGGCAGCTAGCAATAGAATTGCACTGAATGTTAAGGAAAATTGTAATGTATCTGGCAACAGCCAGAATAAAAGAACTCTGTATTAATTGGAATCTGGCAACACCAGATAGATAGAGAGAATTCTTTTTTTGGGTTAAGAACATCAGAACAATAACTTCAAGCTTAAAATGTACATATAACAAATTTTTGTGAATAAATATGTTTTCATGAACATCTGCATCTTATATTAAGGTCCCTAAAACACTACAAATATATATATATATATATATATATATATATATATATATATATAGAGAGAGAGAGAGAGAGAGAGAGTTTTTATTATTTACAATATATTTTCATCATATATAAGTATATAGTATATATAAGTATATTTGTTACAGATTAAAATAACTATATATTTATATTTGACCTGAGAACATCCATTTTATTGACTTATCACAATCTGTTAGTAAATCATTAATTTCAGAATATTTTGATTTAAACACAAAATTTTCACAATAAGACAAATTTTTATTCAATAAACATTAGTATTACCTCTCTGCCTGTATATGCTGCCTTATGCAGAGGGGTATCCCCAGTATCATTAATCACATTAATATCAGCTGCATGCTGCAAAAGTATAAAATATTTGTTACATAACTGAAGATGTATATAAAAATATCTGTATATAAAGAAATAGTTCTTTAGTATAAAAAAACATTTTCAAGCATTAAATTTATACCATTTAAATTTATAAGTAAAATGTCATTATAAAAGTATAAAGAAGAGAGAAGTATATACCTTGATTAAAAGTTCGACAATAGATTCATGACCAAAATAGCAAGCTAAGTGAAGGGGTGTCCAACCATGGTTACTCTTCTGTTCACCTTTATTATAAAATTGTTTTTATATAAAATTCAATAGTGAAAACAATTTTTTAAACATGCACTAAACAATTTAATTCACATCATTTTTATAAAGTTAAATTTAAATATGCTCAAAACTATTCTTTTTTTTGCTTGTTTTAATTATACAATTGAAAGTTCTTATTTGGAAATACTATTATGGTACTTTAATTTATATGCAGATTTTTAAAAAATATTTATCATTTTAAATTAAATAATATCAACAAGTATGAAATTTAAGTAAAACTCTCTTACTATAAGACCAAACTCCACTTTTAGTCAACAACTGTATAAAATTTTGTGATAGCAAATTAATTTTATTAATATTAATTTATAAATTGACAACACCAAGACTATTATAACTGAGTCATTATGATTTATTTAATATTACATATAAGTGTGTTCATTCTGCAATTATCTAATAAATCATGTATTCTATTTTAACAATGTAAGATGTATTGATTATTTGCGAGTTCAAAAAGTATAAAAAGTCACCTTTGCAATTTATGTCAAGGTTAAGTTTTCCATCAACCCAACAATTTAATAATTCTGTGACAGCTTTATAATCCCCAGATCGAGAATGATATAGCAAGTTCTCTTCTGCAGTTTTAAAAATTACTGGAGACGGAGGCGCTTCTTCATCAGCCATTCTAGAATGAACTAAAACAATAATATATTAATACATTTGCAATGTCATTTACCACAATAAACGCTCTTCAATATTATGTTACGCTTGAACACAAACAAAAAGTATTTAACTAAAGAAAGGATGTAATGATAATACAAGAACTGAAAACTATCATTTACATTTCGTCAATACACCTAAATTTTTATCGCATACAATTCTTCAAAGTATACGAAATTACTAAATTGTCAGCTGAACTAACGTTTAAAATTGAAATATAGGATACCACATGACCGAAACAGCTGAAGAAATATATACACACCTCTTGACGTCAATTAATTTAGTATAGAAATGCGTTCAAATTAAAAGTCCTCTCGTCAATACATAAACACGCAAAATTTAGCATGGTTTAAGAAGTCAGCTGAGAAATAACAACAGAGATTACTTTAATTTTATCGATATTAAACGAGTTTAAAAGATTTTTTTAGAATATAATTTTGTTAAAAAAATAAATAATTATTAAAATGAAATAAATGTAGTTGATTAAATAGTTTATCTTTAATTATTATTGCTATAGTTAGAAGCCATGGAGAATAACATTCGAGGACAATCAAAAGACTCGTTGTACCTCCTAAACACCAATTGCATTTATAAAAAATAATGCATAAAAATGTATGTATTCTGTTTTTTTTTTTTTACAAAAGATATGGGTAAATAAGATATATATGAAGAAAGAGATAATATATTGGTTTTTCTTATTAAAATTTTATCTTTGATCGATAATTTGGAGAGGAATTCAAACCTCGTTTTTATTAACTATTGTGTTGCCTGTTGTTTTCTGTTGCCTGTTGTCTAGAACAAAAATAGCTCCCACCTATGTTTTTATTATAAAAAATAACGGTAAAAACATCTCCAAGACTCTATTAAGACTTTCTTATACCAAAGGAGATGTCACTCTTTTAGTTTCCGTATTCGAAAATGGAGCTATTCTTCCATGTTGTGTAAACTTTTTTCACCACCACGTTATAGGAAAAATATAGCTACATTTTCATAAACAAAAACATTATTTTAATTCACTATTCTACAAATATCTAATATTTTTTGTTGTCAAAAATATTTCTTTAAATTTTATGAAACAATATTTTCTTGATTTGGGTGAGTTTCTGCCAAGCAAATTTTGCACAGAAAGTAAAACTCCTGTTATAATTCTATAGATGAGAGGATAAAACATTTATTTCCTTATGGTCGTATTCTGTTCTTCATGTTATTATTCAGAAAAGTAATAAAAAAATACTTGAACATCTAAGGACATTTAACCTAATGTCTAAAATCAGGGCCTATCCTAACGGGGAGCATATGTTGCCCAGCATTTGGGAGATCAAATGCAAGGATCCTATTATAATTTTATTTGTTTAATTTTTATCGTTACAGTACATTGCACTGACTGACTACCATTTACTTATTTTGGTAGTTACTCTTCAGTTAGTTCAAGCCGTCTTTGACGACAATGGTCCTTTGTATGGTTATGGGTAACTTGATTTCCGTCAACTTTTATACGTACAATAACTATCTAGTATTGGAACTTATTACTTATAAATGACTCTAAGCTTATATGTCGAGTAAGATTTGAACTTTCATACTCTATCCAATTTCTATCCAAGGCAACCATTTTAAAGATTAATACTAGTAAAGAAGTCTGGAGGACGAGGATGAGAATCTCTCAGACCACAAAGATGTTTTTAAACATTTTTAACTGAAAGAAAATTTGTAAATATGCGAAAAAAAAATACTTGAAAAACATACTATTCCTCATACCGTCAATGAGCTTATAAGATTATTCCCTAACTTATAACATTGTTACATTGTTATCCCACCGACCACTCCTCCTTCAAAGAAGAAAAAAAAGGTAGATAGTTTTCTTGTTCTGTTCTGAATATATACTTTTTTTCAAAGGTTCAGTATTTTTTATATTATGTGAATATTTAAAAAACATCCCAAGTCAGAAGGGCGAGAAAAATAGTTTGCGAATGTTATGACAGAAAAAAAACAATGCAAAGGAAGGAAATTGTACACTTTATCCACAGAAAAAATTTCAAAAAAGAATGCACAGATGAATGGTTTATACTTTAGCTAAAGAAATTAAAACAAATAGGTGATTTGGCAGTTTAATAAGATGTGTGCTTGCCCCTGGCAGCCACCTATGCAGCACAATGATTTCCAATATTTTCTATGAGATTGTGGATGAGTTAGAGCTTCAAATAGTTTCAAGCGTTATAAAGAGCTAATTTCAGTTCTGAAATAGAGTTGGATGGGTGCGAAAGAACAAGTTGTCTCTCAAACATCTCCGTTAGGATTAAGATCAGGAGCGTAAGGATGCCAATACATGCGCTAGATTCTTTACTTTCTAGGTAGTCGTTTACTAGAACCGAACGATGACAAAGCATGGTATTACCATTGAATGTGAATCTAGGACCGACAGTCCCTCTAAACAAGTGAACATAGGGCTCAAGTACTCTATCTCTGTATCTTGTGGCAAGATCAGACCCCGGATTAAAGAAGTGGAGGTCTATGCAGCCATCCAGCATGATGTTTGTCCCCATCATGACTCCCTTTGAAAATTTATGTATTTCCTGGGTGGACACTTGTTTCATGTTCTCTCCATATCCTTGTCAATGAGAATACATATTCATACTAAAGCGGGAGTCGGCACTGAACATCATGTTGGCCCAATGTGCTAAACTCCTGTGCTGTGATGGTCCAAACTTCAATTTAGGCAAGCGTGTTTATGCGCAGGAATGAGAGAATTCAAATTAGTGGTCGTCTGGTTTACAGACCAACACGATTGAGTCTTCTATAAACAGTTTGTCTCGAAACTGGTACGCCTGTAGCGTCTGTGAGCGTTGAACCCAGTTCTCTGGAACAACTGTGCCGCTGATGTTTCACAGTTATTGTAAAATATTGACCTTGCCGAACTGTAATTATATTTAGTCAACCTTGTACTAGCCTTTAGATAACATCGTCTATGTTTTGCAGTGCCTTGAGATCACATACTGAGGCACATCCTGAATTCCAGATACTTTGGATTATGCTCGTCCAGATTCCAACATTTCGAAACTTTTTCAGTTCAGGAACATGGTTAGTTGGTGATTTTGAGCCATCATTTGTTCTTGTTTATCGTTTAATTCAGCATTCAGCACAATTGCACACAACCTGGCTCTTCTCCCTATGCCACGTGAGTCCGTTCTATACTCACTCTGATGTGCAGTGATATTTTGCACATGTCAACTTGAACTGTGATGTTTTGCATATGCACAATGTTTCATCTTCAAATGATTATTTTCTACGAGTAAGTTTGAACAATTTGATCAATATTTATTCTCCTTTTTCCGTATTTTATGAATTATGTTTAACTTTTAGACACAGTTGTAGGGCCTTACTAAAATGCTTTCGTGCCCAGGCAAGATTCAAATTTTCCCACCCTTTACCAATTTAAAACGACAAGTTAATAGCATAATCACATTTATATTAAAATTATAGCATTAAATTAAGAAACATACCTTAAATATTATTTCGTTTCCATTTTCTTAATTTATTACAATCATAAAATGTTTTATTGTATTATAATTTAAATAAGGCAGATCAAATTGACACGAGGTTAAGTTTACGGTAGAGATATAATGCTATTTTGCAGTCCATGAGCGTTATAATTATAAAGCGAGGGATTATTAGATAAAATTGTATTATGTTGTATACTTGAGTAAACTTTTCGATGACCAAGTCCTAGTGCAACTCTCCATTTATTCTATCCTAAGTTATTTATCTATGCTTTACAAATCTGAAAATGATCACATTTACGTTAAATAGTATATTTCTATTGGCCCGAGATGGCCTATGGGTTAAATTTAGGGCGTCTGGATGACCTCTTACTAGGTCATCAAAGGCGAAGTCAGGCGCAAAAATTCATCCACTTCCATGAGGATGATTGAAATTGAGGGGATTATCCAGCTATGCATCACGATCGCCTTACACCTATCTACGTTGGTGGCTTATTGAGAGGTATCGATTGTTTTCAGATAACGTTAACTTTTTTCAAAGCCTCCATTTCTCCCCTTTTTCTACCTTGTACAAAGTATTGTAATCATGAAAACTTGCGGTCCCAGATTTCAATGGATATACCCAATTTGACCAAGCCTGAATTAATTTTGACTAGTTAAAAGGCCGTAATCACCATCCTGAGTTAAACTAGAGGTGCTACCATATTAAGGTCGACATAAGTCATTGGTGATTTCTGTGTCATTATGATGTCAGACAGGAAAATTTATGGTACCGAATTACCATCTCTGGAGATTTCTGACGTCATTATGATGCGAAAGTCACCAGTGACATATGTCGATTGTAATATGGTAGCAGCCTAGGTTCAAGAGTTATTCGAGTGTTAAATGCAAGAGCAGGATTTAGCCCTTCAGGATCCGAGAATTACTTCACATTCTAACCCACTGAATTTAATCCATCAAATACGTTTATACTAGTTTAACAGCCGTATTAACCAGCACGGGTTAAATCAGGTTCAAGTGCTACTAAAATATTAAATGCTAAAATGACATTCTGCAAGTCATAATCCGAGAATTACTTCATCTTCTAAACAGCTGAATCTGATGTATCGAATCGGTGAGTCACTTTCAGATTAATTTATACGACAGGCGCAGATTGTTCTGCTGCATAAAAAATGTCGGAAAATCAGTGCTCACTTGATTTGAATTCTGATGTTTGTTAATGTATGTTTAATAACTTGATTTACTTAACTATTTATATATGGTTGCTGTATTTTCTAAAGATACTTTATAAAAATATTGTTATGGGAAGTAATTGTGTTATAAATTATTAATTATACGTATATAGAATTCCGTTTCCTCATAAGCTTTAGTACGAGTATGCTAGCATTTCTTAATTTTATTATTTTTAATGTCTCATATATCGCACTTGTCTTATATTATCATAGTTTAAAAATCAAGCTCATTTTAATCTTTACTTGTATAAAGATTTCCCTGTTATTATTTATGTTTTTATATTTTGGTAACATTAGTAAATAGCAGTATTTAAATCAGATTTATTTTTTTAGTTGTAAATGCAACTTATCATTACTGTGTCCTACCAATTATGTAATGTAATTATGAGGAAAACTCAAATTTTTTGTATCACTACAATTCTGTGAAATTTTGTAACATAAGAAGTTAAATAAATGAAAAATATTTTGTAAACTTATGAGAGCGTACATAGGATTTATAATTTTACAGCTTATAATCAAGAAAATACATACTATACATAAGGATATTGATGTTTTGGAGTATGTGAGACGTTGTGATAAAATGGAAACTCTAAATAGTCTTCAAGATTTAGTAAAATAAACATTTAATAGAGTTTAAACCAAACAACAAAGTGATCTTCTCTAGCACACTACATACGAGGGGAAATCCCTGGCAGGGAGGAAAACAGAAATAGTAGTAGAAGTTGTAGTAGTTACAAACGTGACGTTTAAAAAGACAATAGATGTCGCTACAATGTATTGCTGTATAAATTGAACTTCATCAATAGTGGTAAAATTCCGCTTAGAAGTAATTTTCATAATGATTGACAGAATAGAATACAAACACTACCAACGAATGAACATGAATGCAAATATCTGCTCGTTCAAAGTCACATGACTTAGGGCCGGTGTCATCAAAGTCGTTCAACGGCTAACAGCGATTAACCAATGGGGTCAACTAATGATAGTACGCAATTCTCTTTATAAACAGAGATTAATCACGGTGAGCCCTTGCTTTGGTGAGACCAGCCTTTAGTCAATCAATTAGAGGTGCGCTTACAGACAACTAAGTGTTAATCAAGAATTAGAAAATCCTCCATTCGAGAATACCACTTACGTATGATTCTAGGTTAATCCTCGACTCGAGGTAATCTTTGGATTTCATGATCCGCACGTTACCCTCTGTTTGGTGAATACGGCGTTACATCTATATGCACGAATAAAGAAACTTTAACTTTGAAACTTTAAATATCTACTTTGATCATCTCTGAATGTATTTCGACCAGTTTCTTCTGTACGTACGTATCTGACATAATTCAAAACAATAAGTGCAAAGTTGAAATTATATATATATAGGACTGTTGTAGCATCTAACACTGTGCACCTCCCTTCTTTTTAATATAATCTGCACTACATATAACGGATAATTTTAGTATAACGATATTAACACTACAGCACTACAGCAATGCAACAGAAAAATATTGCATTCGTATGCAGATGTAACAATGTTTTGAAAGCAGTTAAAACAGCGCTTTTAATGTCCATTTTATAGAGTAAAGATAGTATTGTAATTAAGAAAAAATTTGATTTATAATGAAATATTTATATAACGTAAATTAATATAATAGCTATTAACGCTAAAGTCATTGTCAGTTGATAGTACTTGAGCTCTAATCAGACTACACAATTATCTTGAGAAAAGATACTAACTTTGAACCTTAAAAAGGAATGTGCTAATGATAATTCTGATGATGCATCATATAATTAAAATAAAAATCATATATAATTTAATATGTGAACAAAGAAGTCATCCAGTGTCCTTATCAGACTATTCTTGATATACTTTTATTCAGGTAGAAAGTCCTTAACCCTTAATTTGGTTAAGTCTGGCCGCTACACCGGACATGTATATTTATAACTACTATATAACATAATTGTCAGTGTTCGACATAGCGGACATTAATTATTTCAAAAATGGAAAATTATATATTTTTTGTTTATTTTACAGAGATCCTAATGTCTATACAGACATGGGAAAATAACAGAAATTAAAAAAAATATTTGAAAAAACATCTTGTCAAATTAAGGGTTAAGGATATGTGTGATTCACTTCAGAAAATAATGTATTTCTGTACGACACCCACAAATTTTCTAATGTGTGGTTGAAATAGGATATATCTTAATACATTTATAGAATAAATGAACAATAACGTTTTAGTTCTAAAATAATAACCTTCTTTATTATTATTTCAATGCGGGGGCACTTGCTTTTATGACATTCAACTAAGCACCTGATATTTATTGGCCATTTTATTATGGGATTACCATATAGGTAGCTAATAAAAAGGGACCAAATAAACAGTTTGGGTCCTCATAATTTAGAAGCAGGGACCAAGCATAAGACACCCCATGCATGGCCTGCCACCTGCAGAAGTTTTGTTTAGGAATTGGAGGACATTGTGAACACGAACCTATTTTACGTGCTCCAGCTGACATTAATGAACATGGTGAATCTTTGGCTGGTTCAAGTCTGGAACTCGCAACCGTCTGGTCACGAAATTGATGCCTTTGGCGACTGGACTGCCGTAGCTCACAAATTAATGTTTATGAAAAATAATAATTTTATATTGTGGATCTGTCAGATTCGATGCAACCTTCCAAGAGTCAACATTTCTACTAAACCGTTGTGATTTTGTGTTTAAAAGAGTTTATATTAAACAGTTCCTAATTCTTTAACAGCTAAAAAAGAATTTATCTCATGTTTTATAAAAATGAAACCTACGGGCAGTGCTGGATTACCCATTATGCGCAGTAGGGAATTATCTGTAGACCCCATGCTTTTTAGGGCCTTGTAACATTAAACTGTTATATATATATATATATATATATATATATATATATATATATATATATATATATATATATATATATATATATATATATATTAAGGTAAACATCAAAACCCGTTTAGTCATCAACAAAAAGGAAGCTCAGGTGCCGTCTGTACATAACGACCGTGCTCGTCTAAGTCCGGCTTCCGTCTATATCTGCGTTCCACTGGGCAGAGCAGTTGTGGCCAAACTGCAAAAGGAAAACTTCGGTCGCTTGGAGTAAATTCGCTTCGCTGAGTATTGCCAAGCATAGCACACTTACATACATACATACATACATACATATACATATATATATATATAATATATATATATATATATGTGTGTGTGTGTGTAATATAGGAAGGGAATAATATTTAATATAGGAATATTGACCATAGGAATAAAAGATCTAGGAATAAACTCCCCGGATACAAAAAGTAATAAGGGAAAAAAAACCCACAGAGACCCTAAGTGTGGGAAATAAACAAGACCTCTGGCAAACACTCCGATGTAAACTACCTGTGGGCCATGAGGACGCAATTTTAATCCCTTTTTGAGGCTGCAGAAGTCGTAAAATCAAACGGGTATGTACTGCACAGGATAGCGTCCCTCACTATCTGTTCCGCTAGACTAAAAAAAAAAAGGAAAGTGCAAGAACCAATGAAGAAAGTTCTATAACGCCCCAAACACTCCCTTGCAAATTCTAAATGGTAAGCCACAAAAACATCTCCCTAAAACCCCATAGTGTAAGATTTTATATTTTCGATAAAGAATTCATATTCTCTATCCGGCCGTCAGCTAGAAAAGGAGACATTCTCTCCTCAGCCACCAGCTAGCCAGTAGTTAGTCCATTCACTCCCCAGCCGTCAGCTAGTTAGTATGTTCTCGCTCCAGCCGTGAGTTAAACTAGTCGTGTCAATTAGACTAGTCATGTCTTTGAGATCAGTAGCTCTCATGTCAGACTTCTTGCCGCCACAGTACTTCGTGTGAAGCATATTAGTTACTCATGTACTGGATTTAAATAAAGAATGAATCTGAAGGAAAATTAACATCACGACTGCTTAATTAAAGACAGACAATCCAGGACAAGACATATATGTACAATGAAGAAATTTTTAGTTTGAACAAATATTTATGAACAAATATTTAGTTATTTTTAATTTTTTATTGTATATAATATTTAATAATTATCGTTTATTTATATTTTATATTAATTTATATTTTATGCAATAAAATTACGTTCCTAAAACTGTTGTGCAATAAAATCATTTTCGTAAAATTATTAGGTGACAGGGCTCTATATTTCGACTGCCTAAGGGTTTTCATCTAGTTTAATTCCGCACTGACTACGGGCATGTAGAATAGTCGTCTCCTACAGAGTCAAGACCCTATTAAGAAATTTTATCACTTCCTGATAAAAGCGGAATGTTAGAATCTATTACACAATCTTAAGTATGGCATGGTTAATCTAGAAAGCATGCTTTGTTCTCCTAAAAGCAATCCCAAAATGAACACAAAAAATATATCTGAACATAATTATGATTTTACCAGAAAAGTTGAAAGACCGATAATTGAGACGCATATAAAAGTATCATTATCAGCTGTTGGATTTAAAAATGGATTTTATCTCACCATTCGATTTCCAAATAGATTTGCCCCTTCACTTTGCTGCTGATAAGAGATAAAATAAACTTTCAGTTTTATTTAGTCGTAAATAGTTAAAAAAAAATTACTTGGCCTTAATTAAAGGTGAGTATTGGTCATGTGAGATTCGTCTGTCACCCTGATTACCTAACATCTACTAAAGAATACTCTAGAACGGGGTCAGCAAATAGCGGTTAACGAGCCGAATACGGTCTTTTGCACAAGTGTTTGCGGCTCTTCAGATTTTTTTATACTACTTTAATAGAAGTCGTAATGATACAAAGACACGGGTTCAGAAACATTCAATAGAACATTGGCGTGTTCAAGAAAATAATATGAACAAATTTGACGAGACAGAACATTAGTGTGATTCACTGTACAAGGTTGAAACGGAACATTAGCGTGATTCACTATACAGAGGTGAAACGGAACATTAGCGTAATTTACTGGGCAAAGGTGAAACGGAACATTAGCGTGATTCCCTGTACAAAGGTGAAATGGAACAATAGCGTAATTTACTGGGCAAAGGTGAAACGGAACATTAGCGTGATTCCCTGTACAAAGGTGAAATGGAACAATAGCGTAATTTACTGGGCAAAGGTGAAACGGAACATCAGCGTGATTCACTGTACAAAGTTAAATTCATTTTTTTCCCGCTAGCGTAACACTCCAATGTTCTCATGTGATAATGTCAAAAATCGGTAAGCATTTTCCTTTTAAAAACTTTCCTTAACTATAGTTTTATAATTGTCCCTAAACGTAATTTTAACGAATCAATATTATTTCTTAAACTTCGATCACTACGCGACGTTTAAAAGGTTAAAATTTATGTTTATCACAGAAGTAACAACTGGGCTTTTTTCTTAAAAAATTTCATGTATTATTTAAAAAAAAAAAAAAAACAGCTGTAATTTTCCAAAAATGGCTTTTATGATCAAACTTTCAATTTATTACATTCGGAGTATTTCGTAAATTAAATAAGCTTCATATTATTATAGTAAAAATTTGCTTTGTTATCACGTTATACCAGAGTAATAAAACGTCAAAACATAAAATGCATTTAATGTTTTTGGTTCAGAAAATCTCTATGAAATGTTTTTTGAAGCCACTTAAAAATATTTAGCTTTGTAATTTAGAATAAAACGAAAATCCCCATCAAAAGTAGATTTTTAAAATATAAACTTAAATTTAACGATTTGTTGACAAATAAGATTTGTGGTAATTATGCAATAAGAACTGAAGTCGTTGCCTCGTTTTGATTCGTCGAAGATTGACGTCATACGCATCATTCCTGATTAAGGCCGTTGACGTAATGTTCAGTCTTTGTAAATAGTGTCCTGTATATATTATAAATATTGTAATGTGTTTTCGCATATTATTGTAACACGAATTCATTGATCTGTATTGATATTTGTTATGAGTAAAGTATTATAATTATCGTATTTTTATTTGTGGCAACACAGCATCTTTTTAAATATGCAAATATCTGTAATGTACTTATATTGTTGTCTGCCTGTGTAAGAATAGCAGATGGCTCGGTTGCATCGAAGGTATTGATGTTTGTTTATGTAACTTGTATGTACTTTCAGTATTTTAAACTTCTGTAACGTTAGTTCAGTTTGATATCCAGAGCTCTACGTCATTCATTATACTATATTAAATAAATGCCTGTGTCTATATCTAGTTGTTTTATTTAACTGCCCCGTGTGAATCCCTTTTGAGCATGGTTTTATATACGATGTGATCCCTGCGGATACTTCTTTAAGAATCGTCGAGGCATAGCACGGGTCTCCATAGATTCATTTTTTCGGTTATTTAAAAGCAACTTCCGGATTGTTGTTAGTAACTTCTGTTTCTTAGATCGTGAATACAAAAGAAAAACTTTTGAAGCTAACATCATGGTTTTTCAACAAAATCAAAAAAAGAAATTTTTAATTTTATGCCCAAATCTGTCATTTAAACCAAACCCAGTCGGGTACCAGAAACAACCCTTGCTGACTGGTATTCTAATTTTGTGTGAATGTTGGGTCATCGTATCGAGACTACTGTTTCAGACGTTGGACTTGGAACCCCGCAGAGCTTTTATGCAATTTATAATACAGTAGTAGATTAATATGTCTCATTTTTAGGTCAGTCTAGAAAGTCAAGTTGATTTCATAACTGCTCCGTGATTAAAAATATATTTTGGTACTTAATTAAACATTTTATTCCATTTACGCGGCTTTTAATTTTATTTGAAATACATTTATCTTTGTTAGGAACAGAATTTAGGCTATCAGTTTGCTGAAATGCTTACGGGAAGATGAATGTTAACCTTTAAATTCGACTAATCTTTGAATCAAACATATCCAGGGTCGGACTAAGGCCTAGGCAACCTAGGCACGTGCTTACGGCCCGTAATTTTTGGGACCCGAAAATTAGGTTTTTAATTTTAATTTTTATTTAACAGAAAAACGTGATATTCTTAATTATTGCTGAAACATATCCAAATTATGCCGAATCTTTGATTGATAAAGTCGACAAGTGTGGACGAGCATTCTTGTGCTGTTGCATTAGTGTCGATGTGTGTAACTACTATCGCTTATCAAGCCTTTACTCTGCACGTCAGTAAAGACTTTCGCCTGTCTCCATGTGGTCATTTATTCAGGAAAATAATATTATTGCAACATTCTCTAATTTAAACAGAATTCTGGGAATTTATTTAACCCTTCCAATGAGCAATGCAAGCGGTGAAAGATCATTCTCAGTAATGGCCAGAATAAAAATTAACAAAATTGGCCAACAAAAATTAAATAGTTTATCATTACTTTATATAGAAAAAGAGTTACTTAATAACTCTATTAATTATGACAGACTAATTGACAAGTTTGCAGAATTAAAAGTGAGAAAAAATGGCAATAAAACTAATCAATCTGGGTATACTTGTTTAAGCATTATTGTTTGCTTTAATAAATATATTTATTTAATTTTTGTACATGTATATTATTTTTCCCTTTTTTTCTTGTAATCCGATAATTAAATAGAACTACATACTATAGGCTTTAAAAACCAAACTACCAAACGCAAATTATGTGTCATACTGAAAAACAGGCCCGGAATTACAATATTGCCTAGGGCCCGTTTTAGCCTTAGTCCGCCACTAGAAACTATTGTTTCAGACGATGGACTTGGAACCCCGCAGAGCTTAAACCTCATTTGCAACTTACTAAACTAAGCCACCTTAAGAATATGCTAGTTTTGAGTCTCTAAATTAGAACGCATTTATGCAATTTATAATACAGTAGTAGATTAATATGTCTCATTTTTAGGTCAGTCTAGAAAATCAAGTTGATTTCATAACTGCCCCGTGATTAAAAATATATTTTGTGACTTAATTAAACATTTTATTCCTTTTGCGCGGCTTTTTAATCTTATTCGAAACTAGTATATAGCTCGTCATATGATGGGAACAATAAAATTTGAAATAAAGTACCGTATGAGGAAGGTAAAAAAAATGGTTTGTTTTTTGGCTGAGTATTATCTGGTACACTCTCAATTTTTTTTTTATCTTCATACTCCTCTAAAGTATCCCGATACTGTGAATGCAGTTTAGAATCACGTTGAATTCATTTAATTTCACCGGCTGCATGCATCTTGAAAGATCTTCCAAAAGGTGAACATCATGGCATTTCGGATAAATAAACTGCAGCCGAATTATAATTATTCCCATATTCGTCATGTGACATAATACCAAATAACTTCCAATTTTGTCTTAATTTAATCTAAACATTTGTCGAATGTCACTGCTAAAAGACTGTGTTTCAAACATAAGATATGAAAACGATCGAAATAAACACGATCTGTCCCTAACTATTAGAACGACCGTGTGGAGGAATCATTTCCCCTTTTATATTTAACAAATTTTGTTCCATATTACAATTATGTTGACTAAAAGTTATTAGTTTTAAACTTTACTCGCTTTGAATTATGCTAACCTTAACTCATCAAGAATACAATATGGATTCCTTTATCCATTCCAGATCCAACCGCTTCATACATTCGAGGACAGACGAACAGAACTTAGGCTATTATTATATAGGAGATACATTTATCTTTGTTAGGAACAGAATTTAGGCTATCAGTTTGCTGAAATGCATACGGGAAGATGAATGTTAACCAGTGGCGTGCGGTAGGTTTTTATGCAGGGTGTGCAGAGAACATGGATTTTCCAATTAATCTTTAATTATTGAGACATCTGAGTTCTCCATTCTGAAACGGGTTGTTTATTATGAATATAAATTTAAAGAATACAATAAATAAAATATTTACCTAGGAGCAGTCTAGTTATAACTATAAAAACAGCTAAACTTATGAGAATTCTACTAGCACTGAAGCAAAAATCATGTCTTTTGTTGTATGGTGTCATATCGGCGTTGAAAAAGCAACGCTTCGGGCTTTCAAGAAAAACTTATATGTTCAGCAACGTAGCACCACATAGCGCCCGGCGCCTCATCCGGATGCTCATTGGTGCCGACAAACCGAACGTCTATTCCACGTGCAGAGGATTTCACTGCACACTGGCACAATAGAGCGAACTGCTTCTTGTTCGGTCAGTGGATTAAATTATATTTATTAATTGTTTTTGACATTTAGAAATCATATAGTCTGCGAAAAACATCTTGACAATTCTAAAAAACAAAACCAGGGATATGGTGTTACAGATATAACTTATATACTGTATGTAAGACACAATGAATGGTAAAATTTGGACTGTTCTGTTAAAATTCATTTCTTTAAAAGAAAACAACATTGTTTTTCAGCTAATTCTTTCAATAAATAGAATACATCACCGAAATTACTTTACACACTAAAACATTTCATTTTATATTGATGAAATACTTCTTTTATATTTTCACGCAAACAAATTCTTATAATATATAAATTTAAACATTAACCGTCTGCAAAATCGTATGGCCAGTTAATCAGTTAAAGAACCAAAATCGCTCCAGCATGTAAGTCCTCGCTCTAATACAACGCTTCATAAACCGTACCTTCGGATGATTCTGAATGCCAAGTGCAGGAAAAATAGCTGCACTTGCCTCAGTGCCATAGTATGCTGTTCTTCTCCAGTAGCCCATACATATAAAGCGTGATTTTCAATTTAGTGCACAGTGCGTACACATCAGAACTTCCTATGTTCGTTTGCGCGCTACGTGGTGCAGCACCTAGTACCGCACGCACTACGGGAATATAAGCAAGCAAATCAACATAATATTTGAATATATTATAAATAATATTTATTATATACCATATAAAGATAGGTAGACATAGGTGCAGAAAATTATTGTTCCTCATAATTTTGCCAGGGTGTGCAGTGCACACCCTGCACATATGGACCGCACGCCACTGATGTTAACCTTTAAATTCGACTAATCTTTGAATCAAACATAGCTGTCACTGCTGACAACAGTTGTGATAAGAAACAATAATAATAAGAAATCTAATAATAAGAATAGTAATAAGTTCCTAATAATAAGAAACAGAAAAGAGATGTTGTAACTGGTAAAGCACGCCAACCAAGCGCGGAGAACACTGCATTTATTCTTGTCCACTATTGTTTTGCA
>CM063500.1:79139624-79144624 GCA_032207245.1 Pardosa pseudoannulata | reverse complement strand
CCCAAGAGCGAAGACAGAAAGAATTTTCCGAAGGGACAAGAAAGTTAGCGAATTAAACTGCTAAGATCAGGAAAAACGCGAAGATTTTGCCAGCGACAGCTGGAAAACTTGTTGAAGGGACAGAAAATTTGCATCTATAAGATAGAAAGCTTTGAGTATTGTATCGAAAGAATTTTAAGTCTAGGACGCTCCTCTAATTAAGACATTTAGAGGTTGGGAAAAAGTTTTTAAAGAATTAGAATGAGAGAGAGGAGGTTTTTAAGGAATTATTAAATTTATATAATATTGATATATTATATATATATATATATATATATATATATATATATATATATATATATATATATATATATACACACACACAATTTTTACATTATTTTTTAAACAAATAAATGTTATAATAATAAAAGTGGAATTTCACCTTCAGATGCATTTGCTATTACAGTTCAGTGTGACATACTGAGCTTTGTGAAACTTTTTCACTTTAGTTTTTGAGCTCCTTTCAAGATTAAATCTTGGGTGTCCATTTAAAAGATTGATTACCAAGAAAGTTTTTTACAAGTGGTAAAAAATTAAGATAAATTATAAAAATATAAAAAAAGTAAAATATTTATATGGCCAAATTGCCATGGCCCCATGTGAGCAATAGTGGCAGGGAGTTTAGTTTAAAATATTAAAAGCAGTTTTTTGCTACTCTACTTTCCCTTTATTAAGAATTATTTTTTCACTGTTATACTACTTAAAGAACAAGAATGAAGTGTCAAACATCGCTTTGACATTTTACTACTCTACTTTCACTTTATTAAGAATTATATTTTCACTGTTATACTACTTAAAGAACAAGAATGAAGTGTCAAACATCGCTTTGACATTTTGCTACTCTACTTTCACTTTATTAAGAATTATTTTTTCATTCTTATACTACTTAAAGAACAAGAATGAAGTGTCAAACATCGCTTTGACATTTTTCTACTCTACTTTCCCTTTATTAAGAATTATTTTTTCACTGTTATACTACTTAAAGAACAAGAATGAAGTGTCAAACATCGCTTTGACATTTTTCTACTCTACTTTCACTTTATTAAGAATTATTTTTTCACTGATATACTACTTAAAGAACAAGAATGAAGAGTCAAACATCGCTTTGACATTTTGCTACTCTACTTTCACTTTATTAAGAATTATTTTTTTCACTGTTATACTACTTAAAGAACAAGAATGAAGAGTCAAACATCGCTTTGACATTTTTCTACTCTACTTTCACTTTATTAAGAATTATTTTTTCACTGTTATACTACTTAAAGAACAAGAATGAAGAGTCAAACATCGCTTTGACATTTTGCTACTCTACTTTCACTTTATTAAGAATTATTTTTTCACTGTTATACTACTTAAAGAACAAGAATGAAGAGTCAAACATCGCTTTGACATTTTTTCTCTACTTTCACTTTATTAAGAATTATATTTTCACTGTTATACTACTTAAAGAACAAGAATGAAGAGTCAAACATCGCTTTGACATTTTGCTTCTCTACTTTCACTTTATTAAGAATTATTTTTTCATTGTTATACTACTTAAAGAACAAGAATGAAGAGTCAAACATCGCTTTGACATTTTGCTACTCTACTTTCACTTTATTAAGAATTATTTTTTCACTGTTATACTACTTAAAGAACAAGAATGAAGAGTCAAACATCGCTTTGACATTTTTCTTCTCTACTTTCACTTTATTAAGAATTATATTTTCACTGATATACTACTTAAAGAACAAGAATGAAGAGTCAAACATCGCTTTGACATTTTGCTACTCTACTTTCACTTTATTAAGAATTATTTTTTCATTGTTATACTACTTAAAGAACAAGAATGAAGAGTCAAACATCGCTTTGACATTTTTCTTCTCTACTTTCACTTTATTAAGAATTATATTTTCACTGTTATACTACTTAAAGAACAAGAATGAAGAGTCAAACATCGCTTTGACATTTTGCTACTCTACTTTCACTTTATTAAGAATTATTTTTTCATTCTTATACTACTTAAAGAACAAGAATGAAGTGTCAAACATCGCTTTGACATTTTTCTTCTCTACTTTCACTTTATTAAGAATTATATTTTCACTGTTATACTACTTAAAGAACAAGAATGAAGAGTCAAACATCGCTTTGACATTTTGCTACTCTACTTTCACTTTATTAAGAATTATTTTTTCATTGTTATACTACTTTAAGAACAAGAATGCAAGAGTCATAGATCGTAAACGTGATATTCTATATAATGCAAAATTAGTACTTAAGCAATAAATAAAAAAATTCTTGCCGGAACACAATTAAAATAAGCTAATTTTCCCGTTTAATATGAAATCGTGATCGATTGAGAGTGTAAACCAGGTCCGTAACTAGGTCCTTTAGAACCTGTGACAAAACAACTAGTCTGTTCCCCTACAGCCAAATATAGGGAGAAAATATATAAATATGTTTTTTATATCATATATTCAGAATGAACTCGAAATATTTTAATTTTTAAAATGTTCCTAGTATAATAATTGTTTTTTCTATTTTTACTTTATTAATACTTAAAGATATTTTTTGAACACTGAAGGTATTATTTTGCTGATAAATTGAATAATTTATTTGAAGGGAATATTTTTTTTATTTAGACGCTGAATTTTCATAAAAAAATTGGAAACATTCTAAATTTAAATTTAGTTTTATATTAAAGCATATTAGTGGTGTTTGGTAAACATTTAGTAAGAATCTACAACAAGTTTACTCTTTCAAAGTATTTTAAAAAATAAGAAAATTCATAAATAGTTTTTAAACACATTAGATTTTATAATTAAAAGAATTATTTTTCAAACTTTCCTTATTTCTACTCAGGGCGAGTCGTCCTCTTTCAGATCTCATTTTCTTTACGGTGCGGCGCCCCTAAGACTGATTTGCCAGTGGCAAATGCCACCTTAGCCACGCCCTAGTAACGGTCCTGATGTAAACACAACAGATAATAGTTAAAAAAATTTTATTATTTGTATTCTGTTCAAATGTGAAACATATGGAGACGATTTTTATAATAGATACTTCATATAGGATTTTGAAACGGATTTTAAAAAGTTTATTTACAGTGTGATTTCGAGGGTAATTCTCATTAGGTGAAAGTAACTGCTATAATTATAGCTTGAAACAATCAAGATTTGAATAGAAACAAAAAAATACTGAATTCGACCAACGAAGTGTTCAAGTTACTTGGTGTCAATCTAAGAAAAAGTTTACTAAAGAAAAGGAGTCCATTGTCATTCATAAAAATGAGGTCTAGACCAATGGTACCTCGGAGCAGACGCACATGGGGAAAGAGTACCTCCTCATCAGTGTTGCCAAACTCTCAGGACAAAATTATAGATTCCAGATCCTAAAATTATGGCATTGACATTACAAATTATTGTTCATTTATGTAATAATTTAAAATAGTGTCAAAAGATGACAGATAGATAGATAGATTCAAGTTACTTGATGTCAATCCAAGAGAAAGCCAAATATATTATTTAAGCAAAATATAAAAGAAAATTATTTACGTCATATCTAAGTTCATACCTGATAAAACGTATGAAAATAAGGCATAATTTAAATAATTTAAAATAAGAAATGATTCAATGAGATGGTTAAAGGAATGACGTCATAATGCTAGAAAGAAATGTTATTTTTACCTATTTGCTGTGTGATAAATTTAATCGCCTGCTCTTAATCGGGGAAAATAGGAGAAAATAGGGGAACAATGGCATTAAACCCTCGAAAAGAGGGGAAGGGGTGGATTTCGAACGCTTTAAAGACGATAGTATTTTTCGATGTGATATGAAGCATATTTATACCAATTTATTTTAGGATAGGATCGATAGTTTAGGAGAAGGTAAACATTACTCTCTTTGATTTTTGCTAACTATAAATGCCCCTATCCATTCCAGGTCCAACCGCTTCATAAATTCGAGGATAGACGGACAGATAACTTAGGCTATTATTATATAGGGGATATTTCAATACTCAATTTGACAATAAAAAACGTCCTTTTACAAGTCACAATCAATAAACATGTAGATGAAAGGTGAAATATGTCAAAATAAAAATATCAAAACAAACGTGCCCTGATAATTTATTTCATAAACTAGAAAAAGAAGAAAGGGCTATTTTTGTAAAGGCACACTTTAATCCGATAATAACGTTGATTATAAGAAGTTTTGAATCGCCAAATACATAGAAAAATGAAGCCAAACTGTAATGCATTCAAGGGTTATTAGGATGTCTTCAAAACCGAAACAAATCTGATTGGTTAGGTCCGCTGATCAACCGTGATTTTTAAGGTCTAGGTACAGAACCTCTGTCCGAAACGTGGAGCTCAGTTCTCCGGTTCAGCATAATGCTTCCCTAGACAAGAACTCCAGGACCACCACAACGGTGTCTTTCCTTGATGTTACTAGGATAAAACCGCGTCCTGATTTGGAGAGAGGTCGGGTTTCTGAATTTCATATCTCTCAGTTGATTTCTCGAGGAGTTATGGCAAAAAACCCACCTGTTGCTTAAATTTGCACACCAGTGTAAAAGTAAACGTGTTGTCGCTGATTATGCATACCTAGAAGGCAGATAGTTGATAACATTCAAGGTCAAGTCAGTTGGTATTTACGGAGTACCTAGCAGTGATAAAATGCACTACATCAACTTTCGAACGAATAAGGATCAAAAACATAATTTATTGAATCAAGAAAAACAAATTGCCTAACGAGAATGTAATACGCTGACAGCGGCTTCCGAAAAACGAAAGTAAAAAAAACTGTAAGGTGAGGTTGGTTTGGAGTGCTACGGTCTACTTTTTGCAACACGAGGGTTAATGAGACCGGTACCTACATCTTCAAGCCGATTCCGAACAGCTATGAACATCCATGCTATAGTGGGATTCGAACCCATGAACTCTAATACCGAAGGCCAGCACTCTAACCAATCGGCCATCGTTCATT
>CM063500.1:79122124-79134624 GCA_032207245.1 Pardosa pseudoannulata | reverse complement strand
GGCCGCAAATGTATATATTCTTAAAGCTTTCTATACAAAGGTATTGCACTGTAAAGACGATCAGTAAACCAACGCTTTTCTCATTTTAAATAAATCTAATGTTCCGCGGTTCTTTGGACTTTCTAAGAAGTCTCCTTGCCTGGTAAGCCCTGGCATATTAACACATTGTGTGCTAGTACATTTCGCAGCAGAATTGTAACGGGAGCGGGCATTTTGAGCGTAAATTTAGTTATTCAGTTAAATCTCAATAGATCGAAAATTGTTTAATTTCTTAACCAACATTTCATATTTTATATTGAAATATATAAACAAATATATATATATATAATATATATATAATATATATATATAATATATAATATATATATATATAATATATATATATATATATATATATATATATAAATATATATATAATATATATAATATATAAATATTGAAAAAAAAACCGATTTTTTTTACTAAATTTTCTTCATTTATTAGAAATTTTTTAAAAACTTTTCCAGGAATAATTTTTTTAAGTGCAAATCTCTATGATAACATAAAAAATAAATCTAAAAATGTAAAAATATGAACTAGTTTCTACGTTTAAAGAAAAAAGTTCTCCGAACGTAGACGGATGCCTTAAGTGGAGTCACTGTAATTTCTTTCTGATTTTTTGGGCCTCACATACAGCAACAGCTGAGGCTCGTATCACAACGTAAATGAAAGGATATTGCCAAGGTCAAGGTAATGAGTGATATGCAGTTCCTCGCGACGTAAAATACACCACCTTGACCTTCAAAAGTAAAAAGATCAAAAACATAATTTGGAATATCGATGTCGAATTCCGGCAAGCGGAAAACTTTGTACGATCGTATTAACTGATTCTACCACTGTACCGAGGTACTTTCTCACGGTGAGTTGCACGTGCATGCATAGCCGTGGGAGGATTTTCCCTGACGAATTTAAGACCCCAATTATTTACGTCAAGTTTAGGGACCCCTGCAGAGAGGATACTTCACGGAATGGCAGCTTAACGGTCAAGCTCGCACAGAACTGTAAGCGTGAATTATGGGAGCAGGAGTTAAAATGTAATGTCAGCCCGAACAAAAAGGGGCTACTTTAATGAGCCCACCTGCACTCCCGAAGGGCATTTGATATGGGAAAATTTCCCACTGAGAATGGATTGGATGAGGAGAAAAGAAGGGGCGTTGGGACCTAGGTGAAGTTTTTTGGAGTGAGAGCTGAGAGCGAGGAGTTAGAAGTGGGCAGTCGAGAGAAGTGGAACGAGGATCCACTAGCACCAGCTCGTCCCGTGCGCCCGGACCGACGCCGCCCGCTCACCATCACCAACTCGTACCGTATAGTGAGGAAAGCCCCTGCCTGCTCCCCTGTGACTTGAATGGAGGTAATTTATAAAGAATATTTACAGTCATTTGACTTAGGCCTCTATTATTAATAATATTTCCTTATAAAGAGTTGTGGGATAATAACCGTGTAAATAGAATTTATGAATGATTGATGATTATGTTAACCAAGTATTTTTGTAAATAAATATATAGAATAAATGTTTGAATCTATATAAGGTATTATATTCATTCTGTGTTTCCCCCTTGTAACGAACACTTGTATACGTTGTATGTACATTACAACAACCTCAAAGGGGTATTGTCTATTCGCGATGTTGTGTATTTTTTTTCTGAAAAATTCCAGTTAGGTATGAGCTTTATTATCGTATGACATTATTGGTTTGGTTTGGTTTGGAGTGCTACAGTCTACTTTTTGCAACACAAGGGCTAATGAGACCGGGACCTACAGCTTAAATCCGATTCCGAACGGTTACGAACATCAATGCCACAGCGGAATTCGAACTCACGAACTCTGGTACCGAAGGCCAGTACCCTAACCAATCGGCCATCGTTCGGCAATGACATTATTGGAATAACATGATTATACTAACATATGGCCCATCATATGACGGGATCAGTAAAATTTTTAATTTTCCAGGATTGTTTAAGCAGTAGGTCTCCGTCTCATTAGCCCTTGTACAGCAAAATAGTGGACTGTAGTGTTTTAAACCAAACCAAACCCATCTTTCTCATATCTGTCAATACCAGGGCAGAACGATGGCCAATTGGTTAGAGTGCTGGCCTTCGGTACCGAAGTTCGTGGATTCAAATGGCATGGATGTTCAGAATCGGCTTTAAGATGTAGGTCCCGGTCTCATCATCCCTCGTGTTGCAAAAAGTAGACCGTAGCAAACCAAACCATTCTTTATTTCGAGAAAGTTTTACTTTCGTATATTACACACCACGATTGTATCAAACTTTTTAGTAATGGAGACGGTTTATTTTAAACTAGATGCCAGTTTTTATACTATTTTCTTAATAAAAAATTGTCACTTATATTAGTGTTTTCTTGAAAACTAGCATATAAACCGTCATAAGAAGGGATCAGTAAAATTTTTAATTTTACAGAATTGTAAAGTACCTTATAAAGCAAGTAAAAAATTATTTGTTTTTTGGCTGAGAATTATCTGGTACACGCTCAATAATTTGTTTATCTTCATACTCCTCTAAAATATCCCGATACTGTGAATACAGTTTAGAATCACGTTGAATTTACACAAAACGTTAGGAAGTAATAGTAGCAAAACACTTTATATTATAGTCAAATATTATAGTATGTTATAGTCTTCATATTATAGTTAAATATTATAGTATATTATAGTCTTTATAATATAGTCAAATATTATAGTATATTATAGTTTTTATATTATAGTCTTATTATAGTTAAGAATAGTCAAAAGACTATTCTTAAATTTATTGATAGGAAATTTACAATCAAGTTACGTATCAGTAGAAAAACACTTCATTATATCTGTTAGTCAAATCACTATTCTTAAAATTATTGACCAAGAAATTTACAATCAAGCTTCAAAGCTTTCCCGAGAAGAAATTTCGATTTTAAATTTTTGCAACTATATTGTTTTAACTTTTAGTGCATATGGAATTATGGAGAAATATGCATAAACTTCTGTTGTTGTTACTCATCGACCCTGGAGTAGGAAAGCCTACCTCAGGTCCAATAGAACCCTTCGCAATATGTGACTGGTGTATGGTTCCCTTATCGTGAAATAACTCACAAAATGGAATATATATATATATATATATATATATATATATATATATACATATATATATATATATACATATATATATATATATATATATATATATATATATATATATATGTATATATATATATATATATATATATATATATATATATAATATATATATATATATATATATATACATATATATATATATATATATATATATATATATATATATATACATATATATATATATACATATATATGAATACATATATAAATATATATGTATATGTATATGTATATGTATATATATATATATATATGTATATATATATATATATATATGTATATATATATATATATATACATATATATGAATACATATAAATATTTATAAGTGTTTACATGTAAATATATATGTATATATATATACGTATGTGTATATATATACATATATATATATATATATACATATACATATACATATACATATATATTTATATATATGTTTATATGTATACATATATGTATATATATGTATGTGTATTTATATATATATTCATATAAATAAATACATATATATATATATGTATATATATATATATATATAATATATATATATATATATATATATATGTATGTATATATAGGTCACAATGTAATTTCAGCAAGACAAGAGATTCATAAAACAAGTGAGCTTCATAAAAAAGGAAACTAATTAAATTAAATTACTGCTATACATTTAAACTTTCATAAAAATAAAATGAGATGACAGTTTTTTTTATATTTCATTAAACCGTTCTCAGACACCATGATGGATTCCAAAATTGAATGCAGACTAATGATGTATTTTTTGAAATCGAGGAGGCATTTGATAGTGTCTGGCATAGTGGCCTCATTTATGCGTTAATTAAGCTTAGACTGCCAGCCACCCTTATTCAATAGTGTACTCCTACCTTCTCGACAGATACTTTAAAATCCGCCATGTACAAAACACTTCTAAACTCAAGTACATTAGTGCATTAGTCCCCCTGGGATCCAACTAGGCCTGTATTAGTTCTGCACTACTCATCTGTTACAGGGAGGGTACTTCGTCACCTTCGCAAAATCTCGCAGTCTTATGACATGCGATGCCGATGACGAAGGGGTTAAAACTAGCAAAGCTTAGTTGCTATCAAATAACGCAAGGAATGCAGAAAAAGGAAACAACTTCTAGTTAAATAATGATGTCTGTATTAGTTCTCTGCACTACTCACCTGTCACATGGAGGGTAACTTCGTAACCTTCGCAAAATCTCGCAGTCATATGACATGCCGATTACGAAGGGTTTAAAATTAGCAAAGCTTATTTGCTATAAAATAACGCAAGGTATGCAGAAAGACAGCCAACATCTAGTTAAATAATGCTCTCTGTATTAGTTCTCTGCACTACTCACCAGTCACATGGAGAGTACTTCGTCACCTTCGCAAAATATCATCATCGTATGACATGTAATACCGATTGCGAAGGAGTTAAAACTAGCAAAGCTTAGATCTATCTAATAACGCAAGGTATGTAGAAAAAAGACACAACTTCTAGTTAAATAATGCTCTCAGTATTTGTTCTGAATAATTCACCTGCCACATGGAGGGTAACTTCGTCACTTTCGCAAAATCTCGCAGTCATATGACATGCCGATTACGAAGGGTTTAAAACTAGAAAACCTTAGTTGCTGTCTAATAACGCAAGGTATGCAGGAAAAAGACACAACTTCTAGTTAAATAATTCCCTCAATATTAGTTCTGAATAACTCACCTGTCACATGGACGGTACTTCGTCACCATCGCAAAATCGCACCTCGATGACATGCCGATTACGAAGGGTTTAAAACTAGAAAACCTTAGTTGCTGTCTAATAACGCAAGGTATGCAGGAAAAAGACACAACTTCTAGTTAAATAATGCTCTCAGTATTTGTTCTGAATAATTCACCTGCCACATGGAGGGTAACTTCGTCACTTTCGCAAAATCTCGCAGTCATATGACATGCCGATTACGAAGGGTTTAAAACTAGAAAACCTTAGTTGCTGTCTAATAACGCAAGGTATGCAGAAAAAAGAGACAACTTCTAGTTAAATAATGCTCGCAATATTATTTCTGCACTACTCACCTGTCACATGGACGGTACTTCGTCACCATCGCAAAATCGCACCTTCGCATGACATGCAAGCCGATCACGAAGGGGTTAAAACTAGCAAAGCTTAGTTGCTATCAAATAACTCAAAGTTTGTAGAAAAAAGACACAACTTCTAGTTAAATAATGCTCTCAATATTAGTTCTGAATAACTCAACTGTCACATGGAGGGTAACTTCGTCACCTTCGCAAAATCTCGCAGTCATATGACATGCCGATTACGAAGGGGTTAAAACTAGCAAAGCTTACTTGCTATCAAATAACGCAAGGTATGCAGAAAAAAGAAACAACTACTAGTCAAATAATGATCTCAATATTAGTTCTTCATGAGTCATCTGTCACATGGAGAGTAACTTCGTCATCTTCGAAAAATCTCGCAGTCGTATGACATGCCGATGCGGATTACAAAGGGGTTAAAACTAGCAAAGCTTAGTTGTTATCAAATAAAGCAAGGAATGCAGAAAAAAGAGACAATTTCTAGTTAAATGATGCTCTCTGTATTAGTTCTGCATGACTCACCTGTCACATGGAGGGTAACTTCATCGCCTTCGCAAAATCTCGTAAGAATGGAGAGATTACGAAGGAGTAAAACTAGCAAAGCTTTGTTGCTATCCTGATTTGCGATAAAAGTTAAATGCTCTCAATTTAATCTTCCAGACACAATTCGTAATTTGGGCGAAACATTTGTCATCACACCTGCTCGAGATAAAATTTAAAAATAGATAAAAAATAAATATGGAAACCATGATTATAACGCTGAACGAAGTAAACTTTTAAACAGTTGAATGTGCTGATTATTTTTTTAGCAACTATTTTATCAATGTTTGTTCAGCTCTATGAAAAGAGATAATAGCAAGCTTCTTAATAGTTGTGAAATCTCATGAGTAACCATAGCCGCGAAAATTAGAGTTCTGGATACAGTCTGTTTCTGGAGGGTTTCTTCGTAACTTTATTTTACAGTTATGTTATAGAAAAAAACATTTTCTACATGCTATGATTAAAGTGCATATGTTGGTAGTTATGGTTTAAATAATGCTCGATATTTTTACTCACCGGTCACATGGAGCGAATTTCAATCCGTATGACATGCATTAAAGGAGTTACTATAGAATTGATGCTATGCAGAAAATTTGGTTCATCTGTGAAAAAAACAATACAGTTAATATGAAATGGTAATGTTGCACTTCACAAACGGAGTCAACTCTGGATCGCAAACCTATTCAAATAGGAAGGGTACGGGATTATATTTATTTTTTTTATTAACGAAGGATTCATGCATTAAGACACTTCATAGTTAAAATTAACTGGCTGCTCTGTCATTGTGGAGAGAGTTCTTAACTCGCATGTGCGCCACTTTAGTGAGCAAAGCATATGCTAGACAATGGAAGATAGAAAAGAGCACTATCTTTAAAATTCAAAAATCATTTTCTCAGACCAATTAGAATATAAAGGACTAATGGTAATCAGCAAATATCTCATTGTTCGATGAGTTTAAATTTTTACTCTAATGTAGAAGCGCAAATAGTATTTCTCTATTAGCAAAATTATTTTGCGCCTAACTTAATATCTGTATACTGTTCGATAGTCCTTTCGCATATTATTGAAGTCGGATTTATACTGGATAAAATAGAAGCAATCTATTCAATTATGATACTTATGATTAGTTTTATTGGTTATGAGGTAATACACTTAACTTCGAAATCCACCCCCTCGTCTACATCAATCAGCGTTTAATGCCGATTATGAAGCTATTTTATCACCGGTTAAGCAGCAGGCAAAATAAATTTCAACTTACTCTCATAATAAATAGGTAAAAATACATTATTTTCTATGCATTATGTCGTCAGTTCCTTTAACCATCTCATATGAACACACTATCTTATTTTAAATATTTAAATATCGTCTGACATTGTTACATACGATAACTTTATCTCAAACATAAGGCTTAAATACTTCTATTAAAAATAAATAAAATATATTTCTTAGCATGTATGAGACAAATAAAATAACAAAAATTAAAGACACTATAGAACAATTTTAAATTAAATCATCGATTATTTCTATTATTGCAATGACAAATTAAATCTATCAACTTCATCCAATAACTTTTCAGAATTTTGTGACAATCAAGACATCATGATCTACTCGTATCCTCTCAGATGTGAGGCAGTGGAAATAAACCCGGTTAACGAAGAAAAAAATCTTACTTGTATACGCGAGGATGTAATTTTGAACAATTAAAATAGTCCAAAACATTAATTTTAAAGTATTTTGATCTTGAGAATGTCTTCATAAAAAAAAATCTATTTTCTTAAATGTTAATTGTTTTTTACAATACAAATCGTATGTTTTTAAAATATTTAACCAATGATGAAATATAGAAAAAAAATTGAATAATTATCTTCTAATCAATATTTAGATTCATATGAATACTATTGTTTAGTAGGCAAGTATAAGTATACTATGAGAAATATGCCTAATGTATATTAGTCTTCATATATTAGGCAATACATTGTATTTGTAAAAACCATAAATCATTTTTTCTGACAAATAAATCATATCTCACCTCTTTCGTACTCCTTCTCGTACTTATTCCGACTTTGTTAGAATATAATTTAAATATCACTCAAACATGTTTAAATATGAGTTATTTGACTATCATATTTTTTTCTGTGGTGTAGGAATTGGAACAAAATACACAGTGTCCATTGATTACACCTTAAATGCTATACTGAAAACATTATAAATTTAAATAATGAAACTGCTTTATTTTAAAGATATTTATATATACAAAAATCGAAAAATGTTTAGCATAAAACCCATTACTTAATCATCATTCAAAATAATGTTATAATATTATAATTGCAATAAACATTATAGCACAAACCAATTATGTGTATTGATAAATATCCAGAAGATTAATTACATAATACTAATAAAATAATTAAAATTTAACATTTAATTATGTTTATATTATATACTCTCTAATATATATAATATCTTCAAATTTACTTAATTATATATAGGTGATAGCACATGTAGTTGTTCATAAAGTTGAAAAAAATATAATTTAATACTATGCTAGAAATAATATATTTAGTTCAAAAAAAAATAGAACTGTTGCTCAATAGATATTGCATAACATTGTTAAAATGATTTTTAAAGTTCACTAAAATTTTCAGTTTATACAAAATATAAATAGGGATAATTATATATTTCAAAATTATTGGATTTTTAACATCATAATTATACAGAGACGTCAGTTGTGTAGCGAAATGATAGTTTCAATTTTTATTTCCATAAATGACTATATGACTGAAAAAATAAAAAAAAAAAATATGCAAGAACTTAACGATAATTTCGAAGTAATAAGAAAACTGTTGATTATATACTTCTATTATAAATGACTTCAACGTGATTCTAAACTGCATACAAAGTATCGGGAACCTTTAACATTATAGTTGGAAAATTAAACAAATTATTAAGCCTGTACCATATAATTCTGATGTCAAGATGGTTGTTCCTTTTCTGATGATCTCATACAAAATTAAAATTTTTTAAAAATAACATGCCTCATTGGGTACTTAATAATGTGTTGAATAATGTAAATTATTTATATGATCGTCAATATGTGTTTTATGCTGTTATTGAAAATGAAACTATTAGTCATAAACTGTAAAGCAAATACTATCTTCCTTATTAGTTTTGATCTTGATAGAACGAGTCATGAAAAAATATCGTCGGAAATTTCATATATATATTTAAGTGTGTCGCAAATAGGGAATTGTTACAAATGGATCTTTCCACTGTGTTCACTGTTAAATTTTCTTGTGAGATGCTTCAAACACTAACACCTCAAACGTATTACGAATGACAATTTATGTGTTTTTTTAATTAACAAAATGAGCTTATTTTATCTAAAATTCTAAAAGGAAATCCTAATATTTCAATTAGCATGACCCAAAATAAATTCAGCAATTATTGGCCGGAGGACTACAACAGGGTAACGTAATGACATGATAACCCATCCAAAGCAAAGCATAGCTCGATTATTTTTTTTTTTTTTATTCAAGAAATATTCATATCTTGTAACACAAACACAATAAGTATCACATTTTAAAAGATTTGGACAGAGATAATTTGACAGTTAGTTAAAGATAATTCTAATAATACTAATTGTCCTTTAATTTGAGTGTATATTCCGACACTTTCAAAATTCTGCATTTTTTTTACTAGTTAATATGTATGTAATTTTTTTTAAAAGAAATATGATCCAATATTAAATTACATAGGTCATTAAAATAAATCAGAATGTAATAAAGAGTTTTTTATATTTATTTATATCTTAAACGAAACAAATTTATTTTTTAAAAAAATTAAAAAAAGAAAAAATTACAATGTTCTTTGAATAGTTTTAAATTATTGTTATTAATTATCATTTTGTAAAGTATAATAGTAAATATAATTATACCATAAAGAAAAAAACAAACATACTCTAATAGAATAGTTTTATATTCATGGAATATAAATATTAAATGTCATTTGAAAATAGTTTCTTCAAATTTGAATTCAAATTATAAAGCACTACAATCCCTTAATATTATACCGAAAAGTCAGTGTAATATTTTTCTTCAAATTTATAGAAATACTCATCTATTATTTATATATTTTTTCATTTTATTTGAACACCATAAACGTCATACCAAATACTGTTAATTTTTCAACAAAATTCGAGTTATTATAAGAGATTAAAAAAATTGTATGCAGGGTTTTTTAACGGGCCGGATAAAGTAGGCTCGCGGGCCGGCTTTTGCCCACCTCTGATCTAACGGGTACCCATAGGTCTATAGAAGCCACTTTGGTAGTCACTGGTTTACAAGAAAATGGTCACATACACAATATTAATAGTTCCCGAAAAATTATAGTAGAATACTACATAAAATATTACAGCTATATAATCACTAGCCTAAATTTCTGCAATTTTAGCTGTCGGAAACGTTTCTCTCTGTCACAGTGCCTTCCAGTTCTTTGAAATCTTGATTAAGTGATTTAAGTTGTGGACAATGGTGTGTAGGGGTACGGATTTCACCGGGTACCATTACTGAGGAGGTGATAAAAAATTACCAGACTTTTCGGGCTGTATTATTAAACCGTTTTACACAACCTTTGGGATTCTCATTTATCCAGCTGAAGGCATCAGCTGTTGCTTTGAATATGATAAGATGCCATTTATGAAAAAAGGAAAACTTCATGATAATAGATTTATTTGGTGTCACATGTAAACACATTACTATAAATGGTACCTATCAAAAAATTTATACCTAATTATTTTTCCACAGTTCAGAGTGGTATCATAATATAATAATGGAAAATGATTACAAAACAAATTTAAAGTGAACAAAATAAAAAATAATTAATTAATTAATTAAAATTAATTCTTTTGACAAGCGTTGAATTATCTAAAAAAATTTAAAAAATCCTATAAGACCGGCTCCTAAAAATCCTATGAAGTTGTATTATATAATTTCAGTCACAAAAAAAGAAGAAATTATTAATGAAAATCATTTTGTGTTGTTGTACGTCTACACAGTGGTGTCATAAAATTTAAAAAAAATTAACACTTTTATGACTAATAATTATTATTCTATAGTTTAGAGTGCTATCAGTTAATATAAGAATAGAAAATAATTGAAAAACATAAAACATTTAATATAATGTAAAGTGAACAAAATAAAAAAATTTTATTCTCGTGATCAGAATTGAATAATCTAAAAAGCTAAGGAAATTCTCATAATGCATGCTCCTAAACAGCCTTTAAATTGAGAGTAAATTATTGTATAATTTCAGTCACAAATAAAGCAAAAATTATTAATGAAACTCATTTTAAGTTGTAAGTCTACGAAGAGTGTGCCACAAAAATTTTAAAAAAATTTAAACAAGTTCTACTTAAATGCCTAATAATTATTGTTTTATAGTTTAGAGAGATATCTGTAAATTTAATAATGAAAAATGATTGAAAACAAAAGTAAAGAGAACAAAAAAAAATAATTCTCGTGATAAGGGTAGAATAGCCTTTGAATTGAGAGCAAATTATAGTATAATTTCAGTCACAAATAAAGCAAAAATTATTAATGAAACTCAATTTTGTGTTGTTATAAGTCTGCGCAAAGTATCATAAAATATTTTAAACAATTTTTGAAACGAGTACTATTTTTCACTTTATAAAATAGAGTTCTTTTTGCATAGACACAAGATAAACTCAGCAAAACTAATTAAAATAGAGATCATATCATCTTATCATCTAAGATATTAATTTAAAAGATATCACGTGAAAAATAAGAAAGCATCTTCCTTAAAGTTGCTTAAGGAGTTTGAGGACTCTTAAACATAAAGATCTCATGGTTTTTTTACTACTTTTTTATTTCACACTAAAATCACTGATTTTTTTTTTTAAATCTGTTTTATATCTTATGTTTAAAAATATCAATAAACATTTAATATATATATATATATATATATATATTATTTATTTTTTATATATTTTATTTTTTGCATGTTATATAAAATCTTATATTTTTATACGTATATATCTAATAAACATATATATAACATATATTATCATATATATATATATATATCTATATATATATATAATATATATATAACAATAATATAAATATAATATATATACATATATATATACATCATACACATATATATACATATATTAAATATTATATATATCATATATTATTATATATATATATATATATAATATCATATATACATACACATATATATATATATATATATATATATATATTTATAACTTTATTTTCTATTTTTCCTTTATTTATTTATTTGTTTATTTTGGTTCGTTAAAACTGTTTTAATTTACGCACATGTTTACAAGAAATATTATGCACACAAATTTTAAAATTTAGGTTTTTTACTTAAAATTAAATAAATTTTGAAGAACATACTTCTAAAATTGAATCTAACTGCCGAAAACAAGTTTAAGTAAAATTTATATTTTAAAAATAATCATAACTTTTAATCATAACTATTTATTCATCATTAATACTTTTAATATTAATAAACATTTAACATATATATATATACAAATACTATTATATACATATATATAATATATATGTATACATATACATACATATATATGCATATATATACATATATATATTTATTTATTTATAACATTATTTTTT
>CM063500.1:79112124-79117124 GCA_032207245.1 Pardosa pseudoannulata | reverse complement strand
GAGGCGCATCCAGAAAGCAAGTTTCTCTATTTAAAAGAAAAAAATAACTCACATTCACGGACATAGTTATTGGCAATAAGTACAGCCATGTTTCAGCTATTTTTCAACATAGCCACCACTAGAATTGAGACAATTGTCGTATTGTGGGATCCACTTTTGTATACCTCTGTCGTAGAACTCTGCCACCTGTGAATGGAACCTGCTTTCCTGTCCCAGAACGCCGTGCACATCCTTTTCCGTACTGACAGCGTCTGTTTGAATTTGGTCCTGACCGAAAATCCACTATGATGCCAATGCATTAACTACTGCTTGTTTTCCGGAGTAAAGTGCGAAATTCAACTCTCATTGCCCGTGACGATCCTGTAGAGGAACTCGTCGCCGTCATCGTGATACCGCAGCAGAAATGCGAGTGCTGCTCCTAAGAGTTGAATTTTGTGTTCGGGTGTCAGTTTCGGCTCATAGACATGACAGAGCTGACGATGAATTTCAATTGGAGCAATACTTTGAGCCTTCAAGATCACCGACCGAACCTTGCAGGCGGCGGGAGAAGGAATTAGATTCCGTCTCGGACCACTACTACCCCGATACTGGCACGAATCGGGACTTGTTCACCTGGCATATGATTAATACGTCATAGATCTGTTACGCACGCGCAATTGACATGGTTAATTACGTATACTTTAAAGGGGAAAACATGGGGAAACTTACTTTCTAGATGCGCCTCGTATATTTTAGAGGTAATAATTTTGTTATATATGTATGTGTGTGTGTGTGTACAATGAGACTTATGATCTTTCAGAAATTTTAGGGAGGCAAGAAGGAACCTTGATCACTTAAGACAGTTGAAAAATATGGCAAGTGGGCAGAAACTATATATTCCCGCGATAATTTTTAAGAGATCGGTAAAAATAATTTAAGTTGGAAAACACTCCTTTATCAGACATTTTACAGCAGGAAAATTAGGTACTAAAAATGGGAAGAAAAAAAAAAGAAAAAAATTTATATATATTTTAGAGGTAATAATTTTGTTTTGTTGTGTGTGTGTGTGCACGTGCAAGCGTGTGAATGAAATTTTGATCACTATACCAATAATCTTCTTAATATTTAATGATAAAGTAATTTTTAAAATTTGTCTTGATTTATTAATATATAATCCAGTATACCTGACCAAACAGAAATGCATGAATGAAACGCTTTTGTAAAAACGCAGAATATGGGCCTAACTGTTTGAAAATTATGAATTAATAAATCGACTGACATCGAAAAGGAGAGTTAGTATTCTTATTCTTCTTCTTCTTTTTTTTTTTTTTTTCCGGAAAAGGGAACGCTGGTCCAAAAAAGGTTGAGAACATCTGGTTGAGAGAGTATCTTTCTTTCAGCATAACGGGAGATAATTGAACGGACTATCGAGGAAACGGATACAGTCCTGCTATTACTTCCTATTCCGCTGATCCGCTATAATAACATTCCTTTTTTTATTCCGGTCAAGGCAGAGCCTGCCCCGCTCGGACGCCTTGACTGCCATCTTGCCGCTAAAGACGATTTCGAAATAAACCAAGTCGGTTTTATTACGTCAGACTGTTATCTGTCAGTCCAATAACCCACTCCCATTTTAACTCTCTCCCTCATTTAGATTGGGAAAACCAAAGGAAAAAAATGAATTATTACATTTAAATTATATTCTAAATAAAGAAAAAAAATACTTGATTGGCATGATCTTATTAAGTAAAATTCAAAAAGTCTCATATGAGGATTGAAATGTTGGAGGAGGACTGTAAATGAAAGTATAATCAAGAAATTAAACAATATCAAAGAAAAAAAATTGTGAATTGTTATATTTAAAATGAGTTTTAGATTAAGAAAAAAATTTTTTGTTTAACAGGATCCTGTTAAAATAAAATTCAAGGACTCTCGTATTAGGCCTCAGGTGTTGGAGGAGAACTGCAAATGAATGTATAGTAAAAAAAAAAAATTAAAGAAAAAATATTGTGAATTGATATTTTTAAAATGAGTTTTACATTAAAAAAAAAGCATTTGCTTAGCAGTATCATGCTAAGCATGATCCTGTTAAAATAAAATTCAAGGAGTCTCGTATTAGGCTTGAAATGTTGAAGGATGACTGCAAATGAACTTATAGTAAAAAAACAAAATCAAAGATAAAAAATTGTGAATTGTTATATTTAAAAGGAGTTTTAGATTAAGAAAACAAAAGTATTTGCTTAGCATGATCCTGTTAAAATTAAGTTCAAGGAGTCTCATATTAGGCTTGAAATGTTAGAGGAGGATGGCAAATGAATGTATAGTAAAAAAACAAAATCAAAGAAAAAAATTCTGAATTTAAAATGAGTTCTAGATTTAAAAAAAAAACATTTGTTTAGCATGATCCTGTTAAAATAAAATTCAAGGAGTCTCATATTAGGTTTGAAATACTGCAGGAGGATTGTAAATGAAAGTATAATAAAAAAAATTAAACAATATCAAAGAAGAAAATTATGAGTTGTTATATATAAAATGAGTTTTAGATTAAGAAAAAAATATTTGCTTAAAAGGATCCTGTTAAAATAAAATTCAAGGAGTCTCATATTAATCTTGCTTTGTTGGAGGAGGACTGCAAATGAATGTATAGTAAAGAAACAAAATCAAAGAAAAAAATTGTGAATTGTTATATTCAAAATGAGCTTTAGATTAAGAAAAAAAAATTTTTGTTTAACAGGGTCCTGTTAAAATAAAATTCAAGTAGTCTCGTATTAGGTTTGAGATGTTGGAGGAAGACTGCAAATTAATGTATGGTAAAAAAAAAATCAAAGAAAAAAATTGTGAATTGTTATATTTAAAATGAGTTTTAGATTTAAAAAAAATATTTGTTTAGTAGGATCCTGTTAAAATACAATTCAAGGAGTCTCGTATTAGGCTTCAGATGTTGGAGGAGGACTGCAAATGAATGTATGGTAAAAAAACGAAATCAAAGAAAAAAATTGTGAATTGTTATATTTAAAATGAGTTTTAGATTAAGAAAAAAAAATTTGTTTAGCATGATCCTGTTAAAATAAAATTCAAGGATAGTCTCCTATTAGGCTTGAGATGTTGGAGGATGACTGCAAGTGAATATATAGTAAAAAAACAAAATCAAAGAAAAAATTGTGAATTGTTATATTTAAAATGACTTTTAGATTAAGAAAAACATATTTGTTTAACAGGACCCTGTTAAAATAAAATTCAAGGATAGTCTCCTATTAGCCTTGAGATGTTGGCTATTACTTCCTATTCCGCTGATCCGCTATAATAACATTCCTTTTTTTATTACGGTCAAGGCAGAGCCTGCCCCGCTCGGACGCCTTGACTGCCATCTTGCCGCTAAAGACGATTTCGAAATAAACCAAGTCGGTTTTATTACGTCAGACTGTTATCTGTCAGTCCAATAACCCACTCCCATTTTAACTCTCTCGTTCATTTAGATTGGGAAAACCAAAGGAAAAAAAATGAATTATTACATTTAAATTGTATTCTAAATAAAGAAAAAAAATACTTGATTGGCATGATCTTATTAAGTTAAATCAAAGAGTCTCATATGAGGATTGAAATGTTGGAGGAGGACTGTAAATGAAAGTATAATCAAGAAATTAAACAATATCAAAGAAAAAAATTGTGAATTGTTATATTTAAAATGAGTTTTAGATTAAGAAAAAAAAATTTGTTTCACAGGATCCTGTTAAAATAAAATTCAAGGACTCTCGTATTAGGCTTCAGATGTTGGAAGATAACTGCAAATGAATGTATAGTAAAAAAAAAAAATTAAAGAAAAAATATTGTGAATTGATATTTTTAAAATGAGTTTTAGATTAAAAAAAAAAAGCATTTGCTTAGCAGGATCATGCTAAGCATGATCCTGTTAAAATAAAATCCAAGGAATCACATATTAGGCTTGAAATGTTGAAGGATGACTGCAAATGAACTTATAGTAAAAAAACAAAATCAAAGATAAAAAATTGTGAATTGTTATATTTAAAAGGAGTTTTAGATTAAGAAAACAAAAGTATTTTCTTAGCATGATCCTGTTAAAATAAAGTTCAAGGAGTCTCATATTAGGCTTGAAATGTTAGAGGAGGATGGCAAATGAATGTATAGTAAAAAAACAAAATCAAAGAAAAAAAAATTCTGAATTTAAAATGAGTTCTAGATTAAAAAAAATATTTGTTTAGCATGATCCTGTTAAAATAAAATTGAAGGAGTCTCATATTAGGTTTGAAATATTTCAGGAGGATTGTAAATGAATAAAAAATTAAACAATATCAAAGAAGAAAATTGTGAGTTGTTATATTTAAAATGAGTTTTAGATTAAGAAAAAAATATTTGCTTAAAAGGATCCTGTTAAAATAAAATTCAAGGAGTCTCATATTAGGCTTGCTGTGTTGGAGGAAGACTGCAAATGAATGTATAGTAAAGAAACAAAATCAAAGAAAAAAATTGTGAATTGTTATATTCAATATGAGTTATAGATTAAGAAAAAAAAATTTTGTTTAACAGGGTCCTGTTAAAATAAAATTCAAGGAGTCTCGTATTAGGTTTGAGATGTTGTAGAGGACTGCAAATGAATGTATGGTAAAAAACCGAAATGAAAGAAAAAAAATTGTGAATTGTTATATTTAAAATGAGTTTTAGATTAAGAAAGAAAATATTTGTTTAACAGGATCCTATTAAAATACAATTCAAGGAGTCTCGTATTAGGCTTGAGATGTTGGAGGAGGACTGCAAATGAATGTATGGTAAAAAAACGAAATCAAATAAAAAAATTGTGAATTGATATATTTAAAATGAGTTCTAGATTAAGAAAAAAAATTTGATTAGCATGATCCTGTTAAAATAAAATTCAAGGATAGTCTCCTATTAGGCTTGAGATGTTGGAGGATGACTGCAAGTGAATATATAGTAAAAAAACAAAATCAAAGAAAAAATTGTGAATTGTTATATTTAAAATGACTTTTAGATTAAGAAAAACATAT
>CM063500.1:79079624-79104624 GCA_032207245.1 Pardosa pseudoannulata | reverse complement strand
ACTGTCTACTCTTTATCTAGACGAGGTCTATGGCTTAAAGCCGATTCTGAACGACTACGAACATCCCTCATAGCAGTGGCATTCGAAACAACAGACTCCGGTTAATAAAGACAGATGGTGAAGCCTAGATAATCGTGGTAGAAGTAAATTTGAAAATATTAAAAAACCATTGTAGTAATTTCAAATATTATTTCAAAGTAAGAAAAACAATGTGTAGTGCAGTTATCAGCTAATATTTGTGTATAATGATTCTTTGTTTAGCAATTCACTTTATGAAAAAAGACAGGAGAGAGAGATTAATCTTATTATGTAATGAACCTAAAGGCCGGTCTCACCAAATTCGTTAAATGGCTAACCACGATTAATCTTTGTTCAAACGGAGAATTGCGTCCGGCCATTAGTTGGTGTCATGGATTAATTGTGGTGAGTCGTTAAACAGCTTTGGTGAGATCAACCCTAAAATAGTTGAAAAGTTTGTTTTTTTTTTTAACTCAAAATCCTGCGGGCTTTAGAGTGGAGGATTTTTTTGTCTTCCATTGCTACTATTTTCTAAATTTTTATTTATTCAGAAAAGTAAAAATTAAGTCTTTGGGGAAAAAAAAAGTTAGAGCTTTATTCATCCTGAACGAGATCTAAGAACAATCACATTCTTCCCGGGTTTTCAACAGCCTACACGTTAGTTTGAATTGCTGGCATTCTGTAAGCTGCAGATCCTGTATATCAATACAGGTTGTTTTAGTTTGGTTTGGAACAGTACTGTCTACTTTTTCTGTCGACGAGAACTACTGAGACGGGGATCTACGGATTAAAACCGATTCTGAACGACTACGAACATCCCTCTATTTGAAACCACAGACTCCAGTTTCTAGACTGATGGTGAATGCCTGATTAAATGTAAAAGAAGTAAAATTGAAATTAAAAAAAACCATTGTAGTAATTACAAATACCATTAAAAAGTAACAAAAACAATGTGTACTGCAGTTATCATGCTGATATCTATGTAAAACAAGTCTTTATTTAGTAATTCATTTTATAAAGAAAATGAGAGAGAGGGAGAGATGAACCTTCTAAACACGGAGTTCCACCATTCGGCCATCTTCTAGCTAGGATAAATTGGATAAATTTATCCTAGCTGGATACCTGTTTGATAAATTTTAAGTAAGAAAGAAGCCGATTCTTTTTAAAATGCCACCTAAACGGTATTGAAGACATACTGCAAACTTTAAGTGTAATGCAATTTCCCGCTCTGAACAAATTGGAAATCAAGAGTATTACCAGGGTTGAGCGATTTAAATCAGCTGATTTTAAAAAAAATCATTGATTTAAATCAATTTTTAAAGATTGAATTTTTAAAAGAAAGCTGTTAGTAATAAGCACAATAAGAAAATAACGGACAACCCAGAGATGCTCCTAGATGGTTTCATGAGGCTGCGGCATTATGACTTGTCCTTGTATTATTAAAATAGCACCTTAAATATTTTAAGAACAACCACTTCGTTAATTCCAAATATAAACAAGAAGACGGATTAAAACTAATTTTCAGTGTGATGTGCGCTGGAACACAGTGGTGGATTCAATAACCAAATAAATAACAAACTGGTCTGTTCTGTTGAAAATTTGTGAGGAGCAAGGAACAAAATTGATAGTATTGTTTACAATAAAGTAGTTAATATTGGACTGAAAGAAATGTGGAAAATACTTTAAAAAGATTGGAACCTATTGCTGTAGCTTTAGACTCTATTAAAAAAAAAACATATTTGTACTATTGCTGAAGCTGTACATATTTGGAAAACTTTGGAGATTAAACTTAAAGATGAGGACAATGATAAATCCAATTTAACAGCTTTTAATAAGCGATACCAGCAAACACTGGGAGCTTTCTATTTCTTAGCTTAACAAGTAGACCCTCGTTTTTGTGGAAAAAGTCTGACCGATTTGGAAAGAAAAGAATCTTTTACATTTGCAAATGAAAAGTACTATTCCTGATACTATTCCTGATCTCATGAAATTCCTAGGACAATCTGATCCTTTCTATGAATTCCTTTTTAATGAAAAAGTGATTAATAAGATGTTCCCACTCATTTGGTGCGAAAGTCATTTTTTCTTAAGTAAAAAAAGAAATATTGATCAACTGGACCAAGCACTTTATCAAATGTTGACTGCAAGGGCATCAACTGCTTCTATCGATAAGATTTTTTCAACATATGGATTAGTGCAATCTAAACTTCGAAACAGTCTTGGAAACGACAAAGCAGCTAAACTTGTTTTTGTTTATAAATCATTTAACTTTTAACCACAGTCACAAAAAAAATGTTGGTTGTAAAATTTTCACAAAAAATAAAAATTATTGCCCTTAGTCTACCTTCATCTTTCTAATAATTCTATGGCTGAAGGAGTAAAATGTATAAATTAACATGAAGCATCCTTTATTTAAATTATGATATAGATAATTAAAACAAGCAAAAAACCCTATAATGCAAGTAATTATTTTATACTAATTTATGAATTATTCTTATATATTATATATATTTATATATTTTAGTTATATGTATTTTTTATTATATATAAAAAAAGAATTAATTGATTTAGATATCTAACTTGAACAATTTAATTTGCTTGTATCAAATATTATACTTAAATATAATTAAATTTCAAAAATATTATTTAAATTAAAAAAATCTGATTTAAATAAAAAAAATCCGACTTTTTTTTTAATTTTTTTTTTTAAATCGTGATTTTAATCAACCCTGAGTATTACTGTAATACATCTTTACAACAGTGACATGAAACCCCTTCTCTGAGTAACACAGGAAGAGTTCAGAAAGCAGAAGCCTGCTTGTCGAGCTGGAAAAAAATCTGATAATGTGCAAAAGAAAGCAACATTACTATTGGCAGGACAAAGAACGAGCAACACACTTCAAACTTTGATATAAGGAAGGAAATGAATAAGGAAAAGGATACATGATAAAGAGAAAATTTTAACCTAACTAAACTCTACGAAATTGACTTTAACTATTTAACAAAAATACTTGTGGCACACTTTGAAATCTCGTAGTGAGTGTGCCGAAGCCTACAGGTTGAGATCACTTATTTAAGGCAATATGCAATGACAAAGAACGAAATTTGCAGGCACAAAATGTTTAGACACGCAAGATTTGTGCAGGTTGTTAATTGGCAATGAAAAATAGCATCCTTAATATTTATAGAAAATACTGATGCGGACGCTTTCAGCTTCACTGCTTTTCCGCAGTTGGATCTCCTGTAGTCTGATTAATATAATTCATACATAGGTAACAATTTGCGAAGTGCCACCCGTGGTGAGCGTCCTTTTTGCTCCCTGCTCCCCTCTCTCAGCTACGGCAATGGTCCTGAATTTTGTTGGAAAATGCTTTCCTCGAAAACGGTACTTTCTTAGGCCAACAAAATGTAATTTTGGGTACTTCATAGGGGTTAGGCAATTATTTTTTCAGAGCATGAAAACTCTTTCCTCAAATAAGACCTTTTTCGACATCCTTTGGTGATATGGGGAAGAATTGCAGAAACCAATTTTCTTTTTCTATTTTCAAACCTCACTGTTAATTTTCCCAGGCTGAGCATTGAAAATTCCTTTCTCAGCGCTTCATACATTAAGAAAAAAAATATATTCTGAATTTCACGCTATTGGTTTTAGAGCTTTGGATCTGAGTTTTTATGTCAGCCAGTCAGTTTATCCTCTTATATATATATACATATGTACATATATATATACACATATATACATATATATAATATATATATAATATAATATATATATATACACATATATATACAGATTTATATACATATATATATACATATATATATGTATGTATGCATATATATATATATATATATATATACATATATATATATATATATATATATATATATATGTATATATATATATATATATATATATATATATATATATATATATATATATATATATATATATATATATATATATATATATATATATATATATATATATATATATATATATATATATATACATAGACCAAAAGGAAGGCCTAAGAAACGGTGGAAAGACTGTGTGGATGCAGATTTTGCCATCTTAAAGGTAAAGACCTGGAGATTAATTGCTGTGAGAAGGGCAGATTGGGTAAAGCTTCTAAGGAAGTCCCAGGCCCACAAAGGGCTGTCGTGCCAATGCTGATGATGATATATATACACCATTTTTGTATTTAAAGCGTTAAAACAGAACAATGTTTGTCGGGTCGTCTAGAATATATGTATATATATATATATATATATATATATATATATATATATATATATATATATATGTGTATGTATATATATATATATATATATATATATATATATATATATATATATATATATATATATATATACAATGAGACTGACTTCTGGATGGGGGGTTGCAGTCATGGCCATAAAAATGATACCATTTCAGCTAAAGACCTTTATTAAAATAACTTTGAAGGACGGGTTCCCACTTCATCATAGGGACAAACTGAAGGGTCAGCTAGCATGAAGTTCTATGTACAAGACACGTAACACCTGGGTCAACATCTGTGGGAAAATATCTCTATTGTAAGGAAAATTCTCAGGGGTTTTCAAAACTTAAATCAAGGGTAAAAATTCCCTCGTCATTTTGCATTCCCCTTTTTAACCCCTAACCTAAATTGACCACTGGGGCTACAGGTTACGCCCTCAGAGAAGAGGCCTGGCCAATTATAAACCTACATGACCCTAGCGGACAATTTAGGAAATTTCCAAATAAAAAGGAGATACACGCTAGCGGAGACAGATTTTTCTAGAGATATTTTCCCACAGATGTTGACCCAGGTGTTACGTGTCTTGTACATAGAACTTCATGCTAGCTGACCCTTCAGTTTGCCCCTATGATGAAGTGGGAACCCGTCCTTCAAAGTTATCTTAATAAAGGTCTTTAGCTGAAATGGTATCATTTTTATGGCCATGACTGCAATCCCTCATCAAGAAGTCAGTCTCATTACATATATAATATATATATATATATATATATATATATATATATATATATATATATATATATATATATATATATATATATATCTGTATATATATGTATGCATATATATATGTATGTATGTATATGTATATATATATATATATGTATATATACATATATATATATATATATATATATATATATATATATATATATATATATATATATATATATATATATATATACATGGACGGTTCTGGCATATTAGCCACCAGCGAGCCAGTAAGCCAGTATTTGATCGCCCCTATCTATATGGATTCTCTGTAATTTTATTAATAAACACAATATATAGAAGCTTAAAATTATGTTTATATGACTGATTCATATAATTGACTAAGTAAAAAAATGTATTCAGCGTATATTTATTTAAGGTTTATTAAAATTTTTATCATGCTCTCAAAAGTAACAAGATGCACCTGTATGAATCATTTATTAATGTTTTGTATTTTGTTTTGTTGTTTATCCTCGAACTCAATGTGTTACATTTTCTACTGTTATGTTTTATGCTCAGTGTGCTATGTTTTGTTTTGTAGTATAATTTAGTTGCACTTTTGTGGCAACACTTTTTTTTGTAGTTTAAAGGAGAATTTTGCGAGTGATGGCCTCTCGTTGCTGCTGGCATTATGATTATCAAAATAAGTTTAAAGACAAATGTTATTGTCTAGGTTTTGTGTTTGTGTAATTGGTCCGCGTCGACAGCACCCATGAACTACATTCTTTTTGTTTTGCTTTTTGTCAATTCGTCAAAAACATTTGATAATTTTAATTTTACATAATTTCTTTTCAATTGCTACTTATACTATCTAAAGTGATACATACAATTTGGTATTCAAATCATAACTTACATTTCAGCCTTCAATTAAAATCTGTTTGGATTTATTTTGCTTTGTTATTTATAAAATTTTTAAGTGGAAACTCCTTTAAAAATAACTTATTTCAAACCCACATCTTTTTAAATGACAATATATGAAGAAATTTTCATTAAAATCTAATCTAGGTGTATGGCAACAACTATTCATAGAAGTGGTAAAGAGAAAGTGAAAAAAAATGCATATTTTCTCGCTTTTCAGTAAAGTCATCTTTTTCTAAAATAAGCATCAATTAGCTGCATCATGGTTTCATACAGAAGTCTCTAGAAATAACAAAGAGATAAAATAACTGGTTAAGAAGTTACTTACTGTTTTAGAAAACAAGGGTAGGATTCATAATTCAACTGCTTATAATCTTCACAGGAAATTTAATTTAGTAATGACTGTACACAATAAGACGTGATAGACAATTTTAAGAATTACTCCAGATTACCATAAGCTGTAAGATTATCACAATCAGAAAATTGGCTACTTTTGGAGAAATGTTTTGAATATGTTTGAAAACTGTTTCCTTGATACAAATCTAAAAGTAATTTAGATTTTGGCGTATAGAAAAGTTAATACACAACGGAGTTTTTGTGTAAATTAAAAACTTATCGCAAAATATGAGAAATGAGACTTAATTCTCAAATGAATAATTTTGATGTTTATATTGTTTTTGTTGGTGATGATAGTAATGCAATTTGGACTAGCCAAGGAAGTGAGCCAGAAGATACTCTAATTAAAGCAAAAGGATGTACCTTTCGTTTTGAATATTCGCTTGAATATAGGTGTAAGAGCGACTTGCTTAAGTCGGACCTCATAAAAAGCAGTGACCAAGCAGAAGTACCCTAGGCTGCGATTGTTACGTCCGGCTAAAACGTTTGGAAACTTGGAGAACATTGCGATCACGAACCTATTTTGCATGCCCGAGTTGCCATTAATGAACACGGTGTATCTTTAGGCTCCTCGGGCCTCGATCTCGCAAGTCTCCAGTTACGAAATCCCGCCTTTGTTTACGCAGCTTCCATTACCGCATAAATAATTTTTATTCATTTAATGGTGTAAGGGGTAATGTTGAAAATTATGAGGTTGCAAAAAGACTTATGGTGTCCTCCAAAATTGCCAGAGCATATTGTTCAGAGAAGAGAAAGGGGAACACAAAGAGATTTCAAACAGAAGAAAAATTAATTTAATGGTTAAAAGCCTTGAAAATTAAGTATCTCAAATTTAAAAAAATAAACATATAAAGGTGATGCAAATAAGATTTTTTATAAAAAGGTAAATAATATTTATTCATCTTCTGTTCTGACAAATAAAATGTTATCTTTTCTAAAACATCCCATTCCCTTTTTCCATAAAAGGGACTGAAATGATATCAGGAAACCAATTTTAACATCCTTTTGTTCTTTATTTCAGAAGCAATGATATATTCATTATGGGAATAAATTTGCCCTATTTTATGGTTTAGGTAATACAAAGCAGATTTTTGTTTCTTTGACTTACTCAGAAATTATTGTGAAATTTGCAAATTAATATAGAATACTCAAAAACGTGTGTGATACTGTAAAAATACAATTCTTGCAGCTGACATTTTTTATGGCTTATATGTATCTTTGTATTATGTTTATTTTTTGACTAAACTATTCTGTTCACTTTTTTATATAAAAATCTTGGATTTCTTAAATTTAACAATGGTAGTTGGAGAGAATATAGATTTTAATAAACGACAACAGTCTTGTAGGAAAGTGCCAGTTAAGAAAATGTGAGGGAATTTGAAAATAACATTTTTGCGATCACCCTGAAATATATATATATGTGTGTGTGTGTGTAATAATTATTTTCCTCTTGTCACAATAATTATGTAGCACTATTATTTTTACTTGCCCGGGTTATTGGGCAAGAAGCCTAATCAGCTAGCAGTAATATCGAACGATGCAGTCTGCCCACATTGAAAACAACGGCACAGGTCTAATTAAAACTTTATTTTAGAGCTGCTGAAACGGACATCTTTACTAGTCAACGACAGACAAGAGAAAGACACAAAAATCTCTCTTCTCGAACAGAGGTGCACTCAAGAATGCAGACAGAAAGAATTTTCCCAAGGGACAAGAAACTTAGTCAGAGATTTAAAAATCAGGAAAATAAGAGATTTGAAAAAAAAATTTCAATTTTACAACTCCTCTTCAATACTCAAAATACAGTAAGTCAAAGAGTTTTTTGCTGGATGAGACGCTCCTTTGATTAAGACTAACTTTCTCTTGGTATTCCAAGTGAATTTATTTCTATTAACAATTAAATTTCGTTATTAATAAATTTCGTAAACTTAATTCAATTAGATTTTAAATATTCAATTTTTGTAAAATTTTTCCTCAAAATGTTGTTTCTGTTTATGTATCAATTTGTTGAGTTACGATCCCCTCGCCAGATTTCAAACGCCACGCTGCAAGCACGCCACGCACGCAAGCTGCAAGCACGCCAATTTCGCCAAATGTGGTTGAAGCACCAACACGATCCATGATTAGAAACAGGAGAGTGGGCTAAGAAGAAGTTGACGCGGAGCCATATGCCGGCGATAGCTGGAAAACGTGTAGAATAAAAAAAAAATTTACATCTACAGGACAGAAAGCTTTAGGAAATATATAAAAAAAAATGTTAAGTCGAGGACGCTCCTTTGATTAAGACATTTAGACGCTGGGAAGAAGATTTTAAGGTATTAGAATGGGAGAGCGGAGGTTTTTAAGGAAATAATAAGGTGAAATAATTTTGATATATTACATATATATGTAATATATAAAAATTATTAAACTTATAATATCTTACAAATTCTCCTCTTTCCCGTTCTTATTCCTTCACATCTATTTCCCCAGACGTCTAATATCTTATTTAAAAGAAGTGTTCGTAACTTGAATTCGTTGATCCATTTCTCAAAGCTAACTCTTAAATAAATGCAAATTTTCTGTCCAGTCGCCACATTTTCCAGCTGTTCCAGCGAATGGCTCACTTTTTCCTCTGATCTGAGTTCCTTTTTACTATTAAGAACGCTGACTAAGCTTTTCTTTCATGGGAATATTCTCCGCGTCCTCTCGCTGCGGGGCATACCCTGTAATTCACACGAGTTTCAATGTATCAATACCTTCTCTGCCATTGCCAGATTAACATGCTGTTTTCTGAGCTCTTAAAATAAAAGCTAATTTCCGTTACGGACTCGTTGCTTCACTTCTTATGGAATGGCATTATTAATCTTAATTAGATTCTCCTTAGGCTTATTCTTGCCCAGCAAACCAGGGCAAGTAAAAACAATAAAGGCTAATCTTTCTAAATTACTATTTTTAAAAACAATATTGTTAATCAGCTTCTTAAACTATATAGATTTAGCTCGACAGTTATTAACTCGATAGGTTTAAGGAGTTAAAAATCAAAGTAATATACAAGTGGAAATTAACTATCCTATTTCGCTAAGCACAAAAATATTTATTTTATGTTAACCAGCAAATTTAACATACTGCAAGATAATTATTACATTCGATCATTTTAAATCAATATATGTATTATATATATATATTATATATATACATGTATATATGTATATATATACATATATATATAAACATATATATATATATATATATATATGTATATATATACATATATATAGATATATGTATATAACGAAATATATATATATATATATATATATATATATATATATATATATATATATGTGTGTGTGTGTGTGTGTGTGTGTGTGTGTATAATACGGGCAAAGCTCATTCAAAAGCACAACACATTTTATTTCTCGTGAGAAAATACATGAAATCCATACAACAGGCAAGAAGTTTTACATACTGCTCATACACTTGTTAAGTGGGGATTTCTCAGGTAAAAAGATTACGAATAATCCCTAAGCACATTTGATCACGTGATAAAAAAGACCCATGTTTAAAGAGAACGAGTTAACTATTGGCTAAAGAAGTACAGACAGAGGCTGAATTAAGTCCATAGCGTGTCTGGAGCAAAAAATCAGAATTACAACCCCAACGTGTTTTATGAACAAAAGTTATTAAATTAATATTAAAATATGTAAATAAAGGATTTTAATATTACATCCCTCCAATAACATTATTCGTAATCCTTTTTTACATCAAAATATCTTACATAAAAAATTGTATTACATAAAGAGAAATCCTCACTTGTCATATAGATAATTAACATTTATACAATATTAACAAATTACAAAATTTTACATAATGATCAGCATAAAATTAACATGTATTCAAAATTAACATATTACTAAATTTTACATAATGAACTGCATAAAATTAACATTTATACAAAGTTAACATATTACGAAATTTTACATAATGATCAGCATAAAATTAATATTTATACAAAATTAACATATTACAAAATTTTTCATAATGATCAGCATAAAATTAACATATTACAAAATTTAAATTAACAATTACTGCTATTCGTGATACAATTTCAATTTTTCTGGGGCATAATAACATCTTAATTTACAAGCGAATATCATATCAGATTCCTGTTTAGTAAAAATTTGGTCTATTGATTTCCTAATTAACTTTAGATACTTATTTTAAAATTGTGTAAAGACCTGAATATGCTGGAGTCAACTTCCTAGTGTTTGGATACTGGAATTTTTCATGTAAAACTAGATCTTCAATGTTAAATTTAGAAACTATAAACCGACTATCATATCTTACTTTGTTTCTATTATGATAACTTATTGTCCTTTCCTTGTCTCATCTACTGGAGGATAAAAATTTTGTTTGTTTATATGAAGTTCACAAGGCAACATTCCGAAGAGTAAGTAAGCTGGCGTAAACTGAGTCACAGAGTGTGGGGTATGATTGTATTTATTAGTTATTTCATTTAATAAGGTAATGTAACAATAAGTTACATTCGGTTCAGCTTTTTTTACCCCTTCTCGTGAGCCATCGTCAATGACATATAGTACAGGACCGGTTTGAACTAGAAGAAACTTCAGACTTCTCCCAACCAATAGAAGGGCCCGTTGGTTTTTCGGGATTCTGACCCCTCCGTTCGGGAGTGGACCCCTGTTTTTTTCCACTGGTCAGTCGGATTATTTTAGAGGACAAGATTGTTACAAGAGGAGAGAAGAGGGTGAAAGCTGCTGGTATCCGCTGTTTGCGGGATAGGTATTTTTAGAGCGACACGAGAAAGAGAAAAATCAACGCCATATTGTTTTTTGGGCTGACGCCGACTCGTGAGTAGGCTTCGATATCTACAAATGATAAGTTGATTCCAGTTGTATTCCTTAGGCATTTAATTGTATAAAATTATTTAATCAAGACATATTTGCCCATGTGTTTTTAATGAGTTTTAATTTGTCCTTTCTCAAACAATTGGTCAACGTAGCATTATTTTTTATAGGTAGTTTAAGTCTTAATCTCGTTACTATTGTTTGGTTTACTCTCTCAACTTTTCCATTTGTTTGAGGGTGATGAGAAGAAGTGGGCAACTGTTTAACATTATTGTGTTCTAGAAATCTTCTAAATCTTGATGAAGTAAAAGCTGCATTTCTATCCGTTAATATTTTCCTAGGGATTTGAACTTGGAAGATCTGTTTTAGACAATTAGTATGTTTCCGTAGTGACACTTTTGGATGGAAAAGCCCAAATATAACGCTTAGCATGGTCAATAACTAAATGTAAGTACATTTTAGTTGAATTGTAATAGTTAAACCCTCCTACGGTGTTGCAACGGCGTGATTTAGCGGTGTGTCGACATCAAAGAACTTTGCTTTGAGAGGTGGACTTTGCTTGTGTGGATACAAAGGGATTGTTTTCAACGGCACCACGATGTCTACACTGTTGTGCCCTATAGTAGTGGAACAATATATCAGACAACCCTGCACCTTCACTGATGACCATTGGAACGACAAAGGAATTGCCGCGACTTGGATCTAGCCGCTAAGAATTCTAGGAACCCCTGGGTTTGCGGCCTATGATTGTTTAACCCAGACCAATCCAGTTGGTCGAAGATGAGGTCATCGCTAGATGATCCAATAATGAAATTGTGGGTGAGGCCCCTCTCTTAGAGGCCCGTCCCCTAGAAAGAGACGAGAGAAGATTTGTTTTTTAGAGAAGAATTTAGCTAGCAACCAGCTAATTCAGAGGTCGCCTTGACCAGTCTCTCTATCGGAGAGTTTTTTGCTGTAATCCCACCTTGGGATCTTTAAAGAGTAGCCCGCATCGGCTAACTCGGAGGTCGCCTTGACCAGTCTCTCCATCGTAGAGTTTTATTTAGCGAAATCCCGTCTTGGGATATATCTCTTGCTGAGATTGAAACGATACCCTGTGCATTGGGTTTTCTTCCGTTGGATCATCAATATTTCGGCAAAGTATTTACTCAGGTCCACGTGTATCTAATCGCATACCTGTGATCAGAATTTTTTTTTTGTATATTTATGAAATGATGTATATAGCAGAGGTGTAAATAAATTCCTTATTCCAGACGCACCTTATTTTTCATTGTGTCACCTAAAACAGGGACCGGATACTTTACAGTGTCTAGACTTAAGTACTCAAAAGGCTGGTCTGTCGGAGGAGCCTCTTGCAGTAATCCAAATCTTTTATGTCTTTTTTTTTCTTATTAATTTAACACGTATGACAATGTTTAGAAATGTCTGATGTAATATTTCGTCAATAATAGACAGGAGTAAGTAGATTAATAGTTTTTTGAATACCAGGATGACCGAATTTTTTATGCGCGACTTGGAGAGGCTTCAATCGTAACGAAAAAGGAACAACTATCTTAGTAAAGCCGTTTCTACGAAGACATAGAATATTATTAATTTCAATATAATTTCCTAATAAATTGTCTTCTTGAATTTCATTTAATGCTAAAAGGTGCAAAACATGATTTAGACTACTTTTGCTGCTTTTAACATCAGTTTCAACTGCATCTCTAGATAACATATCAGCCTCGGCATTTGTGGTACCTTTCTGGTATTTAACCCTTAGCGCTCCGTTAGCTCCTCTACGGAAACGTCCGTCATTTGTTCCGTATCTCCGTAGGCTCCGCGGCGGAGCCCTATGTTTTTAGCATGATTAGGCTTAAGATGTTACGGAATCGTCGTCGTTGGCAATTGTTATCTGCAGTTAAAACGCACTCAGTCTCGCTGTTGTTACGATTGAAACATCATTTAACCCATTTTATGGTTAACAACATGAAGAAAGATAATTGTGATAAGAATATAGAGTTGAGTGATAGTGAAGATGTGTTTGATTTTGCATTGTTAGAAGATATTGGGGAAGACAATGTTTATTACAACTCTGACACTTCAAGTAGTGGTTCCGAAATTATATTACCAAAGAGATGAAGAATGGTAGTTATTGAAAATGAAAGCGAAGAGTTGCCGGAAGTCTTAGATGAATGGCGCGATGCCACGGAAGAATTAGATATTCTGGATAGAATACATTTTAGTGTATCGCCAAATGTCATTGGACCACAAATTCCTACAAATATTATACAGCCGACACAATATTTCAAATTGTTTTTCACACACGAACTGGTAAATGAAATTATAAAAGAAACCAACAATTACGCAGAAAATGTTCTAAAGAATAAAGAAATATCTAGTAATTCTATTTAGCAAACGTGGCGTGCGGTGGAAGAGGAGTTTTGGGCCTTTATTGGAGTTATTATCAATACGGGTACTGTGACATTTGACCAAGTAAATCCAGAATGCACATGGAAGATTGTTTCCAAAGATATCACACCATGAAGAATTACTAAATTTTAAATTTACTTTTCATTTACAAGAAGGTGCATATGTATAAAATAAATAAAATCAAAAACATTCACAAGCACGTGTAATTCTTCTCACTTAAAATAAGACTCCTTCTTCACACTCGTTCCGCCGCGAAAATGTGCCGGAGTTGCCGGTAGGCAGTGGTACAAAAAGATGCGGAGCGCGCTAAGGGTTAGTATCATACTCATACATGCTTAACTGCAAGGATCAGCTGAACAAACAACCTTTTAAATTTTTTATTGTTGAGCCACATCAATACCGCATGATCTGCATGTATGGTAAATTTTTGTACGAAAAGAAAATGGTGAAACTTATTTAAGGTATCCACGATACGCTTCTCGCTATCGTGGAAGATCGCGAGAAGCTTATTATTGCATCCGATGGAATTTGGAATGTTTTAGGCAGTGAAGAAGTTGTGCAATATGTAAAAAAATGGGCGGAAAAACATAAATATGGATTTACAAGATATATCTGGAGAGATGTTTGAATAAATTCTTCCCACAACAATTACCCCTAATGGTTCTGGCTGTGATAATTTAACAGCCATATTGATTGTTTTCAAAGAACAAGCAGGAATCAATAGCACTCAATTTAAAGTTAAGGAAAGCTTCACTTATAATTATACTCCCTGGAATACAAAAGAAAATTCAGAAGGTACAAGAAAGACCTCTGTACTTAAAAGGGCATCCCCTAATCATCATACTGAAGAGTTAAATGATGAACATGTAGGTGATCATTATTTACCCGTGGCTGATGATATTATTCCTCTGGAGCCTATTCCATCTAGATCACCATCTAGTGAGAATGAAGATGGAAAACATCCAGTCAAAAGATTTAAAGCGCACCATTCTAATGAACGTTATGGACAACTAGATCCTCGTAAACGTTATTATTCATATAATAATACTCAAGCTTGCCCGATCAACTATTCATCTGATAATAAATATGAGCCTGTCAATGTTGAAGAGTCAAAATATGCTAAAACCTGGTGTTACTGTACACTTTCTTAATTCAAGATAACAGTTGGACTGAAAAGTTCGTAGGCTGACACATAGATGGTGATACTAGTATTAAATCCATATGATTTTTATTTAGCCCTGACCTTCGAAAGACACGCGTATAAGTCTAATAGATGTAGGACTATTTATTTGTGAGATATAGTATTTTGAGTGAAGCAACTTCTGTTTAAAAACAATGGATAAAAAGGAATTTCGTGTGTTAGTAAAGCATTGCTTTTTAGAGAAAAAAATACTGTTGAAGCCAAGGTTTGGCTTGATAAACATTATCCGGACTCTGCACCAGGAAAATCAACCATTGAAAAGTGGTTTGATAAATTTAAACCAGACGAAATGAGCACCGAGGACGATGCACACAGTGAAAGCCTACAAAATTTTAGATGACCGTAAAGTGAAGTTGATCGAGATATCTGAGACTCTAAAGATATGAACGGAACGTGTTGACTATCAAAGGATCGTGAAAGACTATTTGGGTATGCGAAAGCTCTGAACAAATTGGTTGCCGCGCGAGCTCACAATCACCCCAAAACAACAACGAAGTAATGATTCTGAGCTGCGTTTGAAGCTGTTTAATTGTAACAAACCCGAATTTATGCGCCGATATATGACAATGGATGAAACATGGCTCCATCATTTCACACCGAAGTCCAATCGATAGTCAATCGAGTGGACTGCACGTGATGAACCAACTCCTCGGCTGGCAAGGTTATGGCATCAGTATTTTGGGATTAGCATGTTATAATATTCATCAACTATCTTGAAAATGGAAAAACCATCAACAGCGACTATTACATAGCGTTATTGGAGAGCTTGAAGTACGAAATCGCGTAAAAACAGCCCCATTTAAAGAAGAAAAAAATGCTGTTTCAACAAGACAATACACTGTGTCACAAGTCAATGGAGACGATGACAAAATTATATGAATTGGCTTCGAATTACTTCATCATCCCCCGTATTCTCCAGATCTGGCTCCCAGTCACTTTTTGCTGTGCTCAGACCTCAAGAGAATTCTCGCTGGAAAGAAATTTAGCGCCGATGACAAAGTAATCGCCGAAATTGAGGCCTATTTTGAGGCTAAAGACAAATCGTACTATAAAAATGGTATCGAAATATTGTATGACAGCTATAATCGTTGTATCGCTCTTGAAGACAACATTGTATAATAAAATCAAATTTTATCAAAAAAAGTTTTTTTTTCTATGTTAGCCTACGAACTCAACTGTTATGCGAAATTTTCTTGAAACAACCTTAAAGCCCCTTCACACTATGGCCCACTGCAAGCCATGACTACCGTCTGGAGGGGGTTTGGCTTACCGTGGTCGATGGCTGCAAACGATAAAATAGCCTTTGCGAACGATGGCTTCCGAAGAGGCTTTTCTCCAAACATCAAAGGCAGCCAGATGTGCTACTAAAGTGCGCAGTAGACCCTATGGACGAATCCACGTGTTTGGCTCATTTAGTGGCCCAGCGTGTGGATGCAACCCTTGTACCATCGTTCGAAGTCACCATCAGGAAGTGGCGAAAATTGGCCATAGTGTGGAGGCTACATTAGAATCAGAGTAGTTGATAGTAGCCTAAGAGCTAAACTTAATGACTTAGACGTCAAACTCTCAGGGTTACTAAAATACCCAGAATTTGCTCAACAATTTGGTAAGTATTCTTGTTTTCAAGAACAGTGTTCAAGAACGCACCAACAATATTTTTTAGGTAAATCCCTATTTAAACATTTACCAAACAGATGAATTTTATAAATCCTTCACAGGTTATGAAGAAAATGCACCTGTACATGGAGGAATGCAGCCTACTGTTGAAGGACGTCGTCAATGAAATAGATCTGCAAGTAATGCCAAACCATCTACTTCTGTGTCTGTAGGAAATTCATAGCCCACTAGTACTATACTAGATGGCGCTACTGAGAATAGTTTGTAACCCCGCTTGGACAGAGAGAGATCGAATGTAACCTTCGAAGCGAGAGGATGGGCGATAAGCTCTCCCCCTGTACCAAAGCATGTAAATATAGCGCGTGTAAATAAAAGCAACTAAGCGAACCCGTTGGCTGATCATTACTATATCATTGTGTAATTAAGGTGTAAACAACCACGAGACCCAGAAGAAAATACCACTGAACCACCGGATCGAGAAAGAATATGCACATTTGTTGGTGCATCCTGCCGGGAAGTTTTGTTACACCTTCTTTTTTGGATACACGATATTTTGATTGGATCTTCCACGGGTAAGTGATTTGATTTGTTTTTTTTTCTGAAAATTGAAGAATTAAAAAACTAAGATGAGTACAGAAGATTCACAAAAACGTAACAAAATGAAAAGAAAGACTGTTAGAAGCTTAATTACCAAATTAATTAAGAAAATTGATGATGAGCTAGAAAAAGAAACCCCAGATCCAGAAATAGTCCAAGATTCTCTAGATGTTCTTTTAGAACATAGAACTATACTATCCAACATTGATCAAGTGATTGAAAAACAAACCGAAATTAAAGACTTAGAAGCAGAAATAGAAAGTTCAGTCGAATACAGTCAGTCAATTGTGCTCTGCAGATCTCGAGCAAATAGATATCTCAGTAAAGTAAATAAAAATTCGGAATCAAATCAGACAAACTCGGAAGTTAATAAATCAATTACGAAAACGATAGAGGACACAAAATTAAAATCGAATACTAAATTACCCCGCATATCCTTAGAGAAATTTTCGGGAGACATATGTAAATTTCAAGAATTTTGGCCTCAGTTTGAAGTCGCTATTCACGAAAATGATACGCTTCAAAATATAGAAAAATTTAATTATTTAAAATCTTTACTTAGTGATTCTGCAGCTACCGCCATAAGCGGTCTTCCTCTAACAGCGGAAAATTATGAAAAGGCTGTAAATATTTTAAAAGATAGATATGGAAAAAAAGATGTTTTGATAGCTGCACATACCAACCGTCTTTTAAACTTAAAAACTGTACATAAACCTAATGATGTGAATGCGTTAAGAAACCTGTACGATGAGATATCAGTCCAAATAAGAAGTCTCGAGTCTCTCGGTGTTAAACCCGACTCATACAATTGTTTACTGCTACCTATTTTATACAAATGCATTCCAAATGATCTTGTTTTGCAATTCCATAGGATACAAAGTGATAAGGAGGAAAATAATGTTACAGATCTATTGACCTATCTCAAAAGGGAAATAGAAGCGCGGGAAAAATCCATATATGTAACAAACTCTGATTTCGAAAACACAAGGTCTATTGAAAATAAATATAAACAAAATTTCCCTACAAAATATTCGAATCATATGAAAAATAAAACCCCATCGGCATTTAATTTGAACACTGTAACAGAAAATCATTGCCCATTTTGTAAGGAAAAACATAAACCCGAAAATTGTAACTTAAATTTAGAACAGAGGAAAGATTCTCTTCGGAAGGAAGCAAAATGCTTTAAATGCTATAAAAAATTTCACCGTGCAAAACAGTGCCGTACCCATACTCAATGCTCGAATTGCAAGTCAAAGGGTCACCAGATATCCTTATGCGACAAGCCTGACCCGAAAAGACATTTAGAACCCCAAACTTCTCCCCCAAACGACCCCCAGGTGGTTGTCTCCTCTCTGGTTCAACAACCGCATAATAAAAAGGAGGACGAAAGCGGCGACTCTTATGTTTATTTTCAAACGATACGTTGTAAGCTTATCGGAAGGGACGAAATAGTAGATGTCCGTTTGTTACTGGACTCCGGGGCTCAGCGAAGCTTTATAGACAAGAATATTTCACGCAGCCTGGGATTAGAGGTGAAGGGTCAGGAGGAGCTAAGAATCCACACTTTTGCAGGCAGTAAAATGCCGCCTGTGAGTTCTCAGAATAGGGTTCGTGTGTTACTAAAAGATACGAATTCCGACTACGTGTTTAGCCTTGAAGCCTTAGAATCAGAAAGTATTTGTCCCGATATTATAGGAATGCCTAGTTTTGAAGTGCGCGATCAAATTAAAAAATTGGGTATAAAACTGTCGGATGTTAATGATAAATTAAATGAAGAAGGAAATAAAATAAACATATTAGTCGGTGGAGATTATTATTGGTCAATTGTGACAGGGAAAATTAAACGTCTTTCACCAACTCTTGTTTTAAATGAAACAAAATTTGGATGGGCACTGCATGGAAGATTTTCTAATGATATTAATCCAGGTAACGTTGTGGGAGCAATGTATGTTTCTAGTTGGGATGAAAACAAATGCAATGATAAATCATCCATTGAACTTAAGAGGTTTTGGGAACTTGAGTCATTAGGAATTAGTGATGAACCTATAGATATAAAAGCATGCGATAAACAAACTTTAGAAGATTTTGAAAGAAATGTTAAATTTAAGAATGGGAGATATGAAGTCAAGTTGCCCATGAGAACTGATTCAATTGATCTTTCAAATAATTATGATGTCGCAAAAAGGAGACTTGAATATTTAGCTAAGCGATTTCGAAATAGTCCTACATTATTTAAGGATTACAAAGCCGTCATTGAAGAATATCTGTCATCAGGAATTGTAGAAATAGTTGAACCCCAGGATGTGAACTCTTCTAATGGCAATTTAACTTATTATTTACCCCATCACCCAGTAATTCGAAGAGATAAACAAACTACCAAATTGCGCATTGTGTTTGATGCTTCAGCACATTCTCCACCTCAGTTATCTCTTAATGATATGCTTCTTCCAGGTCCGAATTTAAATTCAGACTTATTCGATTTAATTTTACAATTCAGGGGCAATAATATAGCAGTAGTCGCCGATATAGAAAAGGCGTTTTTGCAAATAAGCCTTGCAGAAAGTGACAGCGATTTGACTCGATTTTTGTGGATTAAACATCTTCCACAAAATGCGGATTCTCCGCTAGAAATTGTAATAATGAAAATGACGCGTGTATTATTTGGCGTAACTTCTAGTCCGTTTCTATTAGGAGCCGTAATTAAACACCATATAAAGCAATTTGAAAATGAATATCCTGAAACTTGCTCTGTAATTAATGATTCGATGTATGTAGACGATTTGTTGATAGGTGCGTCTACGGTAGAAGAGACTTTAAAATTATCAAAAGAGTCCTTAGATATTTTTCTGAAAGCCAACATGCCTCTGCGCAAATGGCATAGTAATTCTCCGATTTTAATGAAACATTTACGAACTTTAAATTTTGATGTATGTCGTGATACATCACCTAGTGCATCCCCATTTAAAATTCTGGGATTAATATGGGATACTGAAAAGGATATTTTCAGATTAGATAGTCACAATCTTTCGGAATTTGTTAATTGTCAGGAAAAAACTAAAAGAACTGTAATTCGTGCAGCTGGGAGAATTTTTGATCCAATTGGATTCTTATCACCTTTTACAGTTGTTATAAAAATTATTTTCCAGTCACTGTGGGAACAGGGGATAGATTGGGATGAAAATTTACCAGAAAATCTAAGAACGAAATGGGAAAATTGGTGTGCACAGCTTCCACACCTGAATAAAATAGAAATACCCAGATATTATTTCCGAGAATTGCAGGGCACCTTTGACAACGTAGAAATTCACTGCTTTTGTGATGCAAGCGAGAAGGCTTTTGGTGCTGTAATCTTCCTTAGATTTGTTAAAGACAACAATGTGAAGACAAGTTTCGTTACATCTAAAAGTAGACTAGCTCCAATAAAACGCTTGACTTTACCGAGACTAGAACTCATGGGTGCTTTGATCGGTGCTAGACTTATTAACAGAGTTCTGTCCGTTCTTAAGTTCAATATTAACCAGCAATATATATGGACAGATTCAAACATTGTCCTTCACTGGATTAAGAGCTCCTCTAAATTATGGAAACCCTTCGTGAGTAATAGGGTTGTTGAAATACAATCTCTGACCAATCCGAAGGACTGGAAACATTGTCCTGGTCGAGACAATCCTGCCGATCGACTTACACGAGGACTTACTCTGAAAGAACTCGAAAACGACACATTATGGTGGTCTGGCCCTACATGGCTTGTTAAGAAAACTGATTTTTGGCCCAAAGAATCCAAGGAGGTAGAAGAAGAATTGAAATTGGAAGAGGCTAAGAAGGTGATTGTTCAAAATTTTTGTGCCTCAGGCTCTGAAGAGCAACTCATACAGATTGGCAAATTCAGCACATTATTTAAAGCAATTAAAATAGTAGCGTGGATTAAAAGGTTTGCATTTAATTCAAGAAATTCCGTTAAACGTAAGGGCACCTTATCAGCAGAAGAAATCGAGGAAGCTGAATTATTCCTAATAAAGGAAGTGCAAAAGAAATTTTATAGAGAGGAGATCGATTCTTTAAAATGTAGTAATAACGTTAAGAAAAGTTCAAAGATTTGTACCTTATATCCATATTTAGATGATACCAATATACTGAGAATATGCAGCAGGCTCAATCAAGGTGATTTTAGCTCAAATGTAATAAATCCGATTCTTTTACCAAGAAATACAAGATTCACTGAATTATTGGTTATGCAAGAACATCAGAAAACAATGCATAGCGGAGTTACCTTAACCCTTACAAGAGTTAGAAAACGATTTTGGATTCCCCAAGGACGTCAATTCATCAAGAAAATCATTGGGAAATGCCTACTTTGTAAAAGGTATAATGCAAAACCATCCAATCAATTAACGGGTCAACTTCCAAGGGACAGAATAACAGAGTCACCACCATTCAGCATAATTGGTTTGGATTTTGCAGGACCTATTATCACTAAAATAGATAGGACCAACACTTCAAAATCTTACATAGTATTATTTACTTGTGCTACTACTAGAGCCATCCACTTAGAACTGTCCACTAGCATGACCACAAATGCATTTCTCCTAGCTTTTCGTAGATTTCTGTCAAGACGTGGCACTTGTAAGGTAATTTACTCTGATAATGCTAAAACTTTCAAGGCTGTGGACAAGGATCTTCAAAATTTTCTCAACATCATTAAAGAGCACAAATTACAAGATTACATCGCTAGCCAAGGTGTGAAGTGGAAGTTCATTGTGGAACGCGCCCCATGGTGGGGAGGTTTCTACGAGAGAATGGTAAAATCTGTTAAGGATCCATTACGAAAGATTTTAGGACGAGCTCTTCTGTCATTCGAAGAGTTAACAACAATTTTAACGGAAATTGAAGCCGTTCTTAATATGCGACCTCTGTCTTATACGACAAGTGAGTTTGGAGAACCTGAACCCCTTACACCTGCTCATTTCCTTCATTTTGGCCGTCAAGAGTTTAGTTATCCACTTCATTTTGCTGAACTGGAAAATAAAATTTCAACGAAAGAGAACTTAGTGCGAAGGAAAGTTTACCAAACCAGATTGCTTAAACAATTGTGGACTAAATGGAAGGAACAATATTTATACCATTTGAACTCTGCTCATCATTATAAAACTGCAGAAAAACATCGAAATCTTCAAGTAGGAGACATTGTACTGGTTAACGGAACTTCCAAATCTAAACTGCTATGGGACTTGGGAATAATTGTGGACATTATTCGTGGCAGAGATGCTCTCATTAGAGCATGCGTGGTAAAAACTCCAAAGGGACACTTTAGAAAACCAGTGCAGCTGTTGTATCCTTTTGAACTCGATTCTGTTTGAATGATTGTTATTTTAAGTGTTTATTATCGAAATTTATGTATGTTTTTTTTTGGATTGTTTTGAATTTTGCATAAATTCAAGTATTACTGGGTAAAATTGATTTTTGTGTTTTATAAATTGTCACTTTCATATTTTATTTTATTCTAGATAATTTTCAATTATTGTTTTTTATATTAGTTTAAGTATAGTAAAATACTTGATATCAAATGTTTCTTATTGTGAATTAACATAAAACATTTTAATTTTGATTGCAATTTAAGTATAAGTGTGATTGTTTGGAATTTAATTTTTTCATATTAACGTATGGATTTGATTTAATTTTTTTATATTATGTTTAGTATAATTTTAATTATAACATTTAAATTTGAATTTATTAGAATATTGTTGTAATTGGATTTATATTGTTTGCAATGTATCATGATAGATTGTAATAATTATGTACTCTTAAAAGAGTCCAGGTGGGGAGTGTGTAGGAAATTCATAGCTCACTAGTACTATACTAGATGGCGCTACTGAGAATAGTTTGTAACCCCGCTTGGACAGAGAGAGATCGAATGTAACCTTCGAAGCGAGAGGATGGGCGATAAGCTCTCCCCCTGTACCAAGGCATGTATATAGCGCGTGTAAATAAAAGCAACTAAGCGAACCCGTTGGCTGATCATTACTATATCATTGTGTAATTAAGGTGTAAACAATCACAAGACCCAGAAGAAAATACCACTGAACCACCGGATCGAGAAAGAATATGCACAGTGTCAGCAGACATTCCCTTAGTTGACTTAACTATTGATGAAGAGGAGATAGCGACTGGAAGTGTATGTAGAGCTACTGAGGTTGTTCGTAATGACGCTTCTGATGCATTGAACAGTGAAACAACTGAAGAGGAGGAAGAACTTGAGAAAAAGGAGAGTTAAAAGAACTTTCAGAAAGACTAAAATTCACTATGTGACTGAGTTTTATTAGTGTTTTAATCACATAACTACTCCATTTTGTTTGTCTCTATCATTGCTTTTGATTGTCTTCCTTGCTATTACCCAATTTTCTATCTCATGTATAAAAAGATTGCAATTTGTGATCACGTATTTTTTACTGTCTGCTTAATATAAAAAGAAGGAAAATGTGGCTGAGCCGTTTCAAATGCTCAGTTGTGAACCTTTCATTACTTCATTGGAAATCTCAGATACGCTGGAATTTCTTATTACTGCCTCTGATTTAGTAATTTAATTCACCTTTCTGAAATCTATACACAATCCATTTTTCTTAATTTCATCTTTTTTGAAAACTAATGTAACTGGTGCGCAATAAGGTGATGAACTGTCTTTAATTATATTAGCATTTAATAATTCTTTAATTTGATTGTCTACTTCCTCCTGCTGTTTTGGCGAGGTCTTATGTGGTCTTAATGAGATTGGCAAGTCCGACATTAACCTGACGCGTTGCGGTTCTATCCTAATTTTTCCAACATCATACTTGCTGGTAGCAAAAATATCTTTGTAATTTCTTAATATTTCTTTTAACTCGCCTTGTGTCTTATTCTCTGAAATTTCATAGCTTTCCTCAACTTGATCTTGACAATGTGTGCACCCAAGATCCCCCTTAGAAAAATTCAGGATTTTTACCTTTTTCTTTATCATATTTACTTTTCTTTTTTAACAATTTTTCCTTTGTTTATCTGTACCTAAAATTTACTCTCTTTTTCCTTAACACTTTCTTTTATATTTTTTCTTTGACTTACTGTATTTATTTTTTCTAAGTTACTATTATTTGGCTCAACAAGATTTTCAGGCATAATATGCAACGACAAATTGTTGCAATCAGAGTTCGAAAATATGATCAGGCTTTTCTTTCCCTGCACAACAACCCGTTTTGCACAATTTATTTTCAAAGAAAAATCAATGTAACTTTTAAAACCTAGAAGCGTATAAAAATCGGTGTAAGTACAAAAAAACTCTGCCGGTTTAACTATGATGCCCACTTTAAGATGGAGATTGCATGTTTTGTTAAGCTTTTTAGACCTTTATTTTGATTTATTTGTATGTTTTCCCTTTCCTCACTAAGGACATTTAAATTTTCCGTAATTTTACTCTGAATTATATTCACCGTTGATCCCGTGTCTATGTTTAAGAATATTGTCGTTTTTCTACTCGAGTTTTCTTTTGTTTCGTAGTTTTGTTTTATTTTCGATGTATCCGGATACAATTAATTGTCATTTTTCAGTTTGTTGTTTGGGCTCCGATTTTTCAGACACAGATGGTCTATGTAACCTCCATGGTTTTAGATATTTTTTCTTTTCCAAAAAGGATAGGAGTAGTGGCAACAGTGTAACATTGCGAGGGAAAATGTTTAGAATAAAGAATTGAGATGAAGTACGCAATGACAATAGACGTGCTTTTATTTTGGCGTATTTATTTATTGAAGTTATTCGTATCAGAATTCCTTTAAGTGATCGGTAAATACGGAATCTTTCACGTGTGTATTGAAGTTATTTTGTTTACGAAGAATTCCGTTGATAGACGAAACCGAAAGTACGGGATATTTCCCAACAGTCTGTTTGTACAAGAATAACCCCAATGAAAAGCGTTCATAATACCCACTTGTATGCAGAATTTGCATGGGTTGGGTGGCAAATCCTGCACAGCATGTGTCACTTTTCCTAATTTT
>CM063500.1:79062124-79069624 GCA_032207245.1 Pardosa pseudoannulata | reverse complement strand
AATGAACAGTCGTACTCATTAAGGTAGACATATTTCTGCATTAAAATATCGATTGAAAATTTTCTCTGAGCATCCTTAAAAATTAAATATTTAAGCAATTAATAAGTTGATTTTTATATTTAGATTTTGGTCACGTATAGCACACTGAAATATATTTTTTTAAATATTTTTTTAGAACAAAAATTAATTGAAACAACCAATAGTCGTAGTCGTTAAGGTAAACATATTTCTACATAAAAGATCAAATGAAATTTTTTTCTGGTCTCCCTAAAAATTTAAATATTTAAACAATTAATAACTTGATTTTTATATTTAGATTTTGGTTACGTATGAACACACTGAAACATAATTTTTTTAAATAATTTTTCTAGGTTTGGTTTGGTTTGGAGTGCTACGGTCTACTTTTTGCAACACGAGGGCTAATGAGACCGGGACCTACAGCTTAAACCCGATTCCGAACGGCTACGAACATCCATGCAACAGTGGGATTCGAACCCACGAACTCCGGTACCAAAGGCCAGCATCCTAAAATATTTTTTTAAAACAAAAATTAATTGAAACAGTCAATAGTCGTATTCATTAAGGTAAACATATTTCTGCATCAAAAGATACATTGAAATTTTTCTCTGGGCTCCCTTAAAATTTAAATATTTAAGCAATTAATAACTTAATTTCTATATTTAGATTTTGGTTAGGTATGTTCATACTAAAACATATTTTTTAAATATTTTTTAGAATAAAATTCAATCAAAGCAATCAATAGTCGTATTCATTAACGTAAATATATTTCTACATTTAAAGATCGATTGGAAATTGTCTCTGGTTCCCTTAAATTTAAATATTTAAACAATTAATAACTGGATTTTTATGTTTAGATTTTGGTTATGTATGAATATACTGAAACATTTTTAAACATTTTGTAGAACCAAATTTAATTGAAGTAATGAATAGTCGTACTCATTAAGGTAGACATATTTCTGCATTAAAAGATGGATTGAAATTTTTCTCTGGGCACCCTTAAAATTTAAATATTAAAACAATTAATAACTTCATTTTATATTTAGATTTTAGTTACGCATGAGTATACTGAAACATAATTTTTAAATATTTTTAGAACCAAATTTAACTGAAATAATCAATAGTCGTACTCGATAAGATAAACATATTTCTACATTAAAAGATCGATTGGAATTTTTCTCTGGTCTCCCTTAATATTTAAAAATTTAAACAATTAATAAATTGATTTTTATATTTAGATTTTAGTTATGTATGACCACACTGAAATATATTTTTGAAATATTTTTTTAGAACCAAATTTAATAGAAATAATCAATAGTCGTATTCATTAAGGTAGACATATTTCTGTATTAAAAGACCGATTGAAATTTTTCTCTGGGCAGCCTTAAAATTTAAATATTTAAACATTTAATAACTTGATTTTATATTTAGATTTCGGTTACATATGAACATAATGAAACATAATTTTTAATTATTTTTAGAACAAAATTTAATTGAAACAATCAATAGTCGTATTCATTAAGGCAGACATATTTCTACATTAAAATATCGATTGAAATTTTTCTCTGAGCATCCTTAAAAATTAAATATTTAAACAATTAATAACTTGATATTTATCTTTAGATTTTGGTTAGGTGTAGGCATACTGAAACATAATTTGTAAATATGCTTAGAACAAAAATTAATTGAAACAATCAATAGTCGTATTCATTAAAGTAAGCATATTTCTACATTAAAAGATCGATTGATATTTTTCTATCTGCACCATTAAAATTTAAATATTTAAACAATTATTAACTTGATTTTTATATTTGGAGTTTGATTACGTATGAGCATACTGAAACATATTTTTGAAATATTTTTTTAGAACCAAATTTAACAAGTAATCAATAGTCGTACTCATTAATGTAAACATATTTCTAGATTAAAATATCGATTTGAATTTTTCTCTTTTCTCCCTTAAAATTTAAATATTTAAGCAATTAATAACTTGATTTGTATATTTAGATTTTGGTTAGGTATAGGCATACTGAAACATATTTTTTAAATATTTTTTAGAACAAAATTTAATTGAAGCAATCAATAGTCGTATTCATTAAGGTAGACATATTTCTGCATTAAAAAATCGACTGAAATTTTTCTCTGGGCACTCTTAAAATTTAAATATTTAAGCAATAAGTTAATTTTATAATTTGCTTTTGGTTACATATGAGTATACTTAAACATATTTTTTAAAACAAAATATAATTGAAGCAATCAATAGTCATATGCATTAAAGTAAACATATTTCTGCATTAAAATATCGATTGAAATTTTTCTCTGGGCACCCTTAAAATTTAAATATTTAAACAATTAATAACTTGATTTGTATATTTAGATTTTGGTTAGGTATAGGCATACTGAAACATATTTTTTAAATATTTTTTTAGAACAAAATTAATTGAAGCAATCGATAGTCGTATTCATTAAGGTAGACATATTTCTACATTAAAAGATCGATTGAAATTTTTCTCTCGGCACCATTAAATTAATTCTTTAAACAATTAATAACTTGACTTTTATCTTTAGATTTTGGTTACGTATGAGCATACTAAAACATATTTTTAAAATATTTTTTAGAACAAAAATTATTTGAAACAATCAATAGTCGTATTCATTAAAGTAAGCATATTTCTACATTAAAAGATCGTTTGAAATTTTTCTCTGGGCTAACTTAAAATTTAAATATTTAAGAAATTAATAACTTGACTTTTATATTTAGATTTTGGTTACATATGTGCACACTTAAACATATATTTTAAAACCAAATATAATTGAAGCAATCAATAGTCGTAATCATTAATGTAGACATATTTCTGCATTAAAATATCGATCGAAATTTTTCTCTTGGCACTATTAAAATTTAAATATTTAAACAATTATTATCTTGATTTTTACGTTTAAATTTTGGTTACGTATGAGCATTCTAAAACATATTCTTTAAATATTTTTAGAAAAATAATTTAATTGAAACAATCAATAGTCGTATTCATTAAGGTAGACATATTTCTGCATTAAAAAATCGACTGAAATTTTTCTCTGGGCACTCTTAAAATTTAAATATTTAAGCAAATAATAACTTGATTTGTATATTTAGATTTTGGTTAGGTATAGGCATACTGAAACATATTTCTTAAATATGTTTTAGAACAAAAATTAATTGAAGTAATCAATAGTCGTACTTATTAAGGTAGACATATTTCTGCATTAAAGTATGGATTGAAATTTTTCTCTGGGCACCCTTAAAATAGAAATTTTTAAACAATTAATAACTTGATTTTTATATTTAGATTTTGGTTAAGTATGGGCATACTGAAATATAATTTTTAAATATTTTTTAGAACAAAATTTATTTGAAGGAATTAATAGTCGTACTCAATAAGGTGACATATTTCCACATTGAAAGATAAACACCAAATATGAAAACAACTATTAATGAACATAAACATATTTTATCGTACATAATATATGTGGACCTCCCTAATAAATCCTTACCTATGCCTTTTGAATACTTAAATAGAACTTTTGGAAGCTTTTTCCTAGTTCCCGTTCATTCCTCAAAACACAGGGTCTGATTTTCGACGCATGTGTCCGGGTCTTCCCAATTTTGATGTATTGCATAAAAACCAGCAAGCCTTTTATTGGATCACCCTTACGGTATCCTATATATGCTGTGCTCGATTGAAATTTTTCTCTCGGCACCCTACAAAATTAATTAATTTAAATAATTAATAAATTGATTTTTATATTTAGATTTTGGTTACGTATGAGCATACTGAAACATAATATTTAAAATATTTTTAGAACAAAATTTAATTGATACAATCAATAGTCGTATTCATTAAGGTAGACATATTTCTGCATTAAAATATCGATTGAAATTTTTCTCTGGGCACCCTTAAAATTTAAATATTTAAACAATTAATAACTTGATTTTATATTTAGCTTTTGGTTACATATGTGCACACTTAAACATATATTTTAAAACCAAATATAATTGAAGCAATCAATAGTCGTAATCATTAAGGCAGACATATTTCTACATTAAAATATCGGTTGAAATTTTTCTCTGGGCTCCCTTAAAATTTAAGTATTTAAGCAATTAATAACTTGATATTTATCTTTAGATTTTGGTTAGGTGTAGGCATACTGAAACATATTTCTTAAATATGTTTTAGAACAAAAATTAATTGAAGTAATCAATAGTCGTACTTATTAAGGTAGACATATTTCTGCATTAAAGTATGGATTGAAATTTTTCTCTGGGCACCCTTAAAAATATATTATTTAAAGATATAATATCTTGGTTTTTTATATTTAGATTTTGGTTACGTATGAGCATACTAAAACATATTTTTTAGAACAAAAATTAATTTAAGTAATCAACAGTCATACTCATTAAAGTAAGCATATTTCAACATTAAAATATCGATTGGAATATTACTCCAGTCTCCCTTAAAATTTAAATATTTACACAATTAATAACTTGATTTTATATTTAGAATTTGGTTACATATGAGCACACTGAAGCATAATTTTTTAAAATATTTTTAGAACAAAATTTATTAGAAACAATCAATAGTCGTATTTATTAATGTAGGCATATTTCTGCATTAAAATATGGATTGAAATTTTTTGTGGGGTACCCTTAAAATTTAAATATTTAAGAAATTAATAACTTGACTTTTATATTTAGATTTTGGTTAAGTATGGACATACTGAAACATAATTTGTAAATATGCTTAGAACAAAAATTAATTGAAACAATCAATAGTCGTATTCATTAAAGTAAGCATATGCTGTACTCGATTGAAATTTTTTTCTGGGCACAATTAAAATTAATTATTTACACAATTCATATCTTGAATTTTATGCTCAAATTTTCGTTACGTATGAGCATACTAAAACATATTTTTAAAATATTTTTTAGAACAAAAATTATTTGAAACAATCAATAGTCGTATTCATTAAAGTAAGCATATTTCTACATTAAAAGATCGATTGTTATTTTTCTCTGGGCTCCCTTAAAATTTAAATATTTAAGCAATTAATAACTTGATTTTTATATTTAGATTTTGATTAGGTATGGGCATACTGAAATATGTTTTTTAAATATTTTTAGAATCAAATTTAATTGAAGTAATCAATAGTCGTACTCAATAAGGTAGACTTATTTCTACATTAAAAGATCGATTGGAATTTTTCTCTGGTCTCGCTTAAAATTTAAATAGTTAAAGAATTAATTAGTTCATTTTATATTTAGATTTTGGTTATATATGAGCGTACTGAAACATAATTTTTAAACATATTTAGAACAAAATTTAATTGAAACAATCAATATTCTTATTCATTAAGGTAGACATATTTCTACATGAATATATCAATTGAAATTTTTCTCTGGGCTCCCTTAAAATTTAAATATTTAAACAATTAATAAGTTGATTGCTATATTTAGATTTTGGTTACATATGAGTATACTGAATCATATTTTTAAAATATTTTTTAGAACAAAATTTATTTGAACAATCAATAGTCGTACTCATTAAGGTAGTCATATTTTAACATTATAAAAGATAAACACCAAATATTAAAACAACTATTCATGAACATAAATATATTTTATCACACATAATATGTATATATATATACATATACACATACATAATATATATATATATATATATATATATATATATATATATATATATATATATATATGCGGCGACGTAACTCAGCATATTACCTCGTGCAAAAGCAAATGCAGCTGCTTTATGCTGATCTCCTAATTCCATCTTTGTTTACAGAATAACCTAAAAAGGAAAGTTCTTGTACTCCCAAAACACATTTTGCAGAATTAATTCTGATTCCATATTCTGAAAGACGTTGGCAAACAATATCGAGGTGAGTAAGATGTTCTTGTTCGGAAATACTACTAATTAAAATGTCGTCTAGGTAAACAAAAGTAAAATCGAGATCATAAAGAACCTCGTTCATAAAGCGTTGAAAGGTTTGTGCTACACAAGATAAACCGAAAGGCATATATAAAAACTCGGAAAGGCCAAAAGGTGTAGTAATTGCAGTTATTATATTAATTGTATTATATTAATTGTAATTGATCTCCTACTATATTATGCTGATCTCCTACATATATATATATATATATATATATATATATATATATATATATATATATATATATATGTGTGTGTGTGTGTGTGTGTGTGTGTATATTGTATATATATAGAGAGAGGGAGAGAGAGAGACAGACAGATAGATAGATATATGTATGTATGTATTTATGTATGTATATATGTATATACATATATTGTTTTAGATGGGGGTTTCAGATATTCCAGAATTTTTCTGAAAAATCTTCATATCCATCTTAACATATTATGGTATCTAAAGCACTACTGGTACATATATGTCCCATTTCTAGGTATAGTTGCTACCTATAAGTACAAATTGTATAATTGTGTAATTAGCACTGATGAATTTTAATTTGCAATGATGATCTAGGATAAGCATTGATAATTTTAATGCTATTTTACCGTGAAAGAGAGTTAAACTGTAGTAGTCAACGTTTGCGTTAAATATCATAATTATTATGAGTTTGGCGGAAAAAACCTTTTCAAGTCCGACCTTGCTCGATCAAAATGACATAAGTGCATAACTTCATAATTCTAAATGCCTTAACTCTGAATAGAAATTCAACAGGTTGAATGCAGAAAAAAGCAACTCCAAGCATCTATTATTCCTTCTTAACACATTGAGCGCTGGTACATTTCGCAATTTCGGAATTGTACCGGGAGCGGGCGTTTTGCGCATTAATTTAGTTATTCAGTTAAATCTCAATAGATCGAAAATTATTTAATTTTTCAACCAACTTTTCGTATTTTATATTGAAATTTATAAACAAATATATAAATATAAATATACAAATAAAAACCATAAGACTTTTGTAAACCAAAAAAAAAAAATATTTTTTAGTGGTTAAATTTATAATAGTATCGTAAATATGAAAAATCAAATAGAAATAGTAGTATATAGTTTTAATTTTTCCCCGTTCTGTGGTTCCGCATCGACTGATGTAAAAACTAGTTTTTATTTGTCTAAATTGTTCCAGAAGTATATGTAATAGACAAGAACATCCGGCTTCGTTTTCCTGTATATACCGTTATTTTTGTACCCGCGCTCAAGAATCAATCGTCAGAAAACGTAGGGGAGACCAAATCACCTTGGGATACTTTTCAGTTAAACATTTTTATGAATTTTTTTAAAGCTAATTAAAAAAAATAAGTATTCATACATATATTGACATCATATCTGTTTCTTATAAACATTAAGTCTACTTAATATCTCCTTTAGTTAAAGAGTAATAAAAGAAATAAAATACATTTCCAATGTCCCAACCTGCCCCACTGTATGGGGTAGGTTAGCACA
>CM063500.1:78952124-79057124 GCA_032207245.1 Pardosa pseudoannulata | reverse complement strand
ATATATATATATATATATATATATATATATATATATATATATATATATATATATATATATATATATATGTATATATATATATATATATATATATATATATGTATATATATATATATATATATATATATATATATTTATGTATATATATATATATTTATATATATATATATATATATATATATATATATATATATATATATATACATATACATATATATATACATATATATTTATATATATATGTATATGTATATATGTATATATATATATATATATATATATATATACATATATACATATATATATACACATATATATGTATACATATATATATACATATATATATACATATATATATATATATATATATATATATATATATATATATATATATATACATATATATACATATATATATATATATATATATATATATATATATATATATATATATATATATATATATATATATATATATATATATATATATATATATATATATATATATATATATATTCAGAATGAACTCACAAAATATTTTATATAATTCTTAATATGTTCCTAGCATATTAATTTAATTTTTTTTTATTTTTTCTTCTAAATACTTAAAATTTTTTTGAATGGTTTGGGAATATTATTTTGCTGATAAACTGAATAATTTTTTGAGGGGATTATTTTTTATTTAGACTTTGAATTTTCACAAAACTTTAGCAAATTTTCAAATATAAATGTAGTTTTAATAATTTTATTAAATTCAAAATTTAAAAAGAATACACTGATTTATATTCTTCGCATCTCATTCTGCCTTTATTTAATTTTCTCTTTTCATATTCAATCTCCGTCACGCCTTCTCTCTTCAATCATGCCATTCTCTTGCAAGAAACATTTCAACTCACACCTCACGGCAAAATATTTTTTAAACAGCAGCTTCGCACTCAGCTTTTATACTGGGTAATTAAGGCTCCCAAATCAAGGCATTTAATTCTAAGTTTAAATTATTTATCTTGCCTAATTTAAGATTATTTTTTATCTTTGTTCTACATCTTGGGCGGACTTCTATGATTTGATTTGGAGAGCTAAGGCTTACTGATTTCCTACACAAAGACCAATGGAAACAAGGCCTATTGCTGAAAACCAATTCTGAAAGGCTACGAACATTAATTCCAATAGCGGAAATCGAATCCTCTGACTCCGGTACAAAGCCCTGATTAGTGTTCACATTTCTTTTAAAAATGGACGGACTAATAAATATGTAACTTTTAATTTATATATATTTGGAAATTAAGAAGTTTGTTATTTTGTGTGTTTGTTTTTATACAGAACCATGCGGTTTGACTAAATGAATTCAATGTGATTCTAAACTGCATTACAGGATTAGGAGACTCTAGAGGAGTATGACGATAAATAAATTATTAAGAGTGAACCAGATAGTTCTCAGCCAAAAAACAAACCTTTTTTTTACCTGTCTCATTGGGTACTTAACAGTTCTGGAATATTAAAAATTTTACTAATCCCGTCATATGATGGGCTATATGATAGTAACTTTATAATACTGTTATTAAATTGTTGGCGCGTTCCTCTTTCCAGTGTCTGCTTTGGCATTGTTTTGACAGTTTGATTTGTATTTCCGGTTGGAGTTCGCAAAGGTCATCTCTTCCCCCACCCAGTGCCCGACTTACAGAAATGGGGCCCAGGGCAAACACATTTATCCGGGGCCACCCTCACTTTGCTGTACACAGGTGGTGGCAATGGGTTGATTGCTATATGTAGTGATGCCTAAACTATGGCCCGCAGAGCCTTTAAAGTTGACTCACCAATGTAGTTAGTAAAATAAGATTAGTTTAAAATAAAATAAAAATTATGAAATAAGTAAAATTATAAAAAAAAAGTTACAAAAAAATCCTGGAAGGTAAAGCGTACATTAGAATTTTGTAAGTCCTTACCCGAGGAATTTTTCTGCCTAAAACAGAATGCAGCATGTTCTACATTTTTTGCTAGTACTTACGTTTCTGAACAAGCTCTCTAATGATACTGAAAAAGTCAAAAACTAAAAGCAAAAAATTGTTGATAATTTAAAGTGAATTTTAGACACACGCCTCATATTTTTAACTTGAAATGGCAGTTAATTTGGGGCCTCCTTTTTTGACTGGGGACCCGTGAGCTTGCCCTGTCGAAAATCAGGGTCTGTCCCCATCTCTTTGGGGGGAAAGGGCAGTTGGAAACTGTAACATTTTTTCAGTTTTTCTCTAGCTACTGAAAGTGAGTGTTGAATAAAGAAGTATTCATGAGATTTTTGTCGTTCTCTGTTGCAAACCGCTAGCAACGAAAACAAACGGTTGTCTTTAATTAAAATATGGTCGTGTTAATTGTTGTGTTGTGTCACTTCAAACATACAACTTAAATTTAAGCAATTGCAGAACTATATTTGCTTGAATAAATTAATTAATATTTTTGATATTATAGATTTAAAAAATCATACAAATATAAAGAAAAATAGAAGGAAGTTGTAACTAATTAGTCATTAACATTAGTAAAATGTTAAAATATTTTAATTACATTAATGTCTTCTATAAATAATGCAACTATGTGGAAGAAAAAAATTAAGTTTACTTTTCTGTAGAATTTAAAAAAAAATCTTATAATTTTAAATTCTTCTGTAATTTTATAAAAAGGAATAATAGCCTAATTTTATAAACTTTGAAATAGGTCTGAAATAACTGAAATTTTTGTGCAATTTTATTATTAAGTATTCAAATATTAGTTTAACCTTTAATTTGACAAGATGCTTTTTCAAATATAGATTAAAAATATATTTAAGTAAATAATAATAACAATAATAACACTAATTTAAATAATAATAATAATAATTAATAATAATAATATATAACATATTTAATATATTATAGATTATCGATAAAAATATATATTTATTATAAAAATTTTATTTATTAGATTGTTCGTTGTAGCGGACTTAGCCAAATTAAGGACTAATCCATTTACGATGTATGAGATTCCTTAACACAGTGGGGAAAAAATAAAGTCATAAACCCCTTAACACAGTGGGAAAAAAATAAAGTCATAAACCCCTTAACATAGTGGGGAAAAAAAGTCATTCCTCAACCGTCGTTACTGTATTTTCACTTGACCATCGGGGGAAATTAGTAACCTTGAAGTGCCTATTAAAATACACAGAGTATAGTCAATAAGAAATATTTCTTCCCATGATATTTCTATTATTTTCCTTAAATTATCTTTATTTTAGTAATTTTTATATTTTGAAAAAAAAAATTATACCAATCTTTAAACAGTTTTAAATAGAAAAAACAAAACTGATATATCGTATTCTTTAGATTTTACCAAGTAATATTGCTTCTTAAAAGACGATATGTGCTTCTCCAAAATTAATTTCTGGGTAAGCAACTGCAAGGCACGATTGTATTTCAAAATGCAACATGAGGAAGAATCAAAACTTTCATTGTAAATTTTTATCTTGCCCATGAGTTGTAATACATCGAATCTCAACGAAATATTTCTCGCTCAAGCCTCGAGGCCTCAAAGTGGTGTTACCAGTAGACCAAGCATCTGGCTATTTCCGATTTCCAATACTTTGTCCTTGAATACACGATTTCCCCACTTCATAATTGATGCTAATGTATACATGGTAATTCATTCAAGCAGCATTTATTTTGTAATATTCTAAATGCAACTTCCTCATTTCACAAAGAAGCTGTTTTCCAGACTTTCACGAGTTCCATTTAGTGTGCAATAAAATTAACATACATTGATCAACATTGTTTTATATCTCAAAAATATTGCGTAATCGTTCTTTCTTTCTTAATTTGTAACGTCGATAAACCAGTTTCTACTCAATAAATACATTTAAATGTAAATTAGGAATTAACAAGAAAAATATAAAAGGGTATTTCTTTGCTTTCTAGAAAGCAGAAATATTGTTTGAGCTTTTAATTACGTCGCTAGATGGTGACACTAGTATAAAATCTCCGCTATTGAGCAGCTAAACAACTTTTTGCATTTACGATTTTTCTTTTTTCTTGTAAATGACTGTTTAATATTGTATTGCCATAGGAATTTAACCTACGTGTAAAATACCTTTAAATGTAAATTAAAAATCAACAAGATAAATATAAAAGTTTATTTCTTTTCTTTCTAAAAAGTAGAGATATTGTTTGAGCTTTTGATTATGCCGCTAGATGGTGACACTAGTATAAAATCTCTGCTATTGAGTACGCTGAACAGCTTTCTGCATTTACGATTTTTCTTTTTTTATATATAAATGGCAATTTAATATTGTATTGCCACAGGAATTGAACCTATGTGCAAAATACCTTGAAGTGTAAGTTAAGAATTAACAAGAAAAATAAGAGAGGGTGTTTTTTTTCTTTCTAAAAAGTAGAAATATTGTTTGAGCTTTTAATTATGCCACTAGATGGTGACACTAATAAAAAATCTGTGCTATTAAGTACGCTCAACATCTTTTTCCATTTACGATTTTATTTTTTTTTAATGAGTTTAATATTGTATTGCCACAAGAATTGAAATTATGTGCAAAATATTATTTAGGGTAAATTAAGAATCAACAAGAATAAAATAAAAGGGTATTTCTTTTCCTTTAAGTGAAAAATTAGAAATTAACAAGAATAATATAAAAGTTTATTTCTTTTCTTTCTAAAAAGTAGAAATATTGTTTGAGCTTTTAGTTATGAAGCTAGATGGTGACACTATTATAAAATCTCTGCTATTGAGTACCCTGAACAGCTTTTCGAAATTACGATTTTTTTATGGCAATTTAATATTGTATTGCCACAGGAACTGAACTTATGTGCAAAATACTATTAAGAGTAAATTAAGAATCAACAAGAAAAAATTAAAAGGGTATTTCTTTTCTTTCTAAAAAGTAGAAATATTGTTTGCCCAAAGACAGGAGAATTGGGAATCAGCCAGCACAGTAATACCAATAAGTAAATACGTATAAATAGATAGCATGTGCTTTCCAAGAATTTAGGGGTTGGTATCAGAAAGTATGTAGTACAATGATTTATTATGACTGGTAGAATTAATTTTATGTAATGGGAGGTAAAGAGAGTATTACAGAACTTTAAATCCAGTTTGTCTGCCAAATAACAACAGCCATGGCTTAATCTGCTGGAATGGACAGTTTTCTGCTTTTAGTATTGTTCATTCTAGCCTTCATAACCAATTAAGAATGGATAAAGCATCAAACCTAGTGTTTTTATTGAAACAAATCCATAATTCGGTGCTTAAAAATATTTAAATAATTGTGATTTGTTTTTTTAAATAAATAGTTTGCATTAAAAGAATATTTAATTTGTTCTTTAAATTTACATCTTATTTAGTTTGCACTATCCAATTACAAAATAATGGAATGTATTTAGATTAAAATTTATATATTTAATTTTAGGTAATCAGTTTGTGGAATATACTAGATAGATAAGATGTTATTTCTTATAACAAATTATTTTATGTATATTGCAAAAAACATAAAAAGAACAATTAAAATTAGCATTCAGAATTCTTTTAAAAAAAAATCCGATTGATATCAAATAAATCTGATTTTTTTTTGTTTTTAAATATCATGATTCTTTTTCCAACCCTGTATATGACCAAAGTTCATAAAAAACTTGTTCAATGGAAGCCAAACTTGGTGGACAAGAGTAGTCATGTTAACAATTTCAGAAGCACAGATGTTATTTATAAATTCTTCACAATTAGCAATATTTTCCCCACTGTTAAAAAATAATTCAACTTTCCAAGGTCATTAAATAGGATGGTAAAATGAATAAGAAATATTTTAATTATAAATATGACTTTTTCATGTTTTTTAAATTAGTAAAAACCAATTAATGAAATTATACATAAATGTAAAATTGAAAAGTTTTAAAATTAAGCCTTTTTTTTAGACTATAAAGAATGTGTGCATGACGTCAGGTGCAGCAAAAATTCCAGGTCAACTTCTTTGTTGACAAAACATTTAAATTTCCTATGGATTGCACTTGTTATTGGAGTTTTAATTTTGTCAATTATCTGAAATGGTAATGAGCTGTTGTACGTATCGCTGTACTAAGTGTTTCAGAAAGGTGAAAATATTGGATTTTATTGTTTTCTTAAACATCCTACATTGCGAATACTTTGGATAAAAGCTATGAAAAAGCAAGACTGGACTCCAAGTTCTTATTGGAGAATTTGTGGTAAACATTTTCAGAATGGTAATAAAACGTTAATCTTACTGTAATGTAATAGATTATATAAAATTATTATACTCTAAGAATTTTTTTATTATTACTAAGTTTTTTTTTCATATTTCTAATATATTTTCTATTCTTTTGTGAGAAGTACTGTACCTATAAATGTAATAATTTTTTGTCCTTAAAATGATCACATTTAAGCACATTTTTATTAGATTCTTATTTATGTAATAGTTTATTGTTCCTGTTAACATAAATAAAAGTAGTTATACTTTGATTATGATAATTAATAGTACTGTGTAAAATGTTTAATTTTAAAAAAATATATATATATAATTTTGTAAGTGCTAAAAAAAAAAATCTATTTTGAATTACTTGGGCAGTTTCTGATGTTTCCTATCACTTTACTTAAATAAAATTTAGTTTTATTGTATACATGATCCATACCGAACCTCATATGATACAATGCAAATGAGCAATGTTTTGCCAACGAAAAGTTGAGTTGTAGTCAGCACTCGTATTTGTTTACAAACATGCACTTTATATACTAATAAAAATATTTGGTCTCACATACTGATGTCTACAGTAAACAGTTAATTGTAATTAATTAGCAATAAAATAATTTAATTATTAAATAATATATTGTTTATAGTAATATAGTACTCTGGAAAAATGTTTGAAGAGTTAAATAATTAACAATAACTAATATATAACAATGAATGGTGTGTCCTAATTTTATTGCAATAGCAGGTAACACAAAATTTACAGGCTTTTGACATGACAGATAAAATTATGGTTAAAACTGGATAAAACTACCATTTTAAACACTTAACCCTGTTGCAAAGTTTATAAATGAATAATTAATTTAAAGCAGGACTTTTAAGGTTAAAAATTGTTTCTCAGCAAATTCACCTTTTTTTAAGGGTTCCTACTATATGTCACCAATTTCTATAGCTATCTTTTGTAAAGAAGGAAGTATTTCAAAATGTTTCCAGTAGAAACAAAAAAATTTAAGAAATAGAGTTGAAACAGAACCAAATAGAGGCAGAGTTATTAACTATAAAATAAAGAATTCAGATTAAGATATAACCCAAATTATTTTTGTTTATCTTAAAAAACCAAACACTCACAAAAGAAATCATAAAACATAATAAAGCTGAAAAATCTATACAAAATATGGCACACTGAAAAATTAAATAGTACTTTTTTAAATCAAATATTCTCATGTGAATATCTTGATTGCATATTCTGTAAAGAGAACATTAAAATTCTAAAACATTTAGGTAGAGTAAAATAGAGTAAGTGAATTGTCATCTTTACACTAGGTGCACCTATTAGGTATAACAAACAAAAATATTATTTGCATTTTAAAAGTTATTTATTAAAGTTATTCATTGTTTACTGTTTACAGTGTTGCATACGGTGATTGTCAATAAACAATGTTGCATGGGACACATTATCTGAAAATCAGGCTTCAATAGAAAGGTTACCATACAGTGTCATGTGAAAGAACAGAAATATACACAGATGGTCAGGGGGAAAAAATTCCTTCATAGTTTGGCAATATTTTACGATGGTTGGCATACATTCTCACAACATTCTTTGGTGCAAACTTGGCAACCAAGAAAGTCACCAATTTTTCTGGGTTGCACTTGCACTCACTCATTCTTCGACTTGGCTCTTTGCTGGAATGTCGAATGTATGATTACTCTCGATCGCGTTTTCATTATTGTTATTATTATTTAACTGCCATTATGCATTTGGTCTACGACTTAAGTTTAAGGCAATATACTGATAAAGTTTAGGCTGTTTTCACAAAATTTAGTAAAATTTTATAACTTTTTTTAAAAACTATATGGTGCTGCTTTTTTTTGTCTTAATACCTCATTCTGTTTTAAATCTTTTATAATATTTTTAAGGCTTTTAATATATTTGAACATTTTTGTATTTTTCATTTATTTTCAAAATTTTACAAATGCAGATATTTTTATTTCAAGTTTTTAAACTCAAAATCAAAAGCTTCTAATACTTAAATTTTTACAGATGCTTTTCAAAAAATATTTGAAAATTTTTTTTAAAAATCATTTTAAGTTTCAAACTTATGTTATCCCAAAATGAATTTATATTTAAAAACTCAATGTCTGCTTATCACGTTTTCGTTGTTAAAGTGCAGACTCTGATGATCGGCCAATGAAGACACATTTCAAAGTCTCATGCTTCAAAATTTATTTCCAAATGTTATAAGAGTTGATTTTTTAAAGTTTTTAATTACTGAAGCTTTTCATATTGCTTAAATTTTTTTTTAATAATCTTTCTAAAACTCAACTCTAAATTTATGTTTAAAAATACAGTCTCTATTTGTAATCTAAGTCCAGACTGCATTTTCACTCGATATGTCTGAAAACTTGTTTCTGCATTACTTAGAACCAATTTCTGCTAAAATAAGTCATTTTACAAATCAAATCTTATTCTTTTGATTCGTCTGATTCAAGTAAACCACGCCCCTATTTCCTTGGCTTAAGGCTTGGCACTATGGTAAAAAGACACCAAGTTTGATCAGAAGTTCCCCAAGTTCTCCACAGCTCCCTTAAGGAAATAAAGGTATTTTGAAACTAACGTCTAAAAAATTAAAAACAAATTCTAATATTTTTCATTCATTTTATATGGTTAATCAGTGGATCATACAGAAATAATAAAATGCTTATTTTTACTTTGAGAATGTTTTTTTTTAAAGCTACAAATAAAACATTTCTTGGTGTCTAAGTAGCAGTAGGAAGAAAAAAAGTGTACATTTAATTAATTATTTCTTACCAGCATCAATGTTTAAAGTTCACATTTTTTTATTATAATTAGTTAAACTAGACATAATGATACAAATAATTACACAGTAATTTAACTTCATTCATTTAATACAAAATATGTATTCAGGTTATGAAAGACATAAGTGTATCACTATTATCATATTACATGTGCATTTAGCCAGCATTTATGGAACAAATACAACATTTATAGATTTTAAACTTATATTTACAATGGATAAGCTAATAATAGCTTTGATAATCAATGCACAAGCAGGAATGAATTCGTAACAGCAAAAATATTCTTATATACAATGATACAGCAGAATTTCTTCATATACATAAAAAAAAAATGATTGACCAAAATTTAATTCATTTGTAAAAACATTTAATCATGTTATAAAATTTACCAGTTTACAAAATTAAAATAATTATATTACTTTATTATACATAGAGAACAAGCCTACAAGTTTGTTATATCATTTAAGAAATTTTGCAAAGCGTCTAATGAATCATTCAATTCACTTTTTTGGTCAGGAGGAAAAAAGTCATGGAACTTCTTGGCCCTAGCAATAATGCTCTGTATATTAAGTCTAACAGATGTTTTTTGTTGCATTTTTATTGTACCTTCTAGAAGTTTAAGGTAACTCAATGAAATTTCTGCCAATTTCATTGAACATGACAACATTTCTTTACTTTGGTTAAAATCTCTTTCCCAAGATCCTTTCTGATTATAAGAACGGACAGCTTTTTGGAGGTAAAGAACAGCTTTCTCAAGTCTGTCTTTTTCAGCTACTTCTTCAGAATTGAAATTTGTCAGTACTGCATACAGCTCCCATACTTTCGGTTCATTTGTTATAATGGATGTAACTCTACCAAAGAGTTCCAAAGTTCTTTTTGTAAGTCTTGATGAAGGATATCCATTTATATCTGTTAGGTCTTTCATTATAGCATTGACTAAAATTTCTAACAATAATGTATCACAATGTTTGCCTTTTATATCCAGCAATCTATGCCAAGCTCGTAATGCATCTTCAAAAGCACCTACATCAGTACTCACTAAAAGAAAATTCTCCCACACTCGCCATTCTTCATAATTACATTTTAATGCTTCCTGCAAACTTCTCCATGCTCTGACTTTCTGCTTTGTTTTAATATAAGCATTAGCTAAATTATTCCATGCTTCAAAATTATCTTCGTCGAACATAACAACTTGTCTATATGCACGGGCTGCAAACTCAAAATTTTCTACTTGAGTAGCAGCATGGCCTGCTGAAAACCAAACTTGTGGTTGCAAGTGATTGATTTCAAGACATGTAATGAAATAAGGCAAAGCTTTTTCATACTCTTTCCTCTGGAAATAATAATAACCCAATGAACGTTGAGCTCTGGCACTTCTATGATTTGACAATTCCCAAGCTTTTAAATAATGCTCTGTATTTTCCGTTACATCACCTAAGAGGCACCATAACATTGGTGACTCTTCTTTTTCTAACTGATCCAGAATAATTTTTTCTGCACTACTAGTACGGCCAAGGCGTACATGGCATTTAACTATATCTTCCCATAATTCAAGTCTCTCATATACTTCTAAAGCACTCTTTGTGCAACCAATAGAAAATAATAAATCAGCTAATTCTTTTTCCAGAATCCAATATGCAGGAAACGAAGTACAGTAGAATAATTTTTCTCGTTCACTAAGAGATGGTGAATCATTTTTAAGAGATTCTACAATTGCTTCCATTTGCATAACAGCTCTTTCAACACGTCTGGAACTAGTCTTCTCGGCCTTACACCTCATTATTAAAGCCTTGATATAAATGGACCAAACCTGAGGTTGAGATAATAAGCAACTAATATAGGACATCAATTCTTCCTGCATTAACTCCTCAAATGAATTACTTCTTTGTACTAAACAACAATATCCTAAAAGAACTATTTGCTCTTCAGCAAACAAATTATCAATGTCATATTCATTATCATCAACAAATGCCACTTTATTTAATAATATATCATCTTGGAGGTGAAGATCAACAGGAAAGGATCCTACTTTATCAGGTAATGTACCAGTAAAATTTAAACTTCTTTTCAATTTAACAAACAGCTGAGCAACTGCCTTTTGTTGATACTGTGTTCTTTTGCCCATTGCACCCCCTAACTCAATTTCAAGGCCAGTAATACTTTGAGCATCTTTTAAGTAATTGCGAGCTTGAATTATCTCTCCATAGTATAGGAAAATTTGACAACACTCAACATAAAATATCAACCGTTTGATGATGTTTTCTTCACTTTTCAACCAGTCCATTTGATTTATATCTGAGATGAGGGATATCATAGTATTATGAAGATATTCACTTTTTTCAGGTAATATAAGTTGATGAATAAACATACTGCGCAATAACCACCATTTCTGTGTAAAACTTGGTAGATCTTTTAAATGAGTAAGAAGAATAAAACTGAGGTATAAAAGTTTCGGATGAATTACATTGTGATACACGGTTTCTCCATCTAGACTAAGTAAACAGCAGACTTTAGAGTCAGTTATTTCATTATCGGGAATAAAAAAAGAAACAACATTATACTGGTCAACTTTATACTTTGGTCCACTAAAATTGCATCGCGTAAATTCTTGTAGTGAAGCTATGCCAATAAACATCAAAATAATCGTTTTAAAATGCCGGCAGATGTCATTATCATCTGTAATAACATCACGTATGAAATCCTCTGGACTTTCGGTATTAATAATGGATTGCGAGAATCCAAAATGAGTTAAATCTAATTGCAGAATTGCTTTATAGTCACTTTTTGCAATACACTCAAATACAATGTGCATTCCATCGCTCAACTCAGGAGTTAAACAATCTTCGAATTGTTTTTTATCATTAAAAGAATAATCCTTAAAGTCATTTAAGATTAGGTGAAGTTCAAAATTGTTTAAAACTTTCATGATCACAGCATTTTCTTTCATGATTCTAATCAACTTTATAATTTCTTACCAATAACTGTGTTTCACTTTACAATGTAAACATTAAACAACGTGGTTGCGATAGTTAAATTAAGTTGTGTAGATATTCTGCTGCTTCAATTAAAAGAAAGTCTAATTTCTATATTTTCGTTGTGTTATTGAGAGGTTGATTAATTTCATTTTAAGCGTTTGAAATTTAAAAAAATCAGCATTTTTTGTATTATTAAATTAAAAATTTCAATACATTATCTTTTTTAACTTATAATACTACTTATAATTCGATGTTTGGCAACAGTGCATAGATTTCTTACGCGCCAAATTTTACTAAAGCCAAGCATCTGTAATAATATTTATCTTTTGAACTCCAACTATTTTTGCATACTTCTTGCCTTTATTACATGTAGAAAAAAAATGGAAACGGATAGTCCAAGTATGATAAATAATTTTTTATATAAAATTTGCTATATAGTTGGTAGAATTTATCGCCAGTTTTGTTTTTCTTACCTTTTCAATAATCTTATCAATTCCTCTCGAAAGTTTTATCTTTTCGGTCTTTTAAAACTAAATTTCAATTGCCTTTAATAGCTAAAAATTACTATGCCACTCCGTGTTTACCGATAACATCTAGAAGTGAATTTTAATGTCTGAATTATGATTCATATTTAAATTTAACGTTTAAATTTAATGTGTCTACTTAAACTGTATCATTTTTATGATATACTTAGTTTTATGGTTTTCACAGAAAATCAAGACTTAATTATCCAACTACACTAAACTCGTTTGTTCTCTTTCAAGTTGTTATTGATCATTTTCACGGATACTTTTGTTATCCTTAAGCTATTTGCTCATTTATACTTTTATTTTCTAGCGGATGTTTCTAGACGATCTAAGCGAGTAAAAGAGGACAAATTAGGAAGATTTGCAGCATTTGAGAAATTAAAATCATTAAAAGGATCAAAGAACAAATATGAGGTTATAAAGATTTTTCACATTATTTTCAAATTTCTATTATGTAAATAAAATGATGTAGAAACTTTTATTGTAATAAGTTAAGATAAATGCATAAGTATTATTTTCAGAAATGGAGCTCCTGTTATCTTGTATTCAATAGTATAAAATCTTGCAATTATTATTGAATGAAAAATAATTTGACCTTATTTGTCAAATAAGGGAGGAAAATTCAAGAACATAAATTTATGAAAGACCAAGTGAAATCAAATTTTAATTTATTTTAAGATGTAGTAAAAGGTATTGTCAGAACAAACCCTGTCTCCTTGACTTAAAAATAGTCAGTGATTCAATAATTCAGCCAGAGTGGTTAATTTTAAGAGTTTATGAAATTTCCTCTTATATTGCAATTATAACATTTAAACATAATGTAAAGAATGAGAAATGTTCTAGTCAATGTACTTACATTTATATTATAATAGAACTAATATGAATATAGGCAGGGTTACAAAATACTCACCTACCCAGAAAAACCTGCCTGAGTTTTTCTTGGTAAAACCCGGTCTAAAAAACCCAATAAAACCCAGTCTGAAGTTTATTGGGTTTTTTTAAAAATTGGTGATATTTTTATTTATATTCAGAATCTGTTATCTTAGTTTTGAACCCTCTTTCAGTTTTAAAGAATTATTTTGTGGAAATATATATATTCAGTCTATCAAAATCCAGAAAAATATTCACAAATCTATGGTAAATCCAACATAACAATTTGGAAAAAAAAAATTATCTGTTAAATCCATGAGGAAAAGGGCAAAGGTTTCATGTGTAAAATACAGAATAATTTGACCATAAATCATGGTAGAATAACAAGGATTTTAATTAATTCAAAACAAATACAGATCCTCCAATACATCGTATATCATCATCATCATCATCCAGGTTATTAGTATTACCATTTTTCAGTCGCAAAGGTGTGTATTTCTAACTTCAATGTTTTTTTGTATTCCTAATCTGTTTTTAAGTTTCGACCAAACCAAACCACATGTTGAGAACACTCGTTCCAGTGATGCAAAGCTGGCTGGGCACTTGTTTAACCCTTTGAAGGTCACAAACACAAATTCTTTGGAATTTAATGAAATTAGTTTATAAATGTTATCTATGAACATCATGAATGTGAAATATATGAAAATTTTTCTAAACATTCCTTAGAGGGGTATACCTTATAGGACCTCCTATACCTGATAGGTTTATACTTTATAGGTATAGGAGGGTTTGAGAGGTAGTTTAACTGACGAACACATTCCCTTGTACAGTGTGAATATAATACTTTTTAAAATTTTAATTATATCGGAAGAACAATAAATAAGTATCCTTAAAATAGTACAATAAATAAAAAGCTTAACAAATTGTACAATAAATAAATAGCTTAACAAATAGTACAATAAATAAATAGCTTAACAAATAGTGCAATAAATAAATAAATAGCTTAACTAATAGTATAATAAATAAATAGTTTAGCAAACAGTATAAAAATTAAAAAGATAAACACATAGTATAATAAATAAATAGCTTAAAAATAGTATAATAAATAAATAACTTAACAATTTATAAGTGTTGTTTGGTAGATACTTTTATTTTTCTCACTTATGACTTAAGTGAGACAAATCAAATTACTGACTTTCCTGGTAAGGCAAGTTTAATTACATATATTTCAAAAGAAAAAAATAAATTAAATATAGTGCTATCATATGTTAAGGTTTAAATTGTAAAAAACAAAAAGAATCGAAAAAATCAGTCATATGTCTCCAAAAAGTAAAGAAAAAATTAAGATATTTAAATGTGGTCTCACTGCGAAACCACTGTCCGCTAAAGGGTTAAGGCTACCATAAAGCGGCAAAAATCTATTATATATCCATTCCTAACACGCATTTCAATTAGTTTCCACCACTGTGCTGCACTAAATTTTTTAATTACATCAACATTAAACATTCTTTGAGGAAATATTTTGGGGTCTTTTAACTTATAATTCATGAGGGGAATTAACCATTTATTTATTTTTTTAAGGGTCGAAAGAATAAAGATAAAAAATAATCCTTTGTTAATATAAACATTTAAATATGTGGTATATGTCAATATATAACATTTTGTGTTGTGATGTCAGAGTAAACTTTTTTATAGCCTTTACACTGATTTATTAGTATTAAATTATAATTTCTTGAATGTTAAGTTAATTAATAAAAATAAAACCAATTTTAGCAATTTAATCTTTTCTAAAATATGGTACTTCCCCTGAACTCACCTTTTAAAAACAGAACCCACCAACACGGGTTTTTCTTAAAAAACCCGTGTTTTTTGCAACTTTGATCTTAGGTAATAAGTATTTACACTTTTGTTAAATTATTTAAATTAGGTTGTAGAAGAGGAAAAAGTATATGAGGAAGTATCTGAAAAGGAATACTCTCGCCTAATTCAGAGCAGACAAGAAGAAGACTGGATTGTAGATGACAGTAAGATAACACATCTTTTTATTGATTTTTGCATTTAAATTTTGTTAATCAAAAGATATCTTTTTTAGTATTTTGATCTCTTATAGACTGTTTCATTATCAACATTTATGCTATAAATTTGATTGAATTACAACTAACAAAAGGGAATTGATCATTAACTTTCTGTATAACTCGTCAAGTAATTGAAATTAAATTGTACAACTCAAACAGTAATGCTTCTTACCTCTAATAACATTATAGCATACTTAACAAAATTATTAAATTACAGGGCTTAAAATCTTTTTGCTCTGTGTTTTAATATTCTTGCTGAGTACTAAAGTCACCATAAAAATGACGTTTTCAACGTAGACGGATACTTTAAATGGAAGTGAATTAAAATTGTGTTTCAATACCTGTCGCCATATTTTCTGGAAAAAAAAATACTCATTTTAAAGACAAATATTGCTGTTTAAGTGTTCTTTTTTGATTTGGTTATATTTAAAATATATTTTAGATGGCATTGGTTATGTGGAAGATGGTAGAGAAATTTTTGATGATGATATTGAAGAAGACATATATACAGGTAAATATCACTTTTATGTTGCTCATAAAAAGCAGATAATTTCAATGATTCTTATGATGTAATGTAAGTAGAGCTCTTTGTTGGTGTTTCTTGAGATAAGCTTATATCAAAATGTTTATTAATATGTTGAACTCATGTAAGTTGTATGTATAAATACAAAGATAGAAATATGCTTAATTATTTTAAGATTGTTTTCCTTGGTTAATTTTTTATATCATACAATGGATTAAAGCAGTTCATCCAGAAAGGTTGTAATTTTAAATTTATTAACATATCACTTAATATTTAATGTGATTTATAACGATAAAATGTTTTTTCCTTTAGTTTCCCTTTTAATTATATATCATTACAAAGCAAAAGAAAAAATAATACACAATGCCAGTTTTTCATACATCTAATGCAGTGTTTAATAGTCTGGTATATGTGTATCTATAGATGTACAGGACTTGGCGATTATACCATAATATGTAGTATTTTTAGGGTTGGTCATTTTGCCAGCAAAATGGTATTTTTGCCAGAACTGTGGCAAAAATGGCAAAATTTAGAAAAATTGGTTAGATTTTAAAAATGTAAAAAATAATTAATAAATAACAAAATAATAAATAATTTCGTACATAATACAATTGAGACTTAAATCAGAATATTAATTAGCTATTTTGTTAGTATTAATTTGACAATTTAAACAATTTAAAATAATTTTCATTGATGTTAGCAATCAAAATACAATATTCTATTTTTGTAAATAAATTTATAGGATGGAGGCATGGGATATTTTTTTTTTTTTTTTTTTTTTTTTGATTTATCTATTTAATATAGTAATGTTGTCTTTAATTGTAATGTGTGTATATACACATATAAGATATATATATATATATATATCATATAATTAGTAAAAATGTTTAAACCTACAGTTTCTAAGGGAAATAAGCTAATAATTACATTAAAAACAACATTGCACATAAAAACTTGCAAAATCAATCTTCATTTTACCTTTTTTTTTTTTTTTTTTTTTTTTTTTTTTTTTCTTGTATCTCTAGATATAACTTTAGATTTAGATTAATTTCAATGATTCATTGAATATTTTATGTTAAAAAAAAAATTATATTATGTATCTTCAGATTAGAGTTAAAATTAGTAAAAGTTAAAATAGTTACATCCCCGTAAGTAAAACATATCCATTTTTGCCACTTGGCAAAAAGTGGCAAAAATGTATTTTTGTCAGTACAGTTTTTATCGTTTTTTTCCATGGTTTTTTCCCACCTTTGGCAAAAATGTGCTAACCCTAAGTATTTTTGATATTCTATCATCGATGAATTTTTGTTGATTACGATTTTAGATGATCTAGAAATAATATTTTACAACTTTAGATTTGTTCAGTCAAAACAGAAATGGAAAAGCAGATAAACTTGCATTTAAGTTTTAGTACTTTGATAAAAATCAGATATAAAAAATTTTTTAATATAAATTTAAAATATTACATTAATATAAATACAAAATGGAGGTTTTATGTTTAGTGAATTAAGTGCATAGAAATATTAATACCTCAAACAATATTAGATCGATAGTTAAAAATATCAAATATATATATCATTAAAAATTGTATTTATGAATTCTTGACATATATTATATATTCTGTATATTAATTGAATGTTGAATCTGAATTTATAGAAATGGGATAAATAAGCACAGCATTTCATTTAAATATGTGCCCAGAATGCTTGAATATACCTTTAATGTTCACAATGTTTTTTAATGTATTTCACAAATAAAGATTTATTTTTGTCTTGTAAAGGTAGTAAAATTTGTATAATTGAATTTTGGAAAAAAAATAATAATAAAGTTGCTAATTTTCAATTTTCTTTTGCATATTTCTCCATCAATCATATAACTTCTGTTTATTATATAACAAACTACTAAGTGTTTTTAAAAGTCAAAAATATATTGTCTTTCCTGTTTTTAGATAAAAAGAATAAACAGCCCCCAAAGAAAAACTTGGCTGGTCCTCAGAAAAAGGCCCCCAAATCCAATGATATCAAAAGCATGTTCAAACCCCTTCCTACTAAAAGAAAATTAGAGGTAATTTCTTTTTAAATTTATAAAATTCAAGAGTTATGTAACTTATTTATCTAATACTAACATGTGTAATTGTTTTATTATTATTATTTTTAATGTTATAAATTTCCCCCTTTTTTTTTAAATGCACAGTTATATTTTAATTTATAATTATATATATTTATATACTTTAATGAAAAATGTTTGTGTCTTAACTCTGTGCAGAGTGACGTAAAGTTGGACGATGATGAAATCTTAGGAAGTATAATGGATGATTTACATAAAGAAACAAATCTTCTTGCTACTCCAAAGCCTATGGTGCTTAATAAAAAACATAAACTTAACCATCATCCTCCTGTACAAAGGTAGTGTAAAGCATTCTCATATTGTTCTGTAGAATAAATATCTTTAATCAGCATTTAGTTATATAACTTGCATTTGATGCTTATAAATGTTATTACATTAAACATTGTTATACCTGGAAAAAGAATTTTTTTCCTCTGTGTGAAAATATTAACTACACTACTGTAAGGTTAAGTATATTCAAATCTTTAAAGCAGTGTAAATTAAGGTTTCTGAAATATTTTGTCACATTTAAAAAATATATATAAATTTCATCTTAATGTATGTGAGAGATTTAATGAGTAATGCTTGTAAAACTGTTAATTTTTTTTAATTGGAAAATGTAAATTATTTTGTTTAAAAATAAGCTGTACAATGTAAGATGCCCTGTATATAAATATATATTTCTTTTATATATTCTTATATCTATACTACAATGTGTTTTGATGCATTTAGCTGAAAAATACATCAAAACATCATGTAGTTAATAAATATTAGAATATATAATAGAAATAGCAAATTGAATTCTTTATAAAACTTGAATCTGCGTAGCAGACTCATAAAAATAGGTTATACAAATCTTTACTTTCAAAATTTCTTTGAAATAACTGATGGTTGAAACTATAGTTATTTCAAAGGTGCAGGTTTCATTTGTTGAAACCTGCCTCACTTTGTTTTTTTTTTTTCAATAACTTTTTTTCAGGTTTTGAGTAATATCTTAATTATAATTCCATTATTTAAGTTGTCAAAATGGATTTCTTAGATTATTTCCCTCTCTTGGTACTCTTGGTGTATTTCTACATTCAGTAGTTTGTGAGAAGAGGGTCTCCGATACATACATATATATATATATATATATATATATATATATATATATATATATATATATATATATATATATATAGAGAGAGAGAGAGAGAGAGAGAGAGAGAGAGATACTATAATTATGTAAGTAACTTATGACTTATGTAATAGTTGTTTAAACTCTTAACTTTTTTTTTTATACATGTATAGGCCAATAAGTCTCAGCTTTTGAATATTTCTTATTGAATTTGGTGAGATCAGGCTTTAATATTTTAAATTTTATAGAAACCTCTATATAACCTCATTAATCTCTCAAAAAAGCAGTTACTTTTTTGTTAGCTGGATGCAATAAGTATAGAATCAGTAATAAAACTGGAACCTTTTTTCTGAAGGGTTCAATCAAAAAAACTAATGATACCCTTTTTTCTGTGATTAAGCCTATAGCAGGCCATATTCTAAATTGTTTTATGAAAAAAAAAAAAAAAAAAAAAAAAAAGGCTATAATTGGAAGTGGTAGAAAACTCGACCACTATAATATAAAAAGTGTTAATGCATTTACTTCTCCAAGCAATAAATATTGGATTTGGAGCCAGGGCAGAGTATGAATAGAATGCTAGAGACTTTAAACACATTGTTTTCAGAATGAGTACAGAGTTGTCTTTAATGAGCATTTTTGGAAAATGAGCAAGTAGCTACAAGTCACCATAGTCAAACTACCTTGTTCTTTCTTGGCTTTATGAAGAAACAAGCTGTACATGGAAAAAGGGTTTCTTAAGCATTTAAAGAAATTATAATAATTGTATAGAAGTATTTGAATTCAATTATATATATATATATATCCCACTTTGTTCCTATCAATAAAAGAGTAGCTCTAATTTCAAAATTAAATTAAATTTCTATATATGCTTTTTTTCCTTATATTTTTAATTTATTGCATGATTTTAGCATTTGCTCTTTTAGTAAGTTATGTAAACTTGTTTAGCTTTTCAGAATTTAAATTATTGGTTTTTAACAAAAACTTTCATTTTGTTATTTTTTATCTTCATGATTTCAGTTTTTCAAAGGAAAGTTCCTGAAATTAAGCAAAACTTAACTCAAACATTCAACTATCATACAACTATTTAACTGTTTAACATACAACTATTTAAAAATTGTATCAACGTAGAATCATTTAAAAATTGTTGTTTCAATATATTTACTTTGATGTAGTTTTACAGAAACCGCATTGATTGTGTAACTGTAACAAGTATACTGTAACAAGTAATAAGACAACTGTAACAAGTATGAGAATGATTCATTTTTGCATCATTCACTTTTAAGAAACTTTGCTTTACATTACATCAATAACTTTTATGGGTATTTGAGTCAGTCATATCTCAAATTTGTATAACATTAATAAAAATAGCTAGTATTGTATATTTATAATCCCAACTTTTTAAAAATGAGGCTTTCCTTGTAAGAACTAGATAATAAATTGAGAATAGTAGCAAGTTTCGGATGGAGACTGATATTGTTTAAACAGTTTGTATTTTGAAGGTAATGAAATAGACTTTCTCAAAATTTTTAGACACCCTATGATATTAGAGTATTGAATATAAAATAGTTTCTTCCTTTAAATCCCTTTGTTTTAGTTAGAATCAAAGTAATTTTTTTTTGGAGGGGGAGGGGGAAAGTGGGAAGTATGTAGTACTTATCATTTGTTTCTATCATTTTACTTTTTAAACTGCTCAGACATTGAAAATTGAAATAGGTCCTATTAAGGAATGAAAACCATTTATCACTTTTATCAGTATGATCATTCCAATAAGACAAGATCTTTCAATGAGCAATAATTCAGGCAAGATTTTAAAAAAATTGGAAAAATTCCTAAATTGGATCTCAATAGTTGTCTATTTCCCCCTCCCTTTTCTACCTTATTCTCGACACTTAATCATATGTGCATTAGATAAAAGAGAAATAAAATATGAAAAACAGATGGTTAAATACTGAGAATAATGTTTAGACTTTCTTTGAATTAAAAAAAAATATTCTAATTCATTGTTCATAAAAAGAAAATGTTTTTAAAATGTTAATAATAATTCCAATTAATCATAAAGAATACTTACCTGATATTCATAAAGCATGCATAAATTGTTTAGCATTAAGATTTATTCATATTAAGAAAAAATGCTGTTACCTGATATTTCAAATTTCTACTCTTGTTTCCTTTATTAGAAATCATTATCTTTGTGTCCAAAAGTCAATTTTTTGTAGCTAAAAGTATTCAAGCAAAAATTGAAATATCATACTCAGAGGTACACTCAAAGGTTTTAAATGGAAATTTTCTATACAGAACTATAGTGTGTTCTACAGGAAGTAAACTCTTAACCCATTAATGCCCGGATATTTCTGATGACTATATATTAGTAAATACCTAACATAGAAGCTATTATAGACACCTGGAAGTAAAACAAAATATGAAATTTAAACACCTTTAAATATGACATCAAGTCATCATTAGTGAGGTGTCATTTTAAAACATAATAAGATGTCTTTAAAAAAAAGGAAAACTTTGTGATAAGAGATTTATTTGCTATCATATATGAGAAAAGTACTGAAAAGAGATGACTTATTACAGATATGGCTATTCGCCATGATTTTGACCGGTATACGTTCCTATTCTAAGCTTGAAAATCATAAAATGTCGATCGAAATGAAAAATTATAGTTAAGATCATATTTGAAAACTTGGGAGATTATTCATAAGATTAATATCTATTTCCATTAAAAAGTAAAAATCGTTTCAAGAAAACAAAAATTCTACAAACCATTTTTTGACTGTCCTCAAATGTGGATGCTGGGCTTTAATGGGTTAATATATATTTTAGTATTCACTTCTGCATGCAGATGAATTTTCATTAATATTTACTCACTAACTTTTGTATTGGTAAAATCTTTAATTTAAGAGTACCACTGGTTTTAAAGACTTATATTTTGCATTTTTCTATAGATATCCAGTAAATCCATTTGTAAAAAATAAAAGTCCTTTAGCAGCAGATTTTGTTCCAAAAGACTTTAAGAATGTATCGTCAAGCCCAAATATTCAAAGAAAGCCACTACAGCCAAAGGTTGTGGATTTTGACAACATACAAGATAAAACAAATGGTATAGATAGCTGTGATATTCAAGAATTTTCTGAAGACTTTAAAGAAGATGAGTTTGAAGCATCCCTTAAGTCTGCTGACATAAAATCTGTACAAAATACTAAAGAAGTTATTAGTTCTCAAGACTCGGGGAATGATATGGATGATTTTAAGTTTGGTAAGGAATTCAACAAGATTCTCATACTACTCTAAAACATAGCAAAATGAATTGTAAAAAATATATTTAACCTCATATTTTGTTTCAGGGTTGGCATGATTTAAATCTTAATTTAAATCAGTTTTTTTTTTTAAATCATTGATTTAAATCATTTTTTTTCACTTCTTTTAAAACCTATATTCCATAGACAAGAGAGTTGGTAATCAGTCAGCACAGTAATACCAATAAGTATAAATAAGTGTAAATAGATAGCATGTGCTTTCCAAGAATTTAGGGGTTGTTATCAGAAAGTATGTAGTAGGGGTAGTACAATAATTGATTATGACTGGTGGAATTTATTTTATGTAATGGGAGGTAAAGAGTATTACAGAACTTGAAATCCAGTTTGTCTACCAAATAACAACAGCCGTGGCTTCGTCTGCTGGAATGGAAAGACAGTTTTTTTCTTTTGGTATTGTTCATTCTAGCCTTCATAACCAATTAGGAGTGGAAAAAGTATCAAAGCTAGTGTTTTTATTGAAACAATTAAATCCATCATTCGGTGCTTAAAAAATATTGAAATGTGATTTTTTTAAAAATAAATAGCTTGCATTAAAAGAATATTTAATTTCTTCTTTAAATTTACATCTTTATTTAGTTTGAAATATCCAATTACAAAATAATGGAATGTATTTAGATTAAAATTTATATATTTAATTTTAGGTAATCTGTGTGTAGAATACACTAGATAGATAAGATGTTACTTCTTATAATAAACTATTATATGTGTATTGCAAAAAACATAAAAACAACAATTAAAATTAGTATTTAGAAAAAAAAATCAAAGAAATCCGATTTAAATAAAAAAAAATCTGATTTAAATCAAATAAATCTGATTTTTTTTTATTTAAAAAAAAAATCATGATTTTTTTCCAACCCTGTTTTGTTTTATATTTGTGTGAGTGTTTGCTTAAGCTATACAACTTTAATGAAAATTTTTTCTTTAGTTTCATGGTAGTAGTTGTATTATGTTTTTCATATTTTGTAGAATGTTATGAAAACTATATAATTTATTACAAACTTTGGTTTTATAATAAATTATGTAGTTTTTTATTAAATTTGGTATTAAAATAATTATACAGCACAAATATTTTCAATTTGAGTAATTTTCTTATATTTTTAGTAATTTTTATTTGTAGTAAATATACATTTTGCTTTATTTAGGATTTGGTGTTATTTTTCGATATGTATTGTAATATATATGTGGTCTTTATTTCCAAAATATGCTATACAATACTTTTGATGTTTTAAAATTATCATCAATGTAATTTTCTTGATTAAGATTTCAGATAGAATATAACAGTATCCAACGAACATGTCAAGAATTTTATTTATAGACCAGACCTGATATCCCTACCTTAGAAATTATGTTTTAGATTGCACCTGATTTAGTCTCTACCAACAAACACCATACTTAAAGCAGATTTTAAAAAGCAGAATATCTAATTTCAGCTTCAAAAGTTTAGCGGCAATAGTAGAAAGAATATTTACCAGTTTTGAATTAATTTAAACTGCATAATCGATTAGGGAAGGAAAAAGTAGATAAGCTCATATTTCAATAAAAATAAGAAATAAAATATTAATTTATAATATAATTTTTTTTACATTAAAATAAAATGTCTTGACACTTGAGATTAAAACATATATTTTGTGTTTTGATTAAAAATAAAAATTTTAAAAAAATTAGAAAATTGTTTCTGTTTTATATTGATTAATATCCAGTATTTTGTAGTTATTTTGTTATCAAAAAAAAGTTTTAAATATTAATAAAAAAAATGAAAGTTTTATATTATGCAAATTAACTTTATATCATGCATAAAAATATTAAACAATGATAGTTTGATTATTGAAAATACCAAAATGTCACTTGTATATCAAATATTTTTAATATTTTCAGAAATATCAAGATATTTACAAACTGACTTTACTATCTTTTTAGCAGCTACTTTTCAAAATATTAACACTAGATTTACGGATCCAGCCAATTTGGCTCATTAAAAATTTGATCACTATATATGCATAAAACTTTAATATCACTTTTCAAAAACATACATTGGTTTTTAGTTAAGTAATAAAATATATATAAACTTTCATTCTTCTTCCCTGCAGACCCCTTCATTTCGCATTATCAAATGTGGTATACCTATTTTCACAGTTGTGAGCCAATTTGACTCATAGAATGGTTTAACAGTTAATCGCATAACATGAAATTTATTGGTCGACTCAAGTAAATATTTCATGAAAAGATTTTATTTTCCAATTGGCTGAAGAGCTAAGAAGTAAACATAGAGAAGAAGTCGAGAACACTTCCATTCCAATGACACAAATTTGTGCTACTGATGCCCGGAAGAATTGTCAAGTTCAACAATCATGCAAAAAAACAGATGTATAAACTATTGTGCTAAATGTAATAGAAATGTTTGTGAAAAATGTGTTTCAAAAACAAATTTTATATGTAAAAAGTGTTTTCCATGAATTTTTTGATTAGAAACATTTTATTTAAATTAATTTGGAACTATTTTCTTCGCAAAAAACTTCAATTTTCTTGTATGAGTCAAATTGGCTTACTTCAGTAAAAATAGGTATATGATCAACATTCGTAAATCTAGTGTTAAATCTCCTTCTCCCTTCTTTTAAATATGATTTGTTTTTGTATTTTACTTTTTTCTTGAAAAACTTGTAAATGAATTATTTTTAAAATACATCCTTATAGATCCAAGTGGTGATATTTTTGAGGATGCTGATACATTGTCTCAAATTGAAGAAGATGCTTCACCACCTATTGTGGAAGAAAGTCCTAGTATGCCTTCCTTTCAAGGTTCTTTAAACTCTGAAAAAGACAAGTAGGTTAAAATATTATTTATCGTTATTATTTTTTAAATTTAAAATAGACTTCTTAATTTTGTAATATATAATTATAATATGATATATAATATATAATAAAGTATATAATTTTTCTAAATTTATACAGGGTTCTCACGGTCTTTAAAAGTCCTTAAGAACTCCTGAATTTTAGTTTTCATTTTTAAGGGCCCTTAAAACTGCTTAATTTATATCAAAGGTCCTTAAAAACTCCTTAATTTTTAAATTGGAATGCGATCAATTTCTCCATTGATGAGATCCACAGTCTCATGTAATTTCCTATTAGTTTTCTTATATGGTGAATATATAATATTTTGTATACTTAAAAGGTTTAAAGTATAAAGTCGGCTGCCCTTTCCTAATAGCTAACAGTCATGCAGATCTTAATTAAACGAAGGATGGAGGTTGGGGGTTTGTAGATATTTCAGTTACTTACGGAAGTTTAATTTTCCTTGCATTGAATGTAATAGAAAAGTCTAAAACTTTCTTCTTTCCCGGGCAACGCTGTGTATAATCAGCTAGTGTATATATATATATATATATATATATATATATATATATATATATATACATATATATATATTCATATATATACATATATATACACATATATATACACAGATATATACACATATATACACATATACACATACATATACATACATACACATACATATATATACATACATATATATATATATATATATATATATGAACTCTTATATAAATATAAATATCAGTCATTTTTAAACTCTCAGAAAGTACTGTTTATAATATTGTTTTTATTCACAATTTGTTTTTAGTTTGATCTCTCAAAAAACTTTAGATGTACATTTTTCAAAATTAGGTTTTGTCAAATATATTTATCTTATGTTACTTTTTAGGCATTTTTAACAAACTTAATTCTGAAATATTGTTGGGTATTTATTGAACATGCCTTGTCTGGTTCATAATCACTAAAATATGTTCCTCAGGAGATAGGGTTTATGCCGTTATGTAGTGTATTTCAGGTAGGTCCTTATAAAAAATTACTTTGGTCCTTAGAAAGTCCTTAATTTTTGTTCTGGAAAAAAAGTGGGAACCCTGTTATAACTTTCAGTACTTTATAGTGTAAAACTGCTAAAACTTTTCAATGTAGAATAAATAGACAGTTGCATTCTCTAGCTGAAAACCAATAAACTGAAATACATCTGTGTTTGTGTTATATTTCCTAATATGAAGAGTCATAAGAAATCAGGAGTAATTATAACATAAATTATCTTTTTATAAGTTGTTATGGTTTAAAGTGTTCTATCTTAATAAGGTAATACTAACATTAAAATGTTTGAACTTCACGTAGAAAAGTTATCTGACTGAAAGTTACATCCAAAACTATGACTAGCTGCTTTGCGAATTTTCAGATATACTGTAAGCAGTCATTAGACAGTCACAGTCTTTTTGGGTATGTAAACTATATGATTCTTGTAGAAAGAAGATGAAATGAAAATAAATTTGAATAAATACAATATTATGATATTATGTATATACTACATTTAACCCGTCATATTACGGGATCAGTAAAATTTTTAATTTTCCAGAATTGTAAAGTACCCTATGAGGCAGGTAAAAAAAAAAATGGTTTGTTTTTTGGCTGAGAATTATTTTGCAACAAAATATTACCTTAAGAAAATTATTTACGTAATATCTAAGTTTAATGATAAAATGTATGGAAATAATGCAGAAGATATATTTAAGTAATATAAAATAAATGATTGAATGAGAGGGTTAAAGGAATGACGTCATAATGCTAGAAAAAAAATGTTATTTTTACCTATTTATTATGTAATAAATTGATACATTTAATCGCCTGCTCTTAAAATGGGGCTTGATATAATAATGGTAATATGTGAATTTAATAAAATAAAAATAATAAAAATCATAAAAATTTGAAAAATGGTAAAAATTTATTTTAAAAATAATAAAACAACTTTAGGAATAAGAATTCAAAAGAAAAAGCAGAAATTATTAAATTAATTAGACATTTAGAAAAATTCGGCTACGTCGGGGGCAGAACCATCAACCCGAGAAGTACGACGATCAAATAGGCAGGTACTCTACCCTATGTACCAGGTTACACGTAGTGAAAGAAATGGTTAGAATATATAAGGGTCCAGTGAAAACAGTCTAGAAATTTTAATATTGTGCTCCACACTCGCCATTCTATCAATAATGAATTTAGTATAGAATAAGAGAGAGAATAAGGCTTGAAATAATAGCATTAAAAGCTCGAAAAGGGAGGATGAGGTGGATTTTGAACTAGCTTTGAATTTTGCTAACCCTAACTCATAAAAAATCCAATATGGATGCCTGTATCCATTCCAGGTACAACCACTTCATAAATTCGCGGACAGATAACTTAGGCTATTATTATATAGGGGATTTATTTATATACTTATGTACTTTCATATAAACAGAAATATTTTCCACAATTGCCTCTCACAAGTATGTATGTTTTTGTATTTCTTACAAAAGTATTACTCATTAAGTAGTGGCTATCTTGACTAGTTAAAAAGAAAGTAATTTTTCTTTTAATTGTATTAACGTCACTTACTATTAAAGTGTTAAACACTTCATTTCATGTATAATACTTAAACTGTTTTCACTCCATCTAAAGCTTTAATAGTGTTATTAATTGTATACTTTGTGTTTAATTATAGCATCATTGTGGATATTCAGGTTGATTCTCATAACCTTCCCTTGATAACAAATATAGATGGTGAGAAAGTTTTGCGCTTTTTTTGGCTTGATGCGTATGAAGATCAATACAAGCAACCAGGTAATTTAAACTAATTGTATATTTTGCTAATATTTGTGATAATACCAATTAGTACTAAAAGTCTGTTATTTGAGTTAAATTAGTTTTTTCTTTATAGATAAAACTACTTATAACTGTTTGGATTAGTATGTTTAAACTTTGTTTTGTACTGATGGAAGAGGAAAAAATCTTAACTTTTGACTGTAGTAAAAAATGTTTTTTGCTTTATTAGTTATTGTGTTTTAAGGAGTGCTTTATTTCAAATGACCTTTAGGCTTTTTACTTTCAATATTTTATATTAGCTATCAAGAATCAAAGTGGAAACTGATTTACTTTAGCATTAAAAATGTTTCCTTTTGGCTCAAAATTCCCCAAAAATACATTGGGTATGAGGAGGTCGTTTATTAGAGACAAATTATCATGTATAACATTACAACTTGTTGGGTTTTTTTTGTCTTCTAGGTACTGTTTATTTCTTTGGTAAAATCTTCTTGGAAGAACAGAAAACTTATACCAGTTGCTGTGTAATTGTTAAAGATGTACCAAGACGAGTCTTCTTTCTGCCCCGAGAAACGGTTAGTGATTAATTATAACAATATTTATATTTGTATGTATGTATATGTAGCTACCTGTTCTAAGTATTAGCAGGAACTGACAGCCACAAGAAGCTTCCTGAAAGAAAGTCAGATATGTTTGTTTGAATATAATAAATAAAAATGTAATTTATCAGATGGGGGGGAAATGATATGAAGTTTAACATATGTCTAGATCTGTATCACATTTTGATTAAATCGGTTAACTAGTTGAGATACTTTTAAATGTTTAATTGTATAGAATATTAAGCGGCAGAATCCAAGTTGCTTCGTGGATTGGCAATTTTTTTTTTATTTTATTTTATTTATTTTTTTTTTAACTTCAAATGACTCAAATTCCAAATGTAAGAGTTAAATGACCTCTTAAAAATTTTAATAACACAATAGTACTAACAGTAAAAAAAACTCTTAATTTCTCCTATTTTGCATTAAAAAAGTACTAAGGCATGTTTTCCAAAAGTATAGGATTAGAAATATCTCTCTTTTGCTACTTTATGACTGACACAGTTATAAAAAGTAAACACTTTCTTCTTAAAAGGGCATTTAATTGAGAAATAATATTAAAATGTGTGAACACTAAATTTTTATAAAAGGTTTATTTTTCAGTAATATTTGATTATTTTAAATCCTAATGATATTCACCTGTTGGCAAATGGCATTATGAGGACAGTAATAGTGCAAACAACATAAAAACTTTGTAAAATTTATCTAACCTAAATAGTATTGCATGTTTTAAATAGTTTAAAATTTTAATCTTCTGGAATAAAAACTTGATTATATTAAGGTATCCGTCTACGTTGAAAACGACATTTTTTGCCAAAAATCATAATTTTTATTTTTTATTTCTGTATTGTAAAATTTCAACTTTTAGGCTACTACATCTGTTTTTGTTTTGTCTTTATGGCATTTTAAAGAAAAGTTACAACTGTTTAAACATCAGTGATAGCTGTCAAAACAAACGGAAGTAGCGACTTCGGAACCAGAAGTTGTGAATTTAAAGCCTTTTAAAGAGCATTTTTTTGGACAAACTTTTTAAATTTTCATCAAGATTAGTTTAAACATTTGTCTAGTATTTTTAATAATCAGCAACTTGTTAATTAAAAAGTTTTGAAGCAAGAAATTCTGGGGAATTTTAAACATGTATTTTAATTTTTTAATAGTTAAAGTTGCTTTTATAAACTTCAAATGCGTTTTTCTCAGAACGATATTTTTAATAAAATGTTGAAACTTGAAATGTGATTTCTCAAAAAGTTCTTAAAATATTTTGTTGAAAACTATTATGAATGCTTTTGATAGTATTTACTAGTAAATGACTTAAGCTTTAAATTTGGATAATTTTTAATGATATTACACTCATAGTTAGATATAAAGGCAATGAAAATTCGTTAAAAATTCAATGTGTATGATTTTGAAGGATCAAAGTTTTTTACCAAATGTAAATTAAGCAAAAATTTCAGATGATTCACTAGTCCAGTGTATAAGAAATGTGTTGCATAAAAAATATTGAAATGGTTTAATTTATTAAAAAATTAGACCTTTTAAAAAAACCCTTTTTTTTTTACTTATTAGAAATTTTATAAAAACTTCTCCAGGAATAAATTTAAGTACAATTCTCTATGATAATATAAAAAACAAATCTAAAAATGTAAAAACATGAACTATTTTGTACGTTTAAAGAAAAAAGTTCTCCAAACATAGACAGATACCTTAAAGGGATTTGTTTTGTTTATCAGTACAATTTTGTCTGAAAGTTTCATGAAAGTAATATATTTATTTTCTGTTTAGCATTTTGATATGAAAACAAAAACATCCAGTGATGAACCCGTAACAATGCCTGATGTGTACTCTGAAGTGAATGCTTTGCTGGATAAAATGAAAATTTCTGAATTTCGAAGTAAAGTATGTTTGATTAGTATCATTACTTTCTTTTTGCTTAGTACATACAATATTTTTAAAGAGAAATTTTAGATTACTTTTAAGCCTCCCACTATATATATATATATATATATATATATATATATATATATATATTAAATAGCTGTATGACACCTGGGGTTTCCCAGGTTTCTAAATTCATTCCAGTATTTATCAGATGTCACAAAGGGTCAATAAAATGAAGTTAAAATACTGTGAATTTTTTTGTTGCATTTGAAAGTAATGGAGCACATGTGATAAATTTACAATACATGGTGACTTTCAAAAATGCATACTACTTTGTCTTTATGTTACATTTCAGGATTTGTCTTATTGCTTTTGTGTGCACAATATTACTAGTTTGTATGTTCATGTAGATGTAGTATGCACATAAACTTGTATTTTAGATTCATGAATACAATGTATGTGTGTATATATATATATATATATATATATATATATATATATATATATATATATTTATTTATATATATTTATTATACATGTTCAAATCTCAATATTATGCTCCTATTTGTTCTAATTTGTTGTTATGAACAAAGAAGTTAATAAAATTGTCTTGAAATCAAAATGTTAGCAAAACATGACTGCTTATTTTTGTATCAAAATAGTAGCAACAATTAAGTCTAAAAGTTTTTTATTATTTGTCTTAATTTTTGTTCAGTTTAATAGATAATTGGTTGATTTAATCTAATTGATTTTAGCCAATTTAAATTATTATAGATACTGTTACATAAGTTGTATAATTTTTTCAATTGCTTCACAATTGATTAGTAACTAATGAGTTACAATTTTGTGATTACTAGCATTTTTCTTAATGGTTCAGAGAAAGCAAACAAAACTTATGATCTCCAGAAATTTGATATGGGTTTCAACTTGTTAGTAACTTTTTTTTCATAATTAAGTATATTGGAAAAACTTCTAATTTAAATCTACTTTAAATATATTTTGATGAGACTTAAGTGCTTGTTTATATCAGTAAAAAAGTTATTCGTTTCATTCATATTTAAATACTTGTTTCTTTTATATGAAAAATTATATATTTTTAATAGTTTACTTTCTTTACTCCTGCATTTTCCTCTTTTTTTTTTGTGTGTGTGTTTTTTTTTTTTTTTTACCTCTGTGTCTGTATTATGCATATTACTACTACTACCATCTCTATTAAAAATTATTTTGACCAATGTTAAATACATATTAAATGCTAACTTATAATTAATACTTTGTGTCAGTTGTTATGCATATTTTATCAACTTATGAAATTTTTTTTTTCTTGCTGCTTTTCACTAGAAATCCCAGAAACATTATGCATTTGGTACATCTGAGATACCAGATGTGTGTGAATACCTTGAAGTTCATTATTCAGTAAGTTTAATTTCAATTCCAGTTATTTAAATTTTCTTTAAATATATTTGTGAAAATTTGTTTCATAATCTGTAAGTTATATTGCTTGCTTTTATACTGCTTGTAAAGTTATGACATTTTATAATCTTCTATATGATAAATTATGTTATATGCCAGTGTATACTTTTTATTTATTATTAGTATATCTCAATTAAATCACTGGATGAACATCTAGATTTAATTATGTAAAAAATAAAAAAATGAATTTTTTCATGCTAATACTATAATAAAATAATATTTTGTAAAAAGTAGTTGGATTTATTTACAGATATTACCAAATGTGTATTTGGAATTTTATATTTGTTTATTTACTTATCCTTTTTGCACCAAGCTGGCACAATGCCTCCAGTCATTTTCTCCATGCAACTCTGTCTTTGGAAAATTCTTGCCTCTTCCCATCATTTAAATTTTTATTTTATTTATTTACACGTATCTGAAATTTCACTACATACATATAGTTATACAGGCTTGCAGTTTCGTCACTTTTTTTTAACAATTGTTCACTTTCAGTCACTTTTTTCCTGGTGTATCACAGCAAAAATCTGTCGTTGAAAAAAGAAAATCTGAATTAATAACAAAATATTTTGATAAAAGACCAAAAATGTGATGCTCTAATTTTATTTTATTAAAATGTAATTAGTTATATAATTTCCAGAATTTGGTGATTTTAAAAAGTCGTAAAGAAGTTCCTGAAATCTACATTTGTACTGAAATGTGTATTTAATACATTAAAGTAATGTACATCAAAGCACACATTTCTCTTTTTCTTTTTCTTCACAATATTTGTTTAGATACTCTAATCTAGCTATGTACATATTTCAAAACCTCATTAATGTATGCAGAAAATTGTGATTATAAAATTAATGTATGTATTCAAATCTAATTTATAGATTTTCTTGAATAAAAAACAGTGTTGAGTGGTGTTAAACAAAATTTTTAACCTTTTTTATATTTGACACTAAAATCATGTCTTGCATGAATCATTTTATTTCGAGTTAAAATAAATAAAAAAATCTTAATAATAGCATCTGTAATCAAGAGTACAAAAAAAAAAATTTTTTTCCCAATGTTTAGTCACTTTTTAATCACTTATTCTGTATTATTTGTCACTTTTCTCATCTTTTTGAAAGTACCTCAGCAGTTGCAAGCCTGGTTATATTATAATTGTAAAATTCAAAAAGGTTTTTTATAATTTGTGGTAACTATTTTTTTTCTGTTTGTTAAAAATTTACCCATTTCATTTTGCTTAGCCTTTTTACTTGTATTAAAAAAATGCTAAACTGCGAAGCAAATTGGAGATTATATGAGCTTTAAATAGCTTGGCACATTAAAAATTCTTTTTTAAAAAAAGCTGATAAAAATTGTTAATTTAAATATCTATTTGATGTGCTTAATTTAAAATTTTAATGCTTAGTAAAAGAATTTTGCTAAGTTTAAACTTTATTTAACGAGCAATGGTGTGATTTGTTTCTTTTTTGTGGAACAAGTGCCTTACATAATTGTAAATCTATTATTTAGCTTCTGTATTTAATTATTTTTTCTTTCTTTGTGTGTGCTTTTTAAAAATATATTATGTACAGTAGAGTCTCTATAACTTGATCTTGATTGTTCAAATTTCTCATATTGGACTAACAAAAAAAATAAAAAAATAAAAATAAATAAATAAATAAATAAATAAAAAATAATAACAATAATAATAAATTTATTTCCAAAAAAATGACCAACACATGAATAAATTATTAAATCTGTTTATTGTTATTTGACTGGTTTCATGTTCACTAGCACACCGAAGCTATCAGCAGAAATCCTACCTCCTAAAGAAAACAGGTTTTGTACTCTTCCCAGGTTTTGTGGCCATCTAGAATTGTGTTGTTTCAACTTGGAGAGAAAGTTATTCAGCCAGATTTCACTCATTCTCTTTTTTCCTCTACTCCAAATGTATGTTCAAACTTTCTGAATATAGTTTAGTTGTACAAATTGTAGCTCAATTAGTTAAGTAAAGCATGCAGAATATAAGTCACCTGAGGGATTCTACAAAAAGAAAAAAGGGAATTATTCTATTAAAAGTGAAATTAAAAGCATTAAAAAGACTGGATCAGGAGACTCTTAAAAAACTTGCAGTCAAATATGGCATGGGTGAAGTTAGTTTTTGGATTGAAGTACAAGCAAATTAGAAGTATTTTCTAGTAACAAGTACTCAGACTTATTGTTAGACAGAAAAATCTTTGACAATGTGATGCTAAGATGGTGTGATATTGCTGCATTAAAAAGGAACAGAGTATTTAAACAAAAAACAATTGACAATTACTTTTAAGATTAAATTATCTTCAGCAATTAATGTATAAATTTTATGCAGGTACATTTTTTATTGAAATATACTTCAAAATTTAAAAATTGTGTTTATGTGTTGTTAAATTAATCATTTTTCAATATTTCAAGCTAAGTTCAGTCCCATCCACCTCAAATAACTGAGACTCTACTGTATTCATCTATTTATATATACACTTTATTTATTATTACCTTACTTTTACCTTTCTAATTAATCTCCTTAGGCAAAGCATCCACCCCTTCCGTCTACTTTAAGTGGCGCTACTTTTAGTCATGTCCTTGGGGTTGATTCAACTAGCCTTGAATTACTACTATTAGAACAGAAAATAAAAGGACCATGCTGGTTAGATGTACATGCACCTCGTAAGCCAAAAAATGATTTAGACTCTTATAAATTTCTGTAGTCTTTAAATGTTCAATTTTTATAATATCTTAACTGCCATACACATGTATATATATATATATATATATATTACTAGATTCATCACTGAATGTGAAATTTTTTTTCTTTTCAGAATTATCTTCTCCTCCTGTTAGTTGGTGTAAAATCGAGGTAACTTATGTTTTAAGTTTTTATTTTGTTTGTTTTCAATGTGAATATTCATTCATGTGAGCAAAAAAACTTAAATGTAATTTTTTTTAATTATCTCTTTGAGAGCACAAATTAAAAGTTTTGGTATTTTGTACGCTTTTAAAAGAGTTTAATAAGCTATCTGAACAAAATGACCTTGATTTCATATTAAATAATAGTTGACATTAAATATTAGTAAAGTTATATTATAATTATCTTTTAAAAATAATTCATATTTTAATATTAATTTGTATAAAGTATTAAAATATTTTAATGATTAGTTAGAAAAGATTGTAATATTTTGTATTTCACTATGACTTGCACCCATTTTAAAATTTAAACCAGAGTCAGTCTGCATATAACTGTCTGTCTACAACAAAAGTAATTCACCCACAAACATGTCTGTCACTATCTGTTGCTGTGGGAAACGTAACATAAGAGTTGATAAGTTGTGTTTTAAAGATTTAGCAAATTTATGGGAACTAGGCTTGTAGTACAGAAATAATGCTTAGTCCCCTCTCTTTCTATTTCTGTGGTCCCAATTCAATCACTTAATTGTAAATTTCTTTGTTTTTCCTTTAAACATTTTTATGCATAAGAAATTTTATTTACTTTGAATCTCTTTTTCAATTTCATTGTAAAGCTCATTAATACTTCATTAAACAGAGATACAAAAGATATATTTGTGGAAGAACTTAATGAATTAGGGAATGGCAATAAATATCATTTCAACATTCATTACAATAACAATTGTTAGAAATTAGAGTGTTTTAATACTTTGCTTGTACAACCTTTTATAAACGAAGTCAGTAAGGCCCTTCTCTCACATTATCCTAGACGAGGATGATAGTTATGAATTATAACAGTAAGTATGTTAATAAGAAATCAAGCCCAAATACTTAGAGATAGAAAAAAAATGTTAAGGTAAATTAATATAATGATATTATTCCTAATTTCCTTTAGTCTATATTTGTACCTAATGTTTTCTGTGATATTAAAACCATTTGATTTATTCTTAGTTTAATATTTTAGTTTCTATAAAAATATATATTCTCGATTGAATTATAATATAAATTGTAGTATCTTTATTACATGAATTTTTTTTTCTTCCAGGCATTTGTTACTAAAGTAAAAAATATAGCTTGTTGTAGTGAATCACTTCCTACACCTCCTGTAACCCTCATGTGCCTTAATTTGACTACCTCACTCAATTCTAAAAATCAACAAAATGAAGTAAGTGCTTTCATGTGACTTAAATTTATTTTTTTCTATTCAAAATTTTGAGTATTAATAGCTGGCATACAAAACACCATAATTTGTATTATATATAATGTGTAGGTATGAAGCAAAAAATTGCCGATATTTCTATGCTCTAATTGCCTTAACTAGATGTAACCTTTACCGACCATTGGCAATTTGCATCTGCTAAAGCTAAATATTATTGCTGTAAATGTTTTATTAATAAAAGTATCTATTATTTTTCAAATTTAGTGTGCTCTCTGTAATTGAAGTACTAAGGCTTCATTTATTGCTTAGATATTTATTTGAATGAAAATAGTCTGATAGAAATTAAAAGCAGTTAAATTTTTAAAAATAGTCTGTCCAACTTACCACACATGAACAAAATTATTAATAATATATTATATTATGCTTAAGTTTAATAAAATTCTTTTTTAATTTTATAAAAAAAATTTTTAATTTTCCTTGTTTTCTGGAAATTAAATATTATCACAATAACCCTAAATGAAGGCTTTTCTTAAAAATTTAAAATTTCTTTAATTTTGCACTAAAATAAATCCAAAAGTTTAAAATGTATTTATATATTGTATATAAATGCAATTTCTTATAATTTTCTTAAATAAAAAAATCCACTTTAATGACAGTTTTTTTTTGTTTTTTTTTAATTATATGATTATTAAATGGATAAATGCTAGTTTGTTTTATTGAATATTTTTTAAATTTTTCTAGATTGTTGGTGTGTCTTGCTTATCACATTCACAGTTCCCATTAGACAAAACTGCTCCTTCACCCAAATATCAGAATCATTTTTGTGGTATTTATTTTTCAATTCTTTTTCCCCGTTTATATTTTTAATATATCTTGTTTTTTTATCTAATTTTTTTCTCTGACTCTGTAAAAATAAATGAAATTGATAAAAATAGCAGATATTTCTATATTTTATTTAAACAATATGCATAAATTCATTATCCTATTCACCTCATCTACATCAGTAAAAAAAATGAATAAAAATGTAATCCACCCTCAAACTAATAAAATAAGTGGCTGTATTTTTGCGTTATATTAATAGTTTTTTGTTTTAAACATTCTTTAATATTTTTTCATTTTAAAAATGAAAATTAAAAACATAATAGTCATACAGTTTAAATAAAACAGTAGTTAATATAAAGAGTTTATGTGAACTTTGTTAAGAAAGATAAAAGAAGTTCAGTGTCATTACATTATTTGTTTATAGTTGTCAAAATTAATTATATCATAATTTTAATTCCATACTACTTACTCATTACTTTTCGTAATACAAATAGTAATAAGTTTTAATTAAAACATATAAAATTTACCTCCTAACAATATTGTCTTAATGTTTTGTCAATTTTCTGTACATCTCGATATTTTAATGTATGATACAATATTCTTGTCTCAAAATTTCATTTAAAGAAGAACTTGCTCTATTCAGGATCTTATAATTCTTTTGTGAAGTAAAGCATATACATTCAATATTAGTTACTTTTGCTTAAAAAATGGTTATACATGAGTATTTATCAAATATTTCCTGTAGTTCGTTATTTAAGCATCTATGTAATCAAATATGTTCTGCAAAATCTTTGTTTCATACATTGCATCTTGATTGATATAAGTAGTGAGTAAATTTTTTTTTTAAAAATGTCATTTTCAGAATGAATGTTTTATTTTAATGATTGTTTTATTTTGTAACATGTCACTGAAAAGAAAAAAATATGTATATGTATATTTTTTAATTACGTTTATATGTTTTAATAAAAATTTTAATATATTTAATGTATTTCTTTTATTAGTGTTGACTAAACCAAGTGACAGTATTTTTCCTTATGACTTCAAAGATGCTATAACAAAGTATAATAATACAAAAGTAGAGAGAGTCGATTCTGAAAGGAGTTTACTTATTTATTTTCTTGCTAAACTTCTTAAAATGGATCCTGATGTTATAGTGGTTTGTAGTTTTCTTTTAAATGTCTTACATTTACTTAGTGAAACATTATCATTTTACTAACTTTCATATATAAACATATTTTATGATTTCATAATTAAGAAATGTAGTTCTATTTCTTTAAAGCTTCTCAAGCATGATTCTTTACTTTAAACAGGGTCATGATATTTTAGGATTTGATTTAGATGTTCTTCTTCATCGTTTATCTGTTCATAAAATACCAAACTGGTCCAGAATTGGTCGACTCAAGCGTGCTGGTTTGCCACGATTAAATGTAAGATCATTTTATTATTTTTTAAAGTTGTTTTCTGTTTTAGTAAAATTAATTTTTTTATTTTGCATATCAGTTTTTACATTTAAGTAGCATTTTTTATATAATATTAATGATGGAATGCTAATAAAGTTTCTGAATTCACATTTCTTGTACACACAAGAGGTGGAGGTGGATGCCTTTTAGACTTTTTTGCAGTGATTTGAAGCTGCCCAGACAGTTCTGGACAGATACACTGATCCCAACTATTATATGTACATAGACAAAAAATGCATTAACAACATTAGAATCTTTTTTAATAATTAGTTTTAAGTAGATACATAATAATAATAAAAAAAAAGCTAAATGATTAAGGATCAGCAGAAAAAAGGTTATTCTGTTCATGCATTCTTTTGTGTTGTATTGTAAAAATATAAAAAAATTTTTAATGTAACAAAATATTTTATGATATATATTCATTAACCCTTTTGCACCTACTATCACAAATACGTGCCAGCAAGAAACACACTCACTTCCTGGTCGTGCTGGCGTGCCAGAGTGTTTTCTCTTTCACCCCCGACCGTCACATATGTGTGCCAGTGTTGTGGAACATTTTAAAAGCTATAAGCTTTGACACAAGATGGCATTGTATGTCCATATGGATTTAGATACATGTAGATTTGACTTTGTACTCAATAGGAGAGTAGTATGATATACATACAAGTGGTGTTTGATTATATAAACATGAGGGAAAAGGAATGTTTCCGATTGACATGTTTAATGACGGCTCTTTAAATTCCCACGTGGTGTTTGTTTATGTAAGCAGGATAGTTTTATTTTTGCTAAAGCATTGTGTATTTCGTTTTGCAGTCCAGTTTTTAGTACAGAATTAGATCTGACAGACTTGATTTTTTTTCTCTTTTTATTGTTAGATTTTCGAGGTGTCGAAAGTGTTTAACTGAGCTTGAAATAGCTGAAATGAAGCAAAATATTTTAGATTTTGATTCTGAAACAGATTAGGATATTAGTAATAGTGACACTATAATATATTCTGATTGTTCTTTATGTTCATAATGGATCTAGTGATTCTAATGATGAGGAGGACATTTCTGACAAAGAAATTGATAATGTTTTGTTTTTTCACATTCCGGAAAAATCCTCCAAAACGGCAAATGAGTTACTACAAGTGCAAAGATTGCTTGTAGATCCCTGTTTTTAAAATTTTTCATACAAAAAAAGTTTAAATAACATAATATTCAGTTTTGCAATGTTAAAAGTCATTAAATACTAAGTAAAAAATGAAAAAAAGTAAAGTGTAAAATATATATTTAAATAAGAAATAACATAAGTAAATAAAGTATCTATAAACATATATAAATCCCATTCCGTTTAAATACTTTATGCAGCATTATTAAATAACGCATTGCTAATTTGTTAATTTCATGAATTTAGGCTTAATAGCAAAATACCCTCCGGCCCAGGATACTCACTCGTGAAAGTGACTGCCGGCCTCAGAGAAAAGCGCACGTTTGTGCTTCCCGTTGCGAAAGGGTTAAAGTATAAACATAGTTATTGAGTTTTAATAAAATAAACTCTGATGCACTTCTGAGAAATGTTGTAAATTTACAAATTTTAAAATTTTATTAATATTTTTTTTAGATTGCTCAAAGTGGTATTGCTGAAAAAAATGCTACATGTGGTAGACTTCTGTGTGATGTTAAAATTTCTTCCAAGGAACTGATTCGTTGCAAAAGCTATGATTTAGAAGAACTCTCAAGCTATTTATTAAATCAAAAGTTCAGTGAAATTCCTCCTGAATGTGTGCAATCACAGTACATGTATGTATTAATTTACGGCCAATTAGAGTATAGCTTATATTTTTATTGATAAGTTTGTTTTTAAAAAATGTTGTGAAATATAATGTTATACTATAAAATAGTCTTTTATCTCTAATTCGTTGAAAAAAAAAAAAAAGGGAAAATGTCTACACTGCTGTTTCACTAAGGATTATTTCCATGTATGACTTTGCTACATATCATAACTTCACTATGGTAATAAATATAATTAAAAAAAATTAACACCTCAAAAAATTGCTGTGTGCCATTTGTATGCTAGATATATGTATTATTTTTAGCAACTTCTAAAATTTATTTAGAACGTCTAAAATTACAAAAGTAGTCTTTTAAAAATTTTTAATTTTAATTTTTAATTGCTTTTATTTAACTTCTTATGGGTATCAGTTAAAATTTTGTTATCAATTTTTAACTATCTTTCTGACTAGCTAAAGATCTGAAATTTTGTGCATAGGTTCATTTCTGGGGACAATAGAATATTCAATCGTAAAAAAAAACTGGATTGAAGGTAACAAAAATCAGATAAATGCAAACAGCTCTTCAGAGTACTTAGAATCCTGATTGCAGAGATTTTAAATTAGTATTGTCATAACTAAAAACTCAAACTAAAATTTTGATACAGACAAAATTAAAATAATGACTCCTGTTCAAAAAAAAATACATGTATGTAGCTTTATGCTCGTGTGAAATTTTAAAGTTCTTTTTATATTTTTAAAAACATTTCAAGATTTTTTTGTTTTTTGGTATATTTGTGATTTTTTTTATATAGAATTAAGTAGTACTAAATTAGTCATTTTTCTGGTTTTATTACAATGAATAATTTTATATATTAGAGCTTTTATAATTGATTCAAACATCTCATAGTCTATCTTTTCAAAAATGTAAAGTCTATACTTAAAAAAAAAAAAATGCAAAATTTCAAGTATCTGATAAAAGATTTAATATAAGTTGAAAAAGTTACAAACGAAAATTAATTTCAAAAATTTTAAACTAAGAGAGTCAAAAATAAAATGAATGTAAAAATATTTAAAAAAAAATTGCTTTTACTTAATAAAAAGTGATAAAAATGCACTTACAAGTAAAAAATAGTTTTAAAACAACACATGAAGAAGAAATTATGTGAAAAACTTCTATTTGAAAATTGCTGATTTAGAAAAATTGCATAAGAAGCTTCTGTAGGATAAGGGCCAGTTTTTCAGGTGGGTAAAAATAAAAGCTTGTAGCACTCAACACATAACAATTAAATATCACATTAGTATTGTAATATAAATATTCCCTTATACAATTATATCTGTATTGAAAGTATATTTTACTTTGATTCCAAATGCACCAAACATTTTTTGGGTGCTTAACCCATCAATAACAGCTGGTCCTTATCCTATAGAAGCTCCTCATGCAATGTCTCTGTATCAGCACATTACAATTTTCATATAGCAGTGATTTGTGCAATTTCTCTTTAATGTGCTGTTTTGAAAATGTTTTTTTTTTTTTTTTTTTTTACTTTTTAGTACATTTCTTATTGCTGTTTTGTTAAATAAAAGCATTTTTTAATGTAAATACCTTTTTAAATTTAATTTGTTATGTGTAACTGATACTACTATGTAATTTTACAATATTAAAATAGTTAATGTTTAAATGAGACGTCAGTCATTTTAAAAACTAGTCCTCTGGGGTAAAAGGCATAGGTAAATAAATGAAAAGGATTAAAAATTTTTAAAATACAAGCTACAGTCAATCTTTGATAACTTGACTTCCTATAAGTCGAATAATCCGCTAACTCGAACTTTTAATCAAGTCCCGAATCATTTCTATACTTTTCTTTAAAAAACTGTCTCGATAACTCGAAGTGAACATCTTCTAAGTTGAAGTTTTTGTGATAGATTTCCCCAGTAAAAAAAGGCATTTCTGTTCAAAACTTCGAATACCAGTCCATTCTTGACCTTCAAGAACGAAGGTTCTCAAAGGTCACGAGCGAGCACAGGATGCTATTCACATCTTACAACAATACCTGGAGACCACCGAAGGTACAGACAACATCCTATTTAACTGTGTTAAAAAATTAGGTGACTTTGTGAATGCCAACAACCTTAAAAATAATTGCCATGTAAATCTCATTTGAAAAAATGAGATTTACATGGTATGTATTTAATTAATATGTAATGAGGCCAAATTTCTGTAGTTTTAATAAACCTTTTAAACCTATTCTTCTTTTGTTGTTTACATAGGCTATTAAAAAATTGAAATGCATACAACTATAGTATTATGGCATATATCAAACCATTTAAACCATGTTGACCCATCTTAAGTGCCAGTTGAAAGGAATGGTAGGTAACTTCGATAACTCAAACTTCGAATAAGTCGAATAATTTTGGAGGTCCCCTGGGACTTCCAGTTATCGAAGTTCAACTAATTTATAAAATTAAGCTAATCTTTAATTTTGGAATTAAAGTCACTTTGTGGATATATTTACAAGGAATTTTCCATGCAAATTATGTTTGAATGTAGAAAAAGTAATTTCACATAAGAATCTACAGCATCCTGTGCCTCATCAAAAGAAAAATTCTACTTCATAAATAATGGGTGTATATTCGTTATGAAGGGAGGTTATGTGAACATATGTGAAAGATTATCTTATTTAAGACTGCATACAATTTTTATACTCAGCATTTATTGCTACTTCATCAGGATTTTAAATTTGATCATATATTGTAGGTCCTCAAAGCATCTAATCCAGCTGATTGATTTTAGCATGAGACGAGCTGAACTTATCCTGAATATAAATTGTGAGCTTAATATTTTGCCTCTAGCTCTTCAGATAACAAACATTGCTGGTTGTATCATGGTAAGTTATAAAATTGATTTTTTTACAATTGTTTTTATTGTGAATTTCCATAACTGTTGAAAAAATAATTCTTATATTTATCTTGCTTTTTATTCGCTAATATTTTGAAGAGTATAAAAATTATTCTGAAGATTTTATTTAAGAGAATGTTCGTGTAGAATTTACTGCAATTTCTAATTTGTTGGGTAAAAACACTGCTTTAACTCATTTTGTGGTCTGTTGAATAAAAATTTTCTGCAGGCATTCTCTTTATTTTGTGTAGTTATTTTTATTGTAAATTTTCTTACCTAACTCTTATTTTAAATAATAAACTTGAAAATTCCAGATTTTTCCATTTAATGCTATATATATATTTATACATTAGTATAATGTTGTTTTCTCCAAAATATTCATACACAGTGATAAAAATTATGCAGTCATATACTTATATATTGTTTTAATGTATATTACTTTTTCTTCTCCAAATTATTCTGCTTGCCATGAATTTTGAGATATTTTCACATTTTGGTTGGCTTTAAATACATTGAATAAATTTTTAAGATATGTTCTTTAGGATCTGCAAATGTCTTTAAATGATTAATTTGTTTTGCTTTTAGAGTCGAACACTTTTAGGTGGTAGATCTGAACGAAATGAATATCTTCTTCTGCATGCATTTAATGCTAAAAACTTCATACCTCCACCCAAAGTACAAGGAAAAAAACAGCAAAAGGTGATTATATAGAAAATTAAATCCTATCTTATTATTTTAATTAGAAAAATGTGTAGTTAGTGTGTGTACGTATGTATGTACATAGTTACAAGTGTATCTGAAAGTAATTTTTGTGCGATTTTATTTTTTTATGGCAAAATTTGGCAATTTTCTTTTGTTCTTTTTTTTGTGTGTGTGTGTTGGTGAGTTCGTAAACACCAAAATTAATTCATACTGACTTCAGCCCTCATATTTAGTGACTCTTCTTAATGCATTATCACATGACTAACCACTAAAACCCCAATTGGCTACCTCACACACCTATAAATAACCAAGTATAGGCTTTTTCTCCAGAAGCCTTCAAAACGACTTGCTAAGTAAAACTGATTCTTTTTTCAAAATTCTGTTCTTTGTTCTCTCAACCTCCTTACTTACAACTGCACCCTAGCCAATGTGGATTCTCTTACCTTTGTGATGGGCTAAATTGCCCATTACATATGCTTATATATATTTAATGAGCAGACTGACTATTAAAGTATGCATTAAATTAAAGCATTAAGACATGTCATATTCTGTAGAAGTTCTTTCATTAAGCAGATACTAAAATAAGGAAAATAATAACAATCAGATCTTTTTAAAGAAATTAATCTTACAAGGATGTTTATATGTATGCAAGCACTCCACTTAACCCCAAAATACTTTTCAAGAGAGTATTTATTATTGTATAAATATTTATTTTCTTATATGTGTATTAGCATTTATGATATTAAAGATCATTGTCTGTCTTTGTTATTTCTACATTAAAACTAACTTTAAGACATGAAATTGTACATAAAACTTGATTTAAAATTTTTGAATTATTGTTGTCTTATTCTTTATAGATAGAAACTGCATTGTTAATAACCATAAATCTTGTATTAATAAGTCATGGTATTAAAATTAACATTTTTCAGGATCAGACAGAGGATGATGATTTAGAAGCTGTTGGAAAAAAGGGAAGAAGAAAACCTGCATATGAGGGTGGTCTAGTTTTAGATCCAAAGAAAGGTAAATAAATATAAATTTCTATTTTTGATTCTAAGCATAGATCAGGGATGGGCAAACTACGCCTGCCAGAAGGGCGTGGATAAAATTTTAAGTTGCTGGTCCGAGACAAATTAAAAGAAATATATATTTATACATTATATATCCATCTCCTTTACTACTTTGTTTAAATATTATATCTCAAATTTATTATTTCACACCAAAAAAGTCAGCGGTATATTTGCTTTTTATATGTGAACAAGTGTTTTCAACTTTGAACATTATTAACCCTAGATATTTGACCATATACATACATGCATGCATGCTCACTACTCCTGACTGTTCATAACACTTCCCACCCCTACCCCCCAGTTTTTTTTTCTTTTTTTTTTAATTTACCCAAATAATCTTTAAATTCTTGATTTTTATTAGTTAGATTTTAGTAAGATGTTACATCTTATTTGTTTTAACAACTATCATTAAAGTCAAAATAATTGGGATTGAAACAACCATCTGTGCTTATTTTTCTACATTACAAAGAAATCCAAAATATAATAATCTTTTAGAAGTGTAATATCTTGAAAACAAAATATTAATTCTGTATTTTTTTTAAAATTACACTTACTTTTTTTTCAGGCTTCTATGACAAGTTCATCCTTCTTATGGATTTTAACAGTTTGTATCCCTCTATTATTCAAGAATACAATATATGCTTCACTACCATTCCTCGTACTCCTGATACAGAGAAAAACTCTGAGGTAAGAAAAAGTTGAATTTTCATTTATTCATTTATTTTTTATTAGACCAGGGCTAGGCACATATGAATTCTATTAAGTTGATATTACAGGTTTTCATGTATTACTAAAAGTTTGTCCCACTGCAAGCACAGTATTATTTTTACATAGTATGAAACATATTCAATGTATTTAATATAACTACAAATTTTATGACAGTATTCTATAAGTATATATGTAAAAGAAAATTTAATTCAAAAAAGAAAAAACAACATAATTCCTTCAAATATTTAACTGGAAATTTTTATAAAATGTATAGCTTGTAAAACATGTTGGGGGAAATTCGGCAGAAAGCTTGGACTCTAGTATCCCCACTCTGGACACTTGTGAAAATAAAATTACAAATTTTTCCTTTACTTTCTGTTTACTGTGAAGATATTGCAGCATGTTCTCTTTGACTCTCAAACAATCCTGAAACTGATGTGATTCTTTTTCCTCATATTTGAAATCTTTAAACAGCAACTTGCATAGTAAGCTACTTTGACATCACATTGTAGGAAAGTACCCTAATTTCCTACCTATAATCCGAGGATTATATGTTAAAAAACTTTAAATTTTCTTCTAATGCTTATTATACGATGCTGCATATTATCTGCTGCTAAAAATTATTTTTATAAAATTTACAAATATCTTTCCTAAAGAACAATAGATATCAGCACCTGCTCATATTTACAGCTTTTTTTTTTCTTTTATCAAGATAAAAATCATTTTCAGTCAAGGACACAGTGGTTTTGATAAAAATTCCGGATTAAATTAATATTTTCCATTTTGGTATATTTATTTCTATCAAGAAATAACACTTGTATAATCTGGAATGGCGACACTTTGCTGCATTCTCCATTTGATTTTTCACTTTCAGCTTGCTAGATGGCGCCATATCTACCAGTTTAAAATTTTAACACAGATCGCAAATAACCATATTAAATTAAAATAAAAAGATGCATTTTAAAAACTCTATTTTAACATCTTTTTTATTTGAATATGCGTTCGACCATTTTCTTTGTATCATTCTTTGTGTACGAATCACTGTAAATTTTTAGAATATATCCTTACTAAATCCATCCAAATTTTCACTTTAATTTTTTTTATTATTTAAAGAAAATTTTATCATTAAGAAAAAGTTTAAATTTAATTTTTTAACATTAGAAGATATAACACTTTTTTTTACCACATGCCTTTCATTTCCTTGAATCACTTGAAATTAAAGTGGAAATTTAATCTGCAGATTATATGCCGCTCTGGTTATACAATATTTTTCTCTGAAAAATCACAAAATTCGCACCTGCAGATTATAGGCAGGAAATTAGGGTACTAAAAAAGGTAAAGGCTCCAGAGAGCATATTTGCAATATTTGTTTGCAAAAGAAATTTAATGTTTGTTTTTATTTAAAGAAGTAATTCTGTAGATTTAATCTACTATTTCAATTTTTCTGCATAACATTTGATTTTTTAAGTGTACTTAGCCTACTGTAATAACTTTGAAACATTTATTTTATTTTATTATTTTTAGAGAAGTAATTTGTTTTTACATCTCTCTTGCCTTCTCTGGTGACTAGCAATTGTACTGACCCTTCCTGTTTCAACATCTTCCTGTGAAAGAGGTTTCAGTTCAGTGAATGTTATCAAAAACTAACTACGTTCAAATTTAAGGAGAGAATCTTTAAATAGCCTAATGTTTATACACTTAAATGGACCAGCTTTGCAGGAATCCAATCCTCAGAAGTCAGTTGATAGATGGTATTTCAGAGCAAACACTCAAAAACACTTTTTTTTTTTTTTTTTTTTTAAGATTTATAGTTACATTACCTGATATAATTTTCCATTGCATAATCTAATCAAATAAAGATTTTCCTTGTCCTTCTCCTGTTGTAGAAAAAACCCTATTTGATTATGAGTGGTCCATGTTTCATTCTGCAGTGAATGCATTATAGTCATTAAGTTGTTTGGTTTGGTTTGGAGCGCTACAGTCTACTTTTTCCAACACGAGGGCTAATGAGACCGGGACTTACTGCTTAAAGCCGACTCCGAAAGGCTACGAACATCCATGCCGTAGTGGGATTTATTATGTCGGGGTTATTAAGCTGAAGAAAGAACTTGTGCCATCGGCTCCTAAGAATTTTTCCTGGCTGCTAACATTTTACAACTTTTGTCAGTCGCTGCTCAAGGCACCAGCAGTGCAAAATGCATGTGGTTTATTTGTATCAAAAATAGCAAAATATCTAGACATAACCGTGAATAAATGTGACAAAAATATAAAAAAAAAAGATTCTAAAATAATTTTTTAAAGGAGGTATGTATTGTTATTGTTGTAACTCAGTATGGTTTAGTAGGAAAACCTACTAAACTCCATCACAATATGTGACTGGTCCATGGCTAAGGCAAATATCTAGCTTCACTTTGAACAAGGAACCATAAGGGCCAAAGACTGACTTAACCTCAAGAATGGGTCCTTATAATTTAGAAGCTAAGATCAAGCAAAAGACTCCCAGTCTTGGCCTGCCACCTCTAGAAGAAAGCCCCATGTATCTGAACAAAGAACCATACCTACCCAGTGTTGCAATATCATGTCAATATATATAAATTGATTTTCGTTTTACTTATTTTAGTGCTTGCCATAATATCAGCTGTTCTTTCAACGTGGTTTCCGCGCACCTGGAAAGTCATGGAAAATAATGGATTTAGACAATGGATTAATTTTGTCATGGAAAGTCTTGATTTTTCAAGTAAAATGAGTTAAAGTCGTGGAAAGCCATGAATCGGCTAAACTACCGATTAAAAAAAATGCATTGAATTGTTTAATTCTATTTTTACTTGTCATTTGGCTGAAGTTACTGAATTTGGTATTTATGTATTATCCTATTGACCCTATTGCCAAGTAAAATTTGTTCACTAAGGAAACTCAAAGCAAGAAAGCTTAATGGGTGGGTAAATGTATATTATTCTGGTTTTTTCTTAAATTGTGGATTAAAATTTTATTAATATAATAATAATTACTTTTTAATAAAAATTAGTTACGATTTTTGCACAAAATATAAGTTTATCTCTAGGGATATTGTATATAAACACTATAGGGTTATATTTGACTATTATTCATGGTCACCTGGATAATACCAAAGTACCCTGAATTCAAATTGGAAACATTTTGATTGAAAAATTGCTATATGATTAAACTTAGGTATGTAGATACAACAATTTATTTTTATGTATGTGAATTTATTAACAATTATAAAGTAAGTTTATAGTTTTTTTATAACATTCCTGTAATTTCTCTATAGCATATATTTTATTTGTATGTACATCAGAAGTTTTATTCATATATACTTTAACGAAAGCTTTTTGAAGTCATGGAAAATGATCTGCTAAATCATGGAAAGTCATGAAAAGTCATGGATTTGAGAAATTTTATTTTGGCAGATACCCTGTTTCAAAGTTTGTCTGGCCGATTGGTTAGGGTGTTGACATTTGGTACTGGAGTTCGTGGGTTCGAATACCACTACGGCATGGATGTTCGTAGCCGTTCAGAATCGGCTTTAAGCTGTAGGTCCCGGTCTCATTAGCCGTTGTGTAGCAAAACAGTAGACTGTAACACTCCAAACCAAATCAAAGTTTGTCTGTCTTTTCCCACTTTTAAGAATTCTCTGTCTGTATAAACTTAAAATATGTCTTATATTAGAATCTTTTTCGTGTCTTAATATGTTTAAAAATTTGTTTTGAAAAAGTTAATTGCAGTTTTTGATTTAAAGAAATCAGTCTAAAGTACAAAGATTAATTTATGTATCTAATTGATGAAGTAATAAAATTATTATTTCTCTTGTGTATAGGAGGATATTCAGGTTAGTCTTCCTGATTCTGATGTTGAAACTGGAGTTTTGCCTGCTGAAATTAGAAAGCTGGTTGAGAGCCGAAGGCAGGTGAAACAAATGATGAAAGCAAATGATATAACCAAAGACAAATATGCTCAGGTAATTATATGTATGGATGTGTGAAAATATTTTAAACTCTGTCCTTAAAGTTATTGAACTGATTTTTATCTGAAAATTTTTTTTTCACACACACACACACACACACACAAAATTTAGTTATTTACTAAATTTTAATTAATATAATTGTAATAAATTTAATACAAAGCAAAATTTAACTAGCAACAGTTGTAATTTCCTCATTGGTTTTTATTTCTGGTCTAGTTTTTTTATATAAATATTTTATAAATGGGAAATATGATAGAGTAAATTAAAATTATATGAACCAATTTTTCGTGCATATTAATTTTTTTTGTTTTATTTTCATATTCATTTATGTATTTAAAATATATGTTCTCCAACTAAGATTTGTATTAATTTTTCTAACAAATACTTAAAACATTTTCTTGAAGAATAATTCTTGTGATGCTTTAATTTGATTACAATTTTTATGTTGAATATTTTTCAACCACAACACAGTAAAAAGAAAACATTATTCTTTTATTAATTAATAGAAATAATAAATTGAATTAATTGTAAAAATAGTAATTGAAATATTACAGGTTACCTAAGTTTCATTTTACCCTCTGCAATTTGAAGTATGCATGACGAAAGTTTGATAATTGTCTAAAAACTAAACCTTGAGGATTATAATATGATTTTGTTTATTCCAGTATGACATCAGGCAGAGAGCTTTGAAACTTACAGCTAATAGTATGTATGGTTGTCTTGGGTTCACATTTTCTAGGTTTTATGCAAAACCATTGGCCGCACTTATCACCCGCAAAGGAAGAGAGGTATGACTCCTTGAATCTTTATTCTTAGTTTTATTTAGAAAAAGTAAACATCAATCTCCCTCTACTTTTGAAATGTGCATTAAGGCTTGTGTCTGATTTTCAGAGTTTGTCAAAATGAGCCCAGACTGGAAAAGCCCTCTTGGGTTTTTTTCGGGTGAGCCTACTTCAGACTAATCTTTAGCATGAGTCTATTCAGAATTTACTGTAGTATCATTTTTACTTCAAAGCCAAATCTTTTAGATAATATCTAAAAGTTACGTTTAGGGCAAACTATTAATACATTTACAGCATTTTTTAAATGAAATCTTTTTTAAATATATCAGTAATTTTTGTTTAATTTGAATTGGCATAACTTAAGTGTATTAAAAAAAAATTTCTTTTTCTTCTTTTTTTTCCTCCCAAAAATTAGCTTTTTATTTACACTTTGTTTAATAGGACAACAAATCTAGAGCTAAATAAAAAGTATATTATCATTTATAAGGGAAACATCCACTTTCTTTAGAAGTCTGGATTGATTTCATATTTGTATGGCCTTTAATATATATATTATTAATAATTATTTTTTACTGTATCATTTAGTCTAGAATAAAAATAGCTGTTTCCATTCAGTTATGTCTGTTAAATTTTTCAAACAAGAATGATATATATTAATTAATTATAATTATTTAAGTGTGTAGTTAAGTGCTATTGAAAAATGATTAATTTATGTGGGATTTTGATCTAAAAATCAATATATAAAAGTTTTTTTAAAACAAATTTTTGATGGAAAACCCCAATAAATCCAGTTTTTTTTCAAACGGAATAGGGTGATCACATTTCATGAGTGCTTCAAAATTTAGGACTAATATAATGCTTCTTACATTTCTAAAGAATGCATGTTAACTATTGGAATGATTATTTCATTGTTTCACACAGGATGCTTTACTAATGCCTATTATCCGAATTTACTTATCCCAGCTTGTAATTCCTATGTAACAAAGACTTTAATCTCAAGCATAAGTCTTTTCAGAATTTACTATAGTATCATTTTTGCTTTAGAGCCAAAGATTTTACATAATGTCTAAAAGTTATGTTTAGGACAAACTATTAATACATTTACAGCATTTTTAAAATCAAATCTTTTTTAAATATATCAGTAATTTTGTTTAATTAATTTGAATTAACAGAACTTAAATGTATTAAAATATTGTTTTCTTCTTTTTCTCCCTCTAAAATTAGCTTTTTGTTTACACTTTGTTTAATAGAGCAACAAGTCTAGAGCTAAATAAAACTATTATCATTTACAAGGAAAACATCCACTTTCTTTAAAAGTCTGGATTGATTGAATATTTGTATGATCTTAAATATGTATGTTAATAATAATTTTATTTTTTACTGTTTCATTTAATCTAGAATAAAAATAGCTGTTTCCATTCAATTATGTTTGTTGAATTTTTTAAACAAGAATGATGTGTATTAGTTAATTATAACTATTCAAGTATGTAATTAAGTGTTATTGAAGAATGATTAATTTATGTAGGATGTTGATCTAAAAATCAATATTTAAAAGTTTATTTAAAAAAAAGTTTTTAATGGAGAACCCCAATAAAATCCAGGTATTTTTCAAATGCAATAGGGTGATTGCATTTCATGGGTGCTTCAAAATTTAGTACTAATATAATCCTTTTTACATTTCTAAAGAATACATGCTAACTAACTATTGGAATGATTATTTCATTGTTTCACACAGGAGGCTTTATTAATACCCATTATATGTATTTACTTATCCCAGCTTGAGATTTGTATGTAACAAAATTTTATTTGATAAAACAGAAGAAATGAATTCAATTAAGAAAAAATAAAATTTGAAATTAAATCATAAATATTGCTTTTATACTTTTAAAAATAAAAAACAAATATGCTCAAATTGAGGAGGGGAAGCTCTAAACATGTTTCTGATCTTTTCAACTTGTTATTTATGTAGTGTTTTTTCAATTTTCAACCTTTTAAAGTTAAATCAGTTTATATAGAAATGAAATTTTATTTCTTTTATTTTTGTTAATTTTAAGTTTATCTTGGGCACAAATATTATGTAAAAGTTTAAAATTTATTATTAGTTAGTTGTATAACATGTTAACTGTAAATATGCTTATGCATATTTAAATTAAGTTTAAATATCTGTTTTAAGCTAAATGAAATGCCCCTGGAGAAAAAGATGTTTTGTAACACCATATTATAATAATAATTATAAATACTCTTTATTGATAGAAAGTATAAAGTAAAATTATGCAGCTAAACATTTTATTTAGTGCTGATTTATAAAAAAATTCTCAGTTTTTTTATAATTTACATGAAATTAAAATATAGCAAGTTTATTACAAATAAAATTACACCAATGCTGAATTAAAAAGTATTCAGAGTTGAACTTTTTCATATTTTATCAAACTATTGAATACACATATGGATTTGTGTGTGCATGCATGTAGGTATTTTTAATGTGTCTTCTAATGTTTTGTTCATGAATTTTATTTTGTTTCTTTCTACAGATTTTGTTAAAAACAAAAGAACTAGTTGAAAAGGTAATATGAACTTATATTATTTTAAATTAAGGAATCTAACTTCTCAAAACTGATTTTATATGTACCCTTCTCTCATTTCTCTAACTTCTTATTGTACTAAAATTCAAACACTGCTATTCAGTGATTTATTATCTTGAAAATTCTACATATTTCTTGGATATAGTTTTATTTTAATGTATAAATATGCAAATGTAAAAATTTTATATTTTATTCTAGTGTTTTCATACTTAATTTTTTTTCCTTTTTCTTTTAACAGATGGGATTAGATGTCATTTATGGTGACACTGATTCTATTATGATTAACACTAATCAAGTTAATTTTAGTGAAGTAACTCAACTTGGTAATAAGGTAATGTTGGAGCTTATGTATTCTTAGAATTTTTGAATTTCAGTTCTTTATGTAAGCATGAATATATATATATATATATATATATATATATATAGTAATATTGTATATATATATATATAATAGTATAAATGTATATATATGTATACTATATATATGTATATATAATGTAAATATATATGAATACATATATATATGTATATGTATATATATATGTATGTATATATATATATAATGTGTGTGTATATATATATATATATATATATATATACTATTATGTGTATATATGCATATATATATATATATATATATATGCATATATTATATGTATATATATATATGTATATATAAATATATATCTATATATATATATATATATATATATATATATATATATATATGCATATATATGTATGTATATATATATATGTATATATATGTATATATATGTATTTATATGTTTGTATATATATGTGTATATATATATGTATGTATATATGTATGTTTATTATGTATATTATATATATATATATATATATATATATATATGTATATATATATGTATATATATGTATATATATATATATATGTATATATGGTTGGTTGGTTGGGAGCACTACGGTCTACTTTTTGCTTCACTAAGGCTAAGAAGACCTGGACCTATTGTTTAAAGCCGATTCCGAATGGCTACGAACATCCATGCCCCAGTGGGACTCGAACCCATGAACTCTGGTTCCGAAGGTCAGTGCCCTAAACATTAGGCCATCATTTGGCTGAAATATGTATGTATATATGCATATGTATGTGTATATATATATATATATATATATGTATATATATATGTATGTATATATATATATGCATATATATGTATATATATATATATATATATATATATATATATATATATATGTGTATATATATGTATATATATGTATGTGTGTGTATATACATATGTATGTATACATATGTATATATACATGCATATGTATATATACATATTATGTATATATATTTGTATATGTATATATACATAGGTATATATATATATATGTATATGTATATGTGTATATATATGTATATATATGTGTGTATATATATATATGTATGTATATGTATGTATATTCATTTAAAACATATACATGTTTGTGAGTAATTAACTCATTTGCCTAAAACTGTGTTTCATGTTGATTTCTTCTCATTTTAATACTAGACTTGCAGTAGGGGCCATTTTGACTCAATCACTATTTTGTGTTATCTTAACAGATTTATTCTTTTTCATATATTAATAACAGAAATATATAAATTTTTATAAAAAATATTTCTGAGAATAAATTTTAAAAACATATTTTAATGACTATTATATTATTTCTGTCATTACTATCTGAAGAAAAATAGATCTGTTAGGAAAGCACAAAATCATTTTTGGGTCAAAATGACCCCTCCTGCAGTTCTAGTGTTAAAGCAACATAGTGTATTTAATTATTTCATACTGAATGCAGTGTAATAAAGAATCTCTATGTTTCATCACCTAATTTTCTTATCTTTTCAAGAGGACTTCATTTTAACATTAAAATAAAATGAAGTTATTTTAAACACAGTGATTCCCAACCTTTTTCTTAATATTATTACTAATTTTAAATTTTTTAAACTGTTTCTTGGGTATTTATTGTTAATGACCTGCTTTTACCTCTCATCCTCAACATTTAATGAATAAAATTTAAAAAAAAAAAGTAAAGACTTTCAAAATATATTTTAGGTTTTAACAAAAGTTGTTATTAAGTATTAATATATAATGTAATGATCAAGCTTGCATCTGCTTTGGAAGTATAATAATTCTTAGTTGAATTTTGTGAAGGCCATTCTTCTATCATCTTTAATATCCTGCTTATTCTTAACTTAAGTCTGCATCTGCAACAAAAAGTTGAAAATCCCCTTTTAAAAAGGTTAATAGAAGTAAATGGCACTGAATTCAAATAAGAATGCATGAAAACTTTTGGATATGAATGAAGCATACTACTCAAAAACTGAAGTAATTTTTTTTATTGAAATCATCACTTGCCAAGGTGTCATTTTGTAACTCTGAGTATTCATTAACAGTAACATCCAGACATACATAAAATGAGTTTTGTACTAATGCAGCTTCTTCTTCAAAGAGTTTAATCATGCAAAATAAATTATTAGTTTATTCCAGATCTTTAAAGTTTTTTTAAAAAATTAGTAACTAGTGACTTCTCTTCCCCTAAAAATATAATTAAAGCTAACGTGACACCTTGGCCGAACGCTGGTCGATTGGTTAGGGCACTGATCCTCGGTACCAGAGTTCATGGGTTCGAATCTCACTATGGCATGGATGTTCGTAGCAGTTCAGAATCTACTTTAAGCAGTAGGTCCCTATCTTATTAGCCCTCGTGTGCAAAACTGTAGACCATGGCGCTCCAAACTAAATCAACATGACACCTTGTGGGTCTCTGGTTCGGAATCACTGTTTTAACAGCATAAAAAATAGGTTCATTTGTTACTTGTTAAAACCTGTTAGATACTTTTATTACTATGCCTTATGTATTAAATGTTAATATATATGATATATTTAATTTTAATATTTGTGCTTTATTTTCAAATTCATTTACCATAAAAGAAGCTTTTAAACACATTCTGTAGACTTAAGAGTAATATTTCAGACTGATCTTTACTAAAATTCTTTCTCCTTAACACAAAGAAAGGTGTAGGAAGGGGCTTCAGATTTTCAGCTAAATGATAGGAAATGTTTAATATAATATAAATTGTTGTTGGCAAGCTTTTTCGACTGCAGGTCAAAATAAACCAAAGTGGGGTTATTAAAGAAGGCTCTTGGGGTAATAATATTTTCATTTTAAAACAGTTATAAAGGTAACATTGCATAATTAAACAAGGCAAACAGAATGGAACATAAAAAATTCAAAATTATGTTTCTGATTATTATAGAAACAAACATTGCACAAACTGTATAAGCATTCTCATCAATATCAATGGTTCCATTGATGTTGAACTTGTAAAGTCAATTTAGTCAAGTCAGGTTTATATGTAGACTTCTTAAGACAAATACAAACATCTGAATTTTTAGTAATTGAGCTGCTCTTTTTCCTATTTAAAATTATGTCTATATATTTTACTCTTTGAAACTCACATGGATCACTCGTAAGCTCTGCTTATGCCTGATACAAATCGTGTTAAATTTTTATATATGATAGCTATTTTAAAAAACATTTACATTTGATTTGCACAGAGTTGCTGACAATTCTATTGTTTGAATGTACCCTAAAATTTTATTAAAAGTATTTATTTTTAAATGTAGGTAAAGGCAGAAATTAATAAGCTGTATCGCTTACTTGAAATTGACATTGATGGTGTGTATAAACCAATGCTTTTATTAAAGAAGAAAAAGTATGCAGCATTATCTGTATCTAAATCTGCTGATGGGAAAATAAAAGCAAAAGAAGAAATCAAAGGTTTAGATATTGTGAGAAGAGATTGGTCTCAATTAGCAAAAGATGCTGGACAGTAAGTATATATTGGAGAAAAAAAAATTTTTTTCTTTCTAGTGATATATGAATTGACAAATGTATGTGTGTACATGTAGGTTAGCACAGCTTTAGAGTATTTATTTGTATTAGCTGCTCTGCACCCAGCCATTCTGAGTAATTGATATTTTCAAATGAAGTTAGTATTTATTTCAAAACTGATTAGTTTTTAAAATAGTTGAAAAGTTAAACTATTTTGAAAATAAAATAGCTAATTTATAAAAGGAATAACACATTACTATATTTGGTGATATTTGCTAATATTTCCTTGTTTTCGGCTAACAGAAATGTCCACAGTACATTTTTTGCAAGAATATTTGAAGAGAATTGAAGCATCTTTTAATGATCCCAAGAAATCTCCTAAATTTCTTAGTTCTGCTTTCCATCACATCACTTGGTCTCCAGTTTATTTGCCATTTTTTATTCATATGTGTGTGTGTACATGAGTTTATGTTTGTGCTATTGAAAATACCCAATATCAGGTGCTAATGCTGTCAATAATGGGAAAACCATCACTTTATTGGCAGTTTTTGTCTTATTATTGCAATAAGAGATTAACGCCAATTCAACAATTAAAATAAGCATACAGATTAATTTAATTCTTATCTCTTTTTGGGGTTGGAACTGTCAGTTTTTCCTTGATACCTCAAAAATGTATGCTCAAAATCAAATCACTTCTACAACACGATGCAACCATTAGCTAATTTAGTTCTAATTGGTACAATTGTGTGGATTTGTGTTGCAAATAAACATTTTTGGAATTTTCTTTTTAGTTAAATATTCAAAGTAACTGCCAATCCCAGTGCTAAATGTACTGATGTGATTGATAGAGAAGCATAATGTCATTTCTTGTTTATATAAAAAGAAGTACAGATACACCTTGGTTGTATGGTTTAAGAAAGGTTTCTCATCTGTGTGAATTGGTTGTTTTAGGAGTTTGAAGCCATTCATTCAAATTGTTGATCATGGGATGAAGTAATCTGGAAACCTCTGTAATCCGAAACAATTTTATTTATTTATTTAACTTACAGGTGGCATTTTTGGTGATCAACTATTGAGCAGTTTTGACAGGATAAACATTTTCACCCTTTAGTTTCTGAAATTTCAACCATCTTGATACATGATTTATCATATTGTGTTTTGTTTTACAAGCTGTCAGCTGCAGCTAGTAAAACAAACAAACAAACAAAAAATATATTTCTTTTTCAACTGAAAAAGCATTTGTGCTACTGAAAGAGTATGAGAAAGAAATACAATAAATAATTTGTGTATGATGTTGGGAAATCTAGAGTATATTACATCATTAAACAGAAAGAGAAAATGCTGATCTACGATTATAGAGCAGGCAAAAAGTTTTCATGAACAAATGGAAATAGATTCTCATTGTTACTATTCTTGAGGTTGCTTAAAAACTTAAACAATATGACATTCATCAACATTATATATAGAGAAAAATGCAAGTGCTAATGACAAAACTAGTGAATATTATAAAGTCATTATTTTAACAGACATGCCAACTGCTCCAGAATATCTGGAGTTGCTCCGGAGAAATGAGAAAATTTGATAACACAGGAAACTCCTCAGATTGCTCCAGAAAATAACAAAACTTTTAAACAGCTAAAAGATTTCATTTCAGCAATTAAACACAAAGTTTTGAACAAAATAATGCTGAATATTATTCTTTTCACACAGCATGTTAAAAGTTTTCAGTACTGTGCAGAAAAACCAAACTGAATTCAGGTCAAATTTGAGTAGACAAACTCTAGAATCTCTGATGATAGAAAAATGTAAATATTTGAATCAGGGTCAATGTTGTTACAAGAAAAACTGGTCTGAAAAAAGTAAATTGTTAAAGCTAAAAAAGTTGCTCATAAATTTTTAAATTCATGAATTTTAATTTACCTTCTTCAATTTACTACTGTGTAAATATTTCAATTTTAATTTAGAAACCCATAAGATATGTACTTATGTGTAATCTGTAATTAGCATGTTAAAATTTCAAACCACGCTGTTGCTTCAGATACAAGTGCCTGAATGTTGACATGTCTGTATACAGTGCTGATGCAAAACTAGTGAATATTATAAGTCATTATTATTTCAATAATTTAACCTTTTTATGTTTTTTTTTCATACATTTATGATTTTTAAACATAGCATGCATATTTTATTCTTTATATTAATCTATAGAGTAGTCATAATTTTGTATATAAACTTTTTGAAGTAGCAAAAAAGGAATTTATTATACTGTTATTGAATCTTTTGTTTAGGTATGTAATTAAAGAAATTTTGTCTGATAAGTCAAAAGATGACATTGTAGGAAACATTCATGGTCATTTGGAGACTCTGGGAACTGCTGTGAAAGAAGGAAGGAAACCTCTATCGGATTACATAGTTTACAAGGTGGAAATATTTATTTCTTTTCTTTCTCTCTTTTATACAAAAAGACAAACATGCCAACTACTCTGGAAAATCCGGAGAAATGAGAAAAATTGATAACTCTGGCAACTCCTCAGATTGCTCCTGAAAATACAAAAACTTTTGAACAACTAAAAGATCACAACTCAGCAATTAAATACAGAGTTTTGCCTAAAATAATGCTGAATAAATTACTCTTTTCACACAGTAATGAGCCAAACGATGGCCGAATGGTTAGGGTGCTGGCCTTTGGAACTGGAGTTGTGGGTTCAAATCCCACTTTGACATGGATGTTCATAGCCGTTCGGAATTGACTTTAAGCAGTAGGTCCCGATCTCATTAGCCCTCGTGTTGCGAAAAGTAGACCGTAGCGCTCCAAACCAAACCAGTAAACCACACAGTAATGTTGCATGTTAAATAGTTTTCAGTTCTGTGCGGAAAAACCAAATTGAATATAAGTCAAATTTTGGTAGGCAAACTGTAGAATCCCTGATGATAGAAAATTGTAAATGTTTTAATCAGGATTAATGTTGCTACAAGAAAAACTGTTCTGAAAAATAAGTTGTTATAGCTAAAAAAGCTACTTACACATTGTTGAATGCATAAATTTTGATTTATGCTTTACAATTTGCTATTGTGTATTTATTTTTAATTTAATTTTAATTTAGAAACCAATAGGATGTATACTTATGTATAATCTGCATTGTTATTTTGTATTGTTTATAATGTATGTAAATTACACACACATGTAATTAGCATGTTATCATCTAAAACCATGCTATTGCTCCTGACATGGCTACCTGAATGTTGGCATGTCTGTAAAGATATCATTTTTAGTAAAAATATGTGTAAAGTTTCATTCTGTTGTTAAGTTAATACTTAAATTGTTTTGAATCTATCTAGCATGCTTATTCAATTAACATGTTGAATGTGACATCAGTCCTTAAACTCCAAAAGAATATCCTTAAAAATCATAATCCTGTAGGTAATCCAAAAAGCATTTAAAGTATCCCTCAGCATGCAAAACAAGGTGTGAAGTGCATATTATGTAGAATCAGTAGAAGACAGACAAACAAAAAACAAACTCTTTAACAATTAAAGAAATGTTTGAGAGTTAACAATACAAAATAGGTTTGCATTATTTTAATTTTAACTATCTCTCCTCTTTTTTAATGAACTGGAAAATAATTATGCTGTTACTTTTTCAATAATTAACGAAAATGATTTTTTCTTTTATTATTATTCATTGTCAAACTTTTTTTAATTTTAAAAGAGCAACTGATTTTAATCAAAAACTACTAAAGATTTGTCTTAGTCTTCTATATTGCTGAATTTTATTCTTCACTAGTGAACAGTTTAAAAAAGGAAAGATAATCTTGTACTTTCTGATATTTATCTATTCATGTGATTTAATGTTAAAGTATTGACATTATCATTTGTTCTATTTAAATTTATACAACAAAATATAAAATAATTAAATCATAAATTATTTCATTGTAATATTTATTCATCATGTTCTGTTATTTTATTTCTTTTAAACATCCTCTTTAAGAATTTATTGTACTAAATACCCCTATAAAGTCAAGGTTTTTTTTCTTTTTGAGCCAACTAAGTTTAATTTTCCCTTTTAGCTTTCACATGATTGCATACAATTTCAGCATTTTGCTTTTTTGCTATCACATACAATTTCACCCTTTGTGTGTGTTTCTGTCAATCCCATCTTTACATGTTTAAAAAAGTTTACTTGGAATAATGGCTTTGAGGCTAATAAATTGACTCGTAATAAAGGGAGAAACTAAACTGATATCAAAGTAATTTTTAAAGGCTGGAGCAATTTAAAGTCTAAACTTACTCCATCAATACTTTGCTGTTTCATTTTATCTTCAATTTATTCCACTTAATCTTTGAATGACATTTGTATCAAGTACTATCCTTTGTCATGCAGTAGTGATGTTCACATGCATCTTCCTACCTTGGGTTATTTACCTTTGTAAACGAATACGTGTTCAGAACTCCCCAAAACACTGAAAGAGAAAGGCATCTTTACCACTTAATATCATTCTTTCTTGACCAAAAACCCCCTTGATATTCTTTTACATTACATTGAAGGAGAAAAGTTGGCACTTCTGTTCTGGCTTTGTTTAGTACTATTTCACATGATTTTGTGGATGAAAAGTAAATACCCAACTGATATTGCTTTTAATCATGTGTAACAACTCTTCAAACATATTGTAAAGAATGCTGTATTGTTAATAAATAAATTCATACTGAAGCTCTAATAAAGAGGCTAGAAATTTTCCAGCTTTGTTTTTACTGATACTTTATAATCTTTTATATGATTATACCAATCAGTTACACACAAATATATATATATATTTACATATTACATATAGCAAACCATATCAACAAATATTGAATATTTGGCTGTTCTGAATGCTATCAACCAATCATTCTAAATTATTACCTTGACACCCAAAAAAACTGCAGTTTATTTTTTTAAATGTTGTAACAGCTACAAAAACACTATATCCTGCAGTTTTTGTTTCAAATTAACTTTTTAGCTGCTACAAAAATGCTTTATCCTGCTACAAATTTTTAATTTACCTGCTCTGAAAACTGCTATGAAATGCTTGAAAGTGTGCAACATCCCTATAAATGCTTTCCTTTTGCATAACAGTTCAAATTCTTATTCTTTGTTACATATCCCATTAATATTGTTCCTACAAGAATGTGAGTTAAATCATGTCAACTAAAATATATTTTTCATGTTTAATTTCTTTGTAGCAACTGACGAAAAATCCTGAGGAATATAGTAATAAAAAAAATCTTCCCCATGTTCTGGTTGCTTGTAGAATCAATGATAAAGGTGGCAAAAAGCTGAAGATGGGTGATACTGTGGGCTACATTATATGCACAGTAAGTTGACTTTTGTTATTCTTTATATCTGAATTCTCTAATGCTAATTGTTGTAATGTACATACAACCTATACACCAGTGTTCGTTACAAGGGGGAAACACAGAATGAATATAATACTTTATGTTGAGATTCAGACATTTATTCTATACAGTCATTTACAAATAAACCCTTAGTTATCATATATCATAATCATCAATTATTTATGTCTTCTATTTACACTATAATTATCACAATTCTCTTTATAAGGAGTTATTATTAACAGAGGCCTAAGTTAAGTGACTGTAAATATTATTTTCTAAATTACCAGGTAGAGTCAGGTAGAGGCTTTTCTCATACAGTGAGTCGGTTCGGGTGCACGGGGCGCGTTGGTGATGGTGAGCAGGGCGGTGTCGATCTTCAGTGGGTCCAAATGATCAGGCAGGGATTTTCCTCCTGTGGTGTCGGTCCAGGCGCACGGGACGGGCTGGTGCTAGTGGATCCTTGTCCCACTTCTTTCGAATCCTGACTTCAACTGCTCTCCTTCACTTCGTTTGCAAACTCCTCACCTCGGTTCCAACACCCCTTTTTCCTTCCTTGCCAATCACGTGTTTTCGGAAAATCTTCCCACATCTCTATGCCCTTCGGGAGTGCAGATGGGCTCATTAAAGTAGCCCCTGCTCCCATAACTCTTGGTTACAGCTCTGTGCGAGCTTGACCGTTACGCTGCCATTCCGTGGTCTATACATTCTCTGCAGGGGTCCCTAAACTTGATGTGAACAATTGGAGTCCTAAATTCCTCTAGGAAAATCCTCCCACCGCTGTGCATGCACGTGCAGATCACCGTGGGAAAGTACCTCGGTACACTACTATCTTGTAAAAGTTAATATCTATGTTCTGTTATAAACTAAAATACATAATTTCAAGTAGTAATAGCATTGTCTATAAAACATTTAGACCATACAAGATTTATTATTATTTTAAGAAACTGTTTTCAGTTTATCTGTATAACCAATTTTGAAGAATAAATATTTTTAAAAAAGAGCCACAGTAGCTCAGTCGAAAGCATTGAGCTTGTAACTGGTTAGTTCTGGGTTCAATGGGGGAGGGGAGAATCTGCTGTGTTCATTAACCCCTTGCCTTATGAATCGAGTGACGATTGTGTGTGCCACTTTCGATGAAAGCTTTTCTCATGCGTCATGACCAGAAGCAGTTTCACCATGGACTAAATTGTGAGCAAACCAGTGGACATTAATAGTACTGAATTTACTATTTAATAAAACCACAGAATTTGATAATTATATTTCATTTTTATTAAAAAAATTTATTAATGTTATTATTTCACATATTATTATTTCTATGTGTTTGGTTATATAACAAAAGTAAAAATTTTCAGTCGTTTAAATATTTTCTATGTAGAATTTATTGCGTGAATAACCTATAAGTAAATAATGTATAATATATGTCAAAATTTTGTAAGGGGGTATTGTTTTATTACTAACATTTTAAACCAATGACAGAAAATTAAAAATTTTCCAGTGTGTGATATTTCTTGAAACAATCAGGAACATGTAGGGCAACTTTTCACTTTTGGCCAGAAAGAATCATCACATATCTGACACAAGCTTTTCGCTTTGGGCCAGACAGAATCATCAAGTGTGTGATACGAGATTCTCATTTTAGGCACAGCAGTACGATCACGTCTCCCATACGTTGTTTTATGGCAAAGGGTTAATAATGGTGAACTAGAGTAGGTGAAATAAGTTCATTGTTGCTATGTTCCCCAAGTTTAAACGATACCTCTGGAGGTACCAGAACAGGCCTATGGATGTTCTGCTTGAATCTGCTTCTAAATTATGAAGATCCACTTTGAGGAAAAAGTTGTTTTATCTTAGTGGTACTCTTCAAATTTAAAGCTCATCCTTTTTCCTTAATTCATGTTGCTCTGGCTCACATCCTTGGTTTATCCAAGTGACATTTATGTTGAAACAAAATAATTAAATCATAAAATTAAATCATAATTTTATACTGTTACTTAATTATTGTACATTAGCATCATATATAAACCTCACTAAATGTTACACAGAAATGCAAATATCAAAGTAAAACATTCTCTTTCTCAAAATTTTCCAAAATTGTTCATATGAGCCAGAACTAAATAGTATTTTTTGGATACATCAGATTCCATTTTACTTGTAAGACAATGGGTTAATAGAAGTAGACAATATAATATTCCAGTTATTAGTATTAAGCTATATATACAATAATATAAAACCTTCGTGTCAGAGCTGAGCAATAAATGCAAAGCCAATGTAGGTAAGTCACAGATTATTTTTTAATTTATACTCATTTTTGCATTTATTGCCATTATACTATGAATTTGAAATATCAGGCTGATGCACAATCAGGATTATTCAATCCTTAGAAAGAATTGTTTTAAAAAAATTTTTTTGCTTTAACTATAATTTTTTTCCCTTGAAAATTACTGTTTGTCATTTCTTTCAACTTTTTCCAAATTTTGGCTTTTTTTTTCTTCATGTACAAATGCCCTATTCCAGATAATAGTATTTTTATTTGGATTATGATGTTTTTCTTACCATTAAAGTTAGGTGTTTCTTACAAATCTATCAAAATTAATAAATCTGTCAAACTCAAAGTAATGCAATAGAATAACATCATATTTTGCTCTTGCACGTTTTACTTCATTTAGAATAACATGTCTTGTGAATATGTAATTATAAGAAGCATTGTGCAGAAATAGGTGAATTCAATGTTTAAAAAAATTACAATGCATTTTATTTATTTCATTAATCTTATTTAAGATTTTGTGAAGTTTGTATGATCTAATATGCATAGTAAATTGATATATTTTTTTAGGCTGTACAACTATAGGTAGGTTTTTTGTTTGATCTCAAGCAATTGTGTGGTTATATTTTTGTTTATTTTTTACTATAGGATGGAACAGATATGGCAGCCACTCAAAGAGCTTATCACCCAGATGAACTTAAGTCACGCGAAGATTTAAAAATTGGTAAGCACATATGCTATGATAGTTTTCTCTTGCTTTGACTAACAATTTAGATGTTTGTGGATTATATACATCTACTAGTTTTTTCATTTATCCTGAACAAACACAAGACATTCTTCCTTTTTATATAATAGTATTTATGAGAAAGATTTTATAATCTGTTAAATATAATTTTTTTTAACAACTGGTTTTGCATATTTTACTAATAATTTATAAATTTCCATCTATCATGGGCAAATATAAAACATTCTCTAATAAATATAAAATAAAACTTTCTAATGTAACATAAGTAATCAATAAAACAGTTTTTTATTTTTATTTTTTTTTTTTAATTTTTAAATATTTGGTCTGAAATCAAACTTGGGCAGCACATTAGAAAGGCTTGCATTTCAGTGCCAAGCCACCATTTTCCAGGCCAGCCACCAGTACAGGCTTTTAAAGAAGTTGAATAACAACAATTTGCATTTCAGCTCAGGTCCAATATAATTTTATTGTTTTTCGAGGGGCAATATGCTCTTTGTCACTCTCAGCTGTTCCTATAGACATGCGTAGAAATTTAGTTACAATTGGTTCAATAGTTCTTTCAGTTATTCTGTGCAAATACAAAACATATTTCCTCTTTATTATAATTGTATAAATATAAACTAGAGGCTGCATACTTTAATTATTCAATATTTTAATTACACTAATGAATCTTTTCTTATTCTCTGTTTTTTTTTTTCCAGATATAGTTGTACAATATTGTTTTTATAATGCTTAAGGCATGTAATTATAATTATTACTATTATTCTTTGGCCTTTTTGTTTAGTAATAATTCTTATTTTTTATTTAACTTATTTTTTAGATGTCTTTTATTATCTGGCTCAGCAGATTCACCCTGTGGTTTCAAGATTATGTGAACCAATAGAAGGAACAGATGCTGCCTTTATAGCAAAGTTATTAGGTTGGTGTCACATTTTAATACACACGCACACACACCAAACAAGCATTATATTATGACCACTCTATTAATAGCATGTAGAACTACCTTTAGCCCTTATACTGCCTGCACTTTCCATTGTATCCACAAGGTAATAGGAGTAACTAGTACCAAGCCCTCATCAACTGGTCCTGCAATTCCCGCAAATTGCAAGGTGGTAGTGTGGCAGTATGAATTTGGTTTACCAGATGGGATCACAAATGCTCTATTGGATTAATGTCAGGTGAATTTGGAGGCCAAGACTCCAAATTGGTGTGTTTTGAAGAAAGTCATTGGGATGTTCTTCAAAACACACCAATTCGACCCTTATGACATGGTTCATTATCCTGTTGGTAAATGTCATGTCCTACTGGAAATATAATTATCATAAGTAGTTCAACCTGGTCTGCAACAGTGTTTACGTACCACACAGATGTCAGTGATTGTTCGATGGTGACTATTGATCCTAATATGCTCCACACTGTAATATCCCTGCCACTGGCTTGTCGGAAGACTGTGCATCCAGAAGCTAGGATTTCCTTTGGAAATCGGCATGTTCACACATGCTCATCGATGTGATGAACCAATCTCTTTATAAAGTGCACCTATAACATTTGACAAGTGATTTTCCTGATTGTAAACCAATTGTTACCCACGCTCCAACATTTTTCCAATATTATTTTAAAGATGGTTCCATTCTTAATGTCCTTCACGTTTGTTATCAGTTGTCTAAGGACATTGGAAGAGTTTTTGCTTCTATGAGATGATTGTGGGGGCTGAAATTGATATCATACATCACCCTCTTCTTTAGAAGGTGTTATTTAAGGAGATTGCAGTTTTGTGTTCCTCTTAATCCTATGAAAAAATGTTTTCATTATGTGTAAGTAAAATGGAGAAGAAATCTAGTTATACTTCAGTGTCAAAGTTACTACTGCAATGTGTAACAGAAAATAGGAACCATATTTGAAGTAGAAAATTCAACATTCAAAATTAATAACTAGTGTTTCTAGCAGTTTTGTATAAAAGTGCACTAGTAATGAAAATTAGATACAGGAATGCTCTTATTAAGTAGCATTTTTACCTTTTTATTTTCTTCCTTGAATACCCATCTTTATTCATACATATATTGGGGGATTACAGGAAGCAGTAAAAATGTTCCTTGTGTAATACACACCTTGAGTTTTTGTCCTAATTTTTTTCTTCTATTTTTCAGGCATGAAAGTTTTCTGCTTTTAAGCGGAAATCCGCTTTTTTGACAGCCTTTAGGACTGTTTCTGAGATTGATGCAAATCCATCGAGAAATCGTGATTGGAAAATGGGGGGGGGGTTGTAGTCCTGGTGAAAATCAGTATATTCTACCACATGTTTTCGCTGAGATGTATGCTGGTGGAGATATGACTATGCATACTGATTCACTTCCATTCCGATTGGCTCAACGTACTATAGCAATTACGTACTATATATTGCATGTACCAAACCAACAAACCATATCAGCAATTATTGAATATTTGGCTGCTCCAAATGCTACCATCCAATCATTCTAAATTATTAGGCAGACTCCTCAAAAACTACGGTTTATCCTTTAAATTGTTAGTTTAGCTGCTACAAAAACACTATCCTGCATTTTGGCTGCTACGAAAATTCATTCTCCTACTTCAAATTTTGTTTTGCTGCTCCGAAAATTGCTCCAAAATGCTTGAAGGAGCGCAACATTCCTGTATGTAGTACTGAATCATATTGTGAAAAAGAGTTATGTAAGAGAAAATGTAATCATCACCCGGGGAAGTTCAGCTTTTTTTGTCATTGTCTACTTTCATGCCTGATTTTTAAGGTTGCAGTATGTACAAGTAAATAATTTGTGAGTGTGTGTGATTTATTATAGTTTCTGATGTCTGATGAAGCTTGTACAAATCGCTTAATTATTAGTTTTCACTAGCTAATGAAGTTTAGTTAAAATAACAAATAAAAATAAAAAATTATGTCTTTTAGTACTCATGTAAAGAAATCAAGTCATAATTTTGAGAATCATGCCTCAAACATTTAAAAATCAATTGTATGTATGGTTTGTATTGTTTCAGGTCTAGATGCTTCTAAGTACCATGTTACAGTTCGTGAAACTGAAGATGATGATGACAAACTTTTGAATCCTTCTTCTTTGTTTGATGACAAAGACCGTTTCAAGAACTGTGATAAACTTGTACTTAAATGCCCTTCTGCCAAATGTAGGAGTGAAGTAATTATTGATGATACATTTAAAAATGAGGTTTGTAGTTTAGAATTTTGCTTTTACATGATGTGCCCATAATTATTTGGTTATTTTTTCAGCTTAGAATATAGTTATCTGATAAAATAAAGTTTGAGTTTTATTAAAGCTTTTTAGCTGTGCTTCAGTTATACAGTGGACTCTGCTTAATGTGATCACGGTTAATGTTATCAATCACTTGGTCCTATTTTCTCTATTCATTTGTATGTAAAAAATATCACTTTATGTGATTATTACATCGGTTAATGTTATCAGTTTTTGAACCTCATTTTAACTGGCAAAGGAATATTCACAATATATTCAGAAGGAACCCATTCTTTTCTTTCCCTCCGCTGTTGTTTGAATATCCGAGAATTCTCCTCTTCAACCTAGGGAAATTGGGAATGAACAAAGGAGTGGGGATACATGTTCCTGGAATTTTTCAGCAATACGCACAACCTGCTGGTGATCAATGGTTGTTAGATAAGCAGAAAGCAACACATTATTATCGGAACCGAGAAGGAGCATATTCACATTTTATGCCTTGCTCGCTTACATGCAGCTTGTTGATATGTAAGCCAGAAAGTGAAATTATTTAATATTAAAACAAAAGATCGAAATTTTAAATCATTATGACAGGTTGATTATGATTATGAACAATTTATCAATGAGCTTCTTAAAAAATAGTAGACAGTCAACAATTGATCAATTTTTTTAATTCTGTAAACAATTCTTATGTTTTGAAGGATAATATATATTACCTAAATATAGGGTATATTTTTTCATTTTGTTTTGAAATTTAGTACTTGTGAATTAAAGGGGGGTAAATTAATCTAATTTTGCTTATCTTATTTGTTATTGTTATCAAAATCATGGAGTTCCAAACTGATCACATTAAGCAGAGTCCACCGTATATTTATAACTGAGTTTTTCTTTGCAACAGTTTATTAATTACTAAACATTTTGCAAAAATCTAAAATGTTTTTAAATATTTAGTTTGTTCTTTTATAAATTCATTGATTGAAGTAATATGAAATAACAAATACAAAAAAAACCTTTAAAATTACATTGAAAAAAAAATTGTGCACTATGTATTTTGAAGAAGAAAAAAGCTACATTATATATTGTCTGCTATAATTTTTGTCTCTTGAAATAAGTGATTTTTGTAGTAAAAATCTTAAAGGAATTTTATTTCATATAATTTTTAATCATAAAAATTTTCTCTAAGGGTATCTATCTTTAAGCAGTTTATGGCCTGATTTATTTTTACTTTATAGTAATATTTAAACATGGAAATATTACTTGTTTATCTTCACAGATTAGGTATGCAAAACATGTAATGATATGAGAATTGTTGATTGCTTGTCACATTGATAGTTAGTCTAGTTAAATAGCACCATGTGCAGCACATAGGTGTCTAATCAGACACTGTGTATAATCATAGGTGTCTTGTCCTCATTTGCCATATAGTCAAATGTAAGTGGTAATGGTTCAGATGTTAAAGGATTAAGAAACGTGCATTCTTTCAGTATTCGTAAAAGGATTTTCCCTCCAAGAGCTAATTCATCTAAACCAGGGATGGGCAAACTATGGCATGCCGGAAGGTCCGGCCCGCGAATAGAATTTTAAGTTGCCGGTCCGAGACAAATTAAAAGAAATATATATTAATGCATTATATATCCATCTCCTTTTCTACTTTGCTTTAATATTATATCCCAAATTTATTATCTCACTCCCAGAAGATCAGCAGTATATTTGCTTCTTATATCTGAACAAGTGTTTTCAACTTTGAGCCTTAGAAAGAATAATTTCAGAAGTAGACTGACAGGTGAGCATTTGACATCGTTCTTTAAAATCAGTACATCTCACTTCGAACCTCAGTATAAGGAACTTTTAAAAATGATATTGCAATTTCATACATCTCATTAACATATTTAAACCTTAATACTTGTATAGTTTTTAAAAGTTTAGAAAAATTTATCTTGGCCCACCAAACTTATTTTCTTTCGATTTTTGGACCGCGACTGAAAGAGTTTGCCCATCCATCCCTGCTCTTGAGGATCACTGATCATCTGCAATACAGCCATTATTGCAGTTCAAGAAAATATATGATGTGATCTAAACTCAGTGTCAAGGCATTTTCTGTATGTCCTTATTCCATGTAGTCCAATCTTATGATATGACAAAAAATGGACAAAAAGAAATTTAATGCTGTATTTTCAAATAAGATATGTAATGCAATTTTTAAAATAAAGAGGAAAATGGAGAAACCACATTCTGCAATTTTTATGTCATTAAGTAATTATTAACTGTTATTTATGATAAATATATTTTATTTTCCCCATAGGGAACATCCATTATATGCCAATTAGACTGCTGCTCAAAATGCAAAATTAAAATGGAGCACCATTCTACCATACTTAGTAATCAACTACAAAGGGTGATGAAACAGTTCATCAACAAGTATTACAAGGTATAGTTTATGGAACAATTTTCCCAATTAAATAAATTACCCTTGTAAGAGATATATTAAATGTTACAAATAAAATTGTTGAAGTTTCTTGTTATCTTGAAGAATTTTTATAATGAACCATCTTTTATAACTAAAAATAATATATCAAATTTCTTGAAATGATGTATGCTACATAAATTATGTCGCATGTTCTCTCAATTTGTAAGTTTTGAAAATTATGAGCAAAAACTTAATGTCTTAGTAGTTTTGCTCTCTAAAATTGCATTGATCATTTTTATTTTTAATTATTATTATTATAATCTTAAATGTAGGAGAATGTGTAGTATATATTAATTTATTTTATGGCACATCTTTTCACTTTTGTCTGCTATATTATCTCAAAGAAAGAATAAGCCAATTTTCAGGTGTATATTAATGAATTTCTAAATATATTTTTAAAAAAGAACATATTCATAATAATAAATTATCATTTTACATTGTTTTGCAAATTTTTCAACTTTTTTTCCAAGATGCTGTTTAATATCACATGCATAATATATCTATTTTAGAGTTGTAGTAACCTGTTTTATTTTTTATTTATTTATTTATTTTAATGGTTTTTAATGATATTGAAGTTAAACACTTGTCTGAGTGTTTGTTGTTCCACATTTAGTCATTTTACCAAGGAAATTAAGCTTTTTCATACTGCAGTTTTCTATTTATACTATGCGTAAGTTAGCAAGCTGTTGCCAAGTGCTAAAGAATAGCAGTTGTAAATAAATTTCATTACCAACCTAACTGCAAGAAAAAGCATAAACACTTATTAAGTATTTGTATATCACCACTTAGTCTTTTTACCGAGAAACTTTCTGTTGTATTCTTTTGTAATCAAAACTATAAATTTGAATAAAATTTCTGTCAATTATAATTTTTGTTCTCGAAGAAGTTCTTCTAAAGATTGAAATATTCCATATAAAGTCCTTAAAATCTCTATGATTTTCACTTTTAAATAATTATATGAACCCTCAGTGGTGTAGCAAAGGAGTAGGAGATAGAATTACTCTTAAAGATTAATGTATACATAAATTATATATGTAAAAATTGCTATATTATTTTTAAGACATGAATTAAAGGTGGTTAAAAACCCTTGTAAAATTTCTTGCTATGCTCTGGAACCCTGTAAACTGTATTTTCCCTTTATAAATGCTATGTATGAGTTACTTCTAATGCTGCCAATGAAGCTGCATTCATGCAATAAGAAAATTATGCTTTAAAAATTCACAAAGTGTGAAAAAATATCCTTGATTTAAATTGATTTTATAAAACATCCAATGATTTAAATCAGTATTTATGTCAAATTGATATAATTGATACTTATCTTCTTAGTGCTGCAAATGAATTTTGGCCATAATATGTGCACGAGTTCAATATAAAATTTGCAGAGGATTTGAAAAATTGAAAGAATTGTCAAGGGCTGGCAATTCCTGATTTTATACTCTCTACTGTATTATAAATAGTCTTTCAGTGTGTGCTGTTGCACTTTTTCCTTCTCTATTTTTTTATTGCAAATTTTTAATTTTATAAGAGCTTATAACAAAATTATTCTTTCATCATGTGTTTTGCAGTATAAGCTAGTTTGTGAAGATGTTGGATGTGCCTATCAAACAAGAAAAATGCCTTTACAGTTTACTAGTGGAGGTCCCATCTGTCCATCCTGTAAAAACTCCAATCTGCATTTAGAGGTTTGTTTATTTTGTTTGAAGTAAATAGTTTAAATATTCCTATTAAATTTATGATATAAATTTCTTGTTTTCTGAACAACATTCACTTGGAGGTATGTCTATCTCACAAATTAGTTATAAATTTATATCAATACTATAATTATTTTTATTCAAAAAGTTTCAACTTCTGAAATAGTTCTTATTTTTAAATTTTTTATTTATTTAATACTATTACAATAAAAAATGCTAATGCTCTTGAAGTCAGTATTATCACATATCTGCAATTTGTTTAACATTAAATTTTAACTGAAAGTGTAGTGGGTACAATTATTCCCTTCTCCTTTTACGATAGGTAGCACTAAGAGAGCCATCTAGTTTGTTTTCCATAGTGCCAGTGACCTCTCTCCGTGTGTGCGTTGTATATGTTGTTTTTGTACTGTATTGTGAAACATAAGGAACAAAATAAAAATGGTTCCTAAAAATAGACTGATTATTTCACAAAGTTTTTTCGAATAAAAGAGTCTCGTCCTTCTACAAAAGTAGAAAATTTAAGTATTACCCACAATCAAAAGCAAAGAAAAACATCTCTTTTAGATTTATGTTTAATGTCTTCACCTGATAAAAAATATAACAAGTTGCTTACACGTGTGAAATTAATGATAATCTATATTTATCATTTCAGATAATTTTTTTTTTTTCTTATGAAGTGTATCATTCTTTTTGTTGTTTGCAAAAAAAAAAAAAATTCTGATTCAGTTGTAAAAGGTATTTAATTTTGCATTTCTGTGTGAAAGTTATAAATTATAAAGGTTCAAAAATCAGCATTGTCAATTAAGTTACTCTACTGTATTATAAATAGTCTTTCAGTGTGCACTGTTGCACTTTTTCCTTCTCTATTTTTTTATTTCAAATTTATAATTTTATAAGAACTTATAATAAAATTATTTTTGCATCATGTGTTTTGCAGTATAAGCTAGTTTGTGAAGATGTTGGATGTGCCTATCAAACGAGAAAAATGCCTTTACAGTTTACCAGTGGAGGTCCTATCTGTCCATCCTGTAAAAACTCCAATCTCCATTTAGAGGTTTGTTTATTTTGTTTGAAGTAAATAGCTTAAATATTCCTATTAAATTCGTGATATAAATTTCTAGCTTTCTGAACAACTTTCACTTGGAGATCTGTCTGGTCTCACAAATTAGTGATAAATTTAAATAGATTCTATAATTATTTTTATTCAAAAAGTTTCAACTTCTGAAATAGTTCTTATTTTTAAATTTTTTATTTATTTAATTCTATTACAATAAAAAAATGCTAATGCTCTTGAAGTTGGTATTATCACATATCTGCAATTTGTTTAACAGTAAATTTTAACTGAAAGTAGAAAAATTAAGTGTTACCCACAATCAAAAGCAAAGAAAAACATCTCTTAGATTTATGTTTAATGTCTTCTCTTGATGAAAAATGTTACAAGTTGCTTACACGTGTGAAATTAATGATAATTTATATTTATCATTTCAGATAAAAAAAAATTTTTCTTATGAAATGTATTATTCCTTTCGTTCTTTACCAAAAAAAAAAAAAAAAAAAAAAAAAATCTGATTTAGTTGTAAAGCTATTTAATTTTCCATTTCTGTGTGAAAGCTATAAATTAAAAAGGTTAAAAAATCAGCATTGTCAATTAAGTTAGCTATGAAAAATTTTGATCTATGAAATAGTATGAACAATGAACAATAACAGAGTGTACATACAAAAGTAATAGTATTTTTGAATTTATAATTTGCCAAATGGGTAAGATCCAAAGTTGGTGTGGTTGTTTGCACTATTTAAAATCAGCTTTAAACAGTATGTCCTGGTTTCATTAGTCCTCATGTAGCAAAAAAAGTAGACTGTAGCACTCCAACAATTATAAAACTATTTTTATAATATTAATTTATTTTAATATACATACTGGAATCTTTTTTAAAATTTAACGCAGTTTAATGTGTGGTGGTAGCTTATAGAATATATTTTTAATGAGTCATTGTAAATAGCAGAGTTGACTTTTTAGTAAAATATTTGTTACTAGTATTACTCATATAGTTAGTTTTATCATTAATTGAAAAGTAGAATGTTTGGTTGGTTCAAATTTTTAGTAGTCTGTTACCATCAAATCTTCCATTTCTTGCTTTATTTAAGACTATATATATATATATACATATATTTGTGTGTGTGTGTGTGTGTGTGTATATATATATTTGTGTGTGTGTGTGTATATATATACATATATATATATATACACACACACATATATATGTATATGTGTATATGTGTGTGTGTGTATATATATATATATATATATATAAAATTTGTCAATAAAATAAGAGTTCATGTTGTTTTGCTAGATTGTAGCATGATTTATAAAGCTGCAGAAAAAATAAAAGTTTAAATAAATGTTGAAATTTTAAAACTTAGTAGAAAATTATACTTTGTACGACTTTTATTTGTATATAGATGATTGAAAAAGAAATTATAAAATGCATTGCTACATGTTGTGTATCATTTAGTAGTTTTTAAATTTCTAATAAATTGTTTTGATGTGGTACAAAATATATTTTTAAGAAAGTTTCTGAAGCAGCAGTATTACTTAATTTCACATATCTGGATGATTGATTGAAATATATTGTTTCTCTTCCATTAGTATACTGAAGCACAATTATATAATCAACTGGCCTATTTTCAACGTATGTTTGATATTGAAAAAGCCAAATCCCTTCTTATGAAAGAAGAAATAGGTAAGATATATTTTATTTATATTTTTTTAATTCATTTTTTAATTTGTTCACCTGTGTTTGATAATAAATATTTAATAACAATTTTTAAATAGGATATCAATCTAAATAACATGATGTATTAATAAAATGTTATATATAAAATTTTAACTTTTTTATCATCATGTTGCATATCTGAAACAAAAATTCATGCTATTTCTACAGCAAGGCTGGAAATGTTTTCTTGATTGTTGCTATCTTTCAACGCTGCAGTTAATACAATTTGCTCATAGAATCCCTCTCAACGAGTAATTTTCCCGTTTTCTAATTTTAATTTTAAACAATAGAAGACAAAAAAAAGTAAGCAGGACAGTACTTATTTTTCTTTCATTTGGGGGCCTAATTAGTGATTTCTAATGGGTTTTATAGCGGACTCTTTAACGTCTCTCAAAAACAATACTTTTCCTCTGCCGAGTTTGTAACGTCATCGTTCATAAAAACACCGACCGCCTATGTTGTTTACATGTTAAAAGGCGATGTTTAAATTTGTTTCTGTGTAAAGTATCGCATATAATAGACATTTTTTTTATTATGTCTGGCATTAAAAAATCATATTATAAATATTGTATTGTACCACTCTGTAAAAATACAACTAAATGCAATGAGTATGTATTTTTCAACGTTCCCAAAGATCCACATACACGTAAAATCTGGCCAAATGCAATGAAAAGGGATGAGTAATTAAACCCCAAATTATCATATAAATCATCTCTGTGGGTTTGTGAAGACCATTTTTCGGCAAGTAAATGCTTGCATTTGTTTAAATATTACTAATTTAGAACAATTAAAGTATATAAAAATACATCTATACCTTTAAAAAGACTGTTGATTAAGCAGTGCTTTTAAAACTGCTAATTTTCGTGTATTATCATAGAGTTCAAGTACAATAAATGTTTGATAAAGCATATAAATATCGTAAAACATATAAAAATCTAAAGCATATAATTATCTAATAAATAACTGGAAGGGGAAGGTTATGTATTTTCAAGGTATTATAAATATTTTCGTCTGATATGCATACTTAAGTGTATCAATTCACAATGATATTTTTCTATTAAATTGGTGACTAATTTGAAAAAAGTTTAATATTTTTAAAATATTTTATAATGATATTACTTTAAAAATTAAATTTAATTTCAGAAACTTTATAAAATTTTTAATTTAACATTAATATTAAAGGTAATAAAATTGTTTTGCTATTTAAAAAAGTATAAATTATTAAGTAAAGCCTTTTAAAGGTTTTAAATTTCATTTCATCAAATTTAAAATACTTACGAATTGGTTTGGTTTTTGGAGTGCTATGGTCTCCTTTGTACAACAAGAGGGCTAAAGGTCTCAGTCTCACAATAAATACCTCCTCTAATTTTAATATATTACATCCATCTTTATTTATAAAAAGCGATGCTACTACAAATGAGTGTGTATATGATATATGTATATTTATTTGACTTGTCTATGTCTACAAACAGAAGAGCTGTGATTAGCATGAATAAAATATTAATACATGTTAAGTAAAATTGGATAAATATATAAATGATTTTACATACTTTTGGGGTTTAATTCCCCGTATTTCTGCTCCCATAAAATCCAGATTTTTTTTCCCAAGATCGAAAACATTGACATCCTGTCAATTTTCGGGAGGTTGTCCAACTGTCCTTTGGTAAATCCAGGTAGAAGAGACATTTATAACAAATTGAGATAATTAAGCTATCGAGATCGAAAAAATTAACCTTCAGGTTTAAATAAAAATATATTTTGATAGCTAGAAAATTCCAAGAACTTGCAAAAACGAAATTGAAAAATAGTACATGCTTACTAGCAATAAGAAAATATTGTGAACTATGATGTCGCAACCAATCGTAGAGCATTTTGATGTCATATGATTTTCTCTTAACTTTAAAATTAATTTTTAAAATGATGGACCCAGTTTTTTACATTTTTGAGAACATTTTTGGAATCTTTGAGTCTGGAATTATCAGAAAAATACTAAGTTGTTCGAATCCCCCACATGTGCAAATTCCTTATTGGTAATACTTTGTTTTTTACATATCACAGTTTCAATTATCCTTTGATCAGATGCATATGATTATTTCGGAAATGAACTTTGGATTTGTTAATCTTGCTTGGTAAATTGAAGTATAGAATAATGTTTACCAATATATTAATGCTTAATATAAGCTTTGCAATGGGGCAGAAGATGACCTAATAATAATAATGGTACTGTTTTCAAGTCCTACTCCTGACATAAATTTATTTATATGATCGCTCAGAATTATCTTTAACCTCTTGCCTAATGAATCAAGCGACGATTGTGTGTGCCACTTTGGTTAAAGGCTTTTCTCATGCGTCGTGAGCAGAAACAGTTTCATCACTAACTAAATTTTGCACACTTTTTTTTTACAGGACAAACTACAATGCTATCTTCAGATATATCCAAATCGGTATCTGTTTCTAAGGTTTAATCAGGACACTTTCCAGCACCGTTATTAGTATCACTTTTCCTTTTTGCCATTAAATTTTTTTTTTTTTTTTTTTAAGCACCAACAGTTAATTATTTATTGCATATAATATAATACTCTATTGCAATTATGCCTAAAAATAAACGACCAACTCTTATATTGCAACTTTAACAAACAATAACGCAAAAACAAAAACTTTATCGCCTGGAAACAATAACATGTCTGATACAAGCTCTTCACTTTTGGCCAGAAAGAATCATCACGTGTGGGATACGAAGTTCTCATTTTAGGCACAGCAGTACGATCGTGTCTCCCATATGTTGTTTTAAGGCAAAGGGTTAAGCAAAAGGATTCAGTTTATTTGTCCTATGTAAAATAATAATAAATTTTCATAGTGCTCCAAACCAAACTCTATTCTGGGATGAAATTTCCATTTATTCATACTAATTTTGGTAGAATTGGAGGAAAATCAACACTTTAAAATGAATAGTATGTCATAAAATAATTTTATAAATTTATAAAATTCTTATTTTATTAAAGTTATATTTTAAACATTTACATCTTCCTATTGTTAAAGTATTATAAATTATAAACACCTAAACTTGGAAATAAGATGATTATTTATTAAGATCATTTTTGTGATTATTTAAATATTTATGTTTTAATAATGTCATTAATTTCTGAAAATAAGCAGAAACCCTTATGTATATATATTTACATGTTTGTTTTTATTTTATGTGTTTATATATTTAATTTTGCAGAATATATCAAGATTTCTTCTGAATTAGAAAAATTGTACCAGATTTTGAAAACAACAGTTGATAAAACTCTTAGTCGTAGTGCATTTGGAATTGTTAATTTAACTGCTCTATTTCAAGGACTTTTTGAAAAAGACTCATAATAATTTTCAAAGAAATACATAAGAAGTTATCTGTATATTAAATTATTTTTCTGTTCATATTTCATCTGTATATATTTCAATTTTAACTGTATGAATATATTAAAGCTTAGCAAGTGGGTTGATAGGGGATATATTATTGATATATTATACCTAAAAATGGATTGATCTACCTATTTGTTAGCCTAACAAATGTATAATTGCTGAAATTAAAAATTTATACATCTACCCACTTGTTTTGTCAGTTTTATCTATCAATGGTCTAAAGAAAATTTTTCAGTGATGGAACTGAAATTTTTTCTTTACTAATAGTTTTTTTTAATTATTAAAGTAATTATCACCTATTTGTTTCAATACATAATTTAAATAGTAAGACTTTTATGCATATTATAATTGGATTTTAAGCATTATGTTGTCTTTAAGCATTTTTGTACTAGGAAATTTTGTTAAATATATTGACAATAAACTCTTTTAATTAAAAACAGTTGCACAGTTTTCATGTGTGTTATTTGTTGATGAGTTGTTATTGAGTTTGACACTTTAAAAATCTATTCATCAGTCACATTCATTTTAGTTGTTTGAGATTCAGTGCAGGCATTGCAAACTAGAATAAGATGATTCAGTTTAGATCTGTTTTAAATCGATTCCATTTCAACGTGCAAATATGCAGAAATTTTTAGTGGCATTATTAAATTGTCAGAAAGTTCCCTAATCCCATTTACTGAAGCAAAAGTTTTATTTTATTACTTTCTATTTTTTGCTTCCTAAAGACTACTTTAAATACTATTTTCAGCATGTTCATAGGAGAATTACAGCATAAAATTTGACCTATTGCCCAGAAGCTGAAAATTTTAAAAGAAACAGACACGGTTTCCGCGCACCTGGAAAATCATGGATTTAGACAATGGATTAATTTTGTCATGGAAAGTCATGATTTTCTAAGTAAAATGAGTAAAAGTCATGGATCCGCTGAGCTACCAATTAAGAAAAACCAAGAAATGCCTCTGCAAGTGAATTTCCTTTCTGTTTGTCAAGGAAACTCAAAACAAGCAAGCTTAATAGGGGGGTAAATGTATAAGTATATTATTCTGGTTTTTTCTTAAATTATAAATTAAATTTTTATTAATATAATAATAATTATTTAATAAAATTAGTTAAGATTTTTCTACAAAATATAAGCTTATCTTTAGGGCTATTATATATAAATGTTATAGGGTTATCGTGTTTGGCTATTATTCTTGGTCACCTCGATAATACCTAAGTACTCTGAATTCAAATTGGAAATTTTTGGATTGCATTCAGAAAATTGCTGTATGATTAAACTTAGGTAGGGGGGGGGGGGGGGGGGGAGGGGGGGGGGGGGGGGGGGGGGGGGGGGGGGGGGGGGGGGGGGAGGGGGGGGGGGGTTAGGGATAAAAATAGGGGGGGGTTGAGGGGGGGGGGGGGGGTGGGGGGGGTGGGGGGGGGGTACAACAATTTATTTACATATATATATATGAGTTTATAAACATTTATAAAGTATTTTTTATCATAAATTTTTGTAATTTCTCTAAAAGAATATATTTTATTTGTATGTATATCAGAATTTTTATTCATATGTACTTTAACAAAATATTTTTTAAGTCATGGAAAATAATCTTCTGAAGTCAGGGAAAGTCATGGATTTGAAAAATTTTATTTCGGCGGATACCCTAAACAGAAAATGATTCCCAGTTATTCTGCATTCAGAGTGCAAAAAAGTTAATCTTGTTCGTGTCAACATTTTATTAATCACTCATTACAATCTTAAGAGGAAAAAAACTGAAAAGCTGTACTGTGTGGAGTAATTGTCAACAAAAATATTTAAGACACCTTTTTAAAACAAATTGCACATTTATTTTCAAGGAATGAAATTTATATGATAATTCAAAATACAAAAAATAATAACAAATGACAGAAAAAAAATAGGAAAATATAAAATAGTAATGAATTTTAATAGAATTTATTTATCTGTTTGAAGGACAATGCTATAGCAGATAATACTGAAATATAATTTAATATTTGCTTTACCCATTGTTGTGTTGCTTTATTCTGATATTGTTAGCACATACAATACTGTTAAATAATCAAACTGTATCAAAGAATTATATAAATTAAGTAGAAATACTAATCATTAATTTTTAAATCATAAAAACTCAAATTTTTCAATTTTATGAATTTTTTCTCTACTTGCATAAACAGCTTCTAATATTGGGAATTACTTGTATACACGCATTTGAAAATATGAGTATACTTATGCTCACAAAACATACAAATTTTTAATGCTTAAATTTAATAAAAAATTTCAAATTTTATAACAACAAATTAATTAAAAACTTTATGATCTCAGCCTTAAACCAGTCCTTTGGGTAACATTTTAAGCACCAAATATTGCAAAACATCAAACTATGCATCATATTCTATCATGGCATAACACACTGAAATGGCTCAAGAACTTTTGTAGAATTGATAAATAACATTTAGCCTATCTCTTCAGATGTCTTCACAGGTGCATCCGGTGTTTCAGGAGAAGATGTTTCTTCTGGTGAAGCTTTAGGGGCTTCTTTTGGTGTATCTGAGACAAAAAATGACTTGACTTGGCCAAAGACAGTCTTCTTCTTAGGCTCAGAATTTTCACCTGCTGCTGCTGCTGCCAGTTTCTTTGCTGAAAAAGAAATACAAATTAATTTAATGATTTGTAATCAAAGTATGCCCCAACAGCACTATCCCTCATTTGTTTACGAGTTCAATTTAATTTATAACATGGTTTACAGGTAGGATTGCTAAAATTTGAATTGCAGTACCAACCCAAAGCCTGATTGAATTTTGTTGAACTTAGTTGACTTAATATATTCGTCTACGTCATTTTTTGCCAAAAATCATAATTTTTTTATTTCTCTATTGTAAAATTTCAACTTTTAGGCTTCTAAATCGGTTTTTGTTTTGTCTCTACGGCATTTTAAAGAAAAGTTACAGCTGTTTAAACATCAGTGACAGCTGTCAAAACAAAACAGAAGTAGCGGCTTCGGAACCCGAAGTTGTGAATTTAAAGCCTTTTAAAGAGCATTTTTTGGACAAAAATTTTTAAATTTTCATGAAGATTAGTTTAAATATTTTTCTAGTATTTTTAATAATTAGCAACTTGGCAATTAGAAAGTTTTGAAGCAAGAAACTGGGGGGAATTTTATTTAAACATGTATTTTAAATTTTTAATAGTTAAAATTGCTTTCATAAACTTCAAATGCATTTTTCTCAGAATGGTATTTTTAATAAAATGTTGAAACTTGAAATGTGATTTCTCAAAAAGTTCTTAAAATATTTTGTTGAAAATTATTATGAATGCTTTTGATAGGATTTACTAGTGAATGACCTAAAAGCTTTAGATTGGATAATTTTTAATAATGTTACACTCATAGTTAGATATAAAGGTAATGAAAATTCGTTAAAAATTCAATGTGTATGATTTTGAAGGACCAACATTTTTTACCAAATGTAAATTAATATTTTAGATGATTCACTAGTTCAGTATATAAGAAATGTGTTGCATCCAAAAATATTGAAATAATTTATTAAAATATTAGACCTTTTGAAAAAAACCCGAATTTTTTTTACTAAATTTTCTTCATTTATTAGAAATTTTATAAAAACTTCTCCAGGAATAATTTTTTTAAGTGTAATTCTCTATGATAATATAAAAAATAAATCTAAAAATGTAAAAACGTTATCTAGTTTCTATGTTTAAAGAAAAAAATTCTCCAAACGTAGCTGGATGAACGTATATACCTTAAGTAATTCTATCAAGCACTAAAACACTAAATTTGTAACAATAAACTGACCTAACCTAATCAGTGATGAACTACTATTCTATTATATATCTTTTATGATTGCAATACAACAGAATTTTTTAATATTTCCATGAATAGGTAAAGTACTTCCTTTTTGTACCGGAGTCCACAATTTGTACCTGTTATAAATATTCATAACTTTTCAAAAATAGCTTTCACCAGTAGATTTCAATCTAATTAACCTTCTATTTAAAAAAGTTAAGTCATTTCCATACTGGAATTAGACTGTTAAATTCTATTTAGAAAAAGTCTAAAATTTTCCATTGAGACCTTTCTTCCTCTTTTGGGGAACCCAACGAATAAGGTGCTGCCTTTCAGGACTAGAGTCCATGAGTTCAAATCCCACTGCTGGCATACATGTTTGTAACCATTCAGAATCAATTTAAGTAGTAGTTTCTGGTTTACTTAGCCGTTGTGTTGTTAAGTATTGGCCTTATAGCTCCAATCCAAGAACAAGAATAATGCAATTTTTGGGGCACTTGGGAGTTTTTCTATACTGGACATAAAAATTTTCTATTTACAGTAGTGTTTAAATTTTCTCTATGTAATACTGTTAAATAGTTTAACTGAATCAAAGAGTTATATAAATTAAGTATAAATACTAATTATTAATTTTTAAATCATAAACACTCAAATTTTTCAATTTTATGAATTTTTTCTTTATTTGCATAAACAGCTTCTAATATTGGAATTATTTCTATACTCACATTTTAAAATGTGAGTGTATTTATGCTCACAAATTTTTAATGCTTAAGTTTTATAAATAATTTCAAATTTTAGAATATCAAATTAATTAAAATCTTTATGATCTCAGCCTTAAACCAGTCCTTTGGGTAACATTTTAAGCACCAAATATACCTATTTTGGAATGATACTCACACATCTTGTTCACAGATACTTCAAAAAATGCTAGTAATATATTTTGGACACAAACAGGGCTTTTTCCAATTGTCAATGCAATTTTTTGAACAGATTTGCTATTTTTAGATTATTTCATAACTTGATAATTCGTTTCCCAAAATTTCTCTTGTCTTTTGCATTTTAAACGATTTTAAATTTAAAAAAATAATAATAACTGCTATTGTGATTAAATTCTTCAGATGTAACTGTGGGAAGATTTATAAATCATCTTTGTGGTATCGTTGAAACAATTTTTTATCCATTTCTTTTTCAATAAAAGGAATAAATATATATATTTTTTCTCGAAGTGGTAGGTAATGGACAAAAATATCCACAGTAAAAAAGTCAATTATTTTTAAGATTTTAGCCTTTTGTAGTTATATTTCATATGTTATTCATGAAAAACTTTAAATTTTCAAACATGGATATTTCAACATTAAAGAAATCTTGAGACATATTTTTAAAAAGTGTCTACATATATTGCAAAAGAAGTTTATGCATTTTCAGCAAATGTGTTTCTGGTTATCAGAATATAAATGGAGTAATCTAATAATTTATTAGTAAAGAAATAAACTCAAAACCGAAAATAATATTGTCAACATGAATACACATTTTAGCGAATACTAAAAAGTGGTGTCAGTAGATCTAGGAGAGAATTTTTAATAAATAATGTTAAAAAATTAGATTACTAATAACTATTGAATTACTTGAAAATGTGTGATTTATATTACTAAAATATTATTTTATAGAATTACAAAACGCCCCTTTTATTAACAATTATTATTTCATTGTAGGTTTTAATGAACTTATTGGCAGTTAAAAAAAGTTCTCTCTTGACAACTTCAGCGTAAATAATAATAATGAAAATTATATAAACATATATTTTTTTCCTTATCATATATTCAGTATGAACTTAAAATATTTTGTTAATTCTTAAAACTTTTCTAGTATATTAATTTATAATTTTTTCTTCTGTTTTTACCTTATTAATACTTAAAAGTATTTTTGAACTCTTTGGGTATATTATTTTGCTGATAAACTGAAGAGTTTATTTGACAGGAACCTTTTTTTTATTTGGGCAGTGAATTTTGATAAAAAAAGTGGCGTGTATCTAATTTTAAATTTAGTTTTAATAACTTTAGTAAATTCAAAATTTAAAACAAATACTCGGATTTATATTCAAGCACACTAGGATTATTTGATAATTATTTTGTAAGAATCTATAACAAGTTTAGTCTCTAAAAACATTTTAAAATATAAGAAAATTAAAAAAAAAATAATAATAATAATTTTTAATCTTATTGGATTTTTAAATAAAAATAAATCCTTTTTCACATTTTTCTAATTTCTGCTTGGGGCTAATTATCCTCTTTCGGACCCCATTTTCCGTACGGTGTGGCGCCCCTGAGACTGATATGTCCGTGGCAAGTGCCACCTTTGCCACGCCCTAGTTACGGCTCTGATTGACAATCTTATCTTCGAATTTATGATCTATGCACAGCTAGGCAGATGACACACCCACACACAAGCTGGGGGATGGATTTTGGGGACTGGTCCCCCCCCCCGAAATTTTGAGAAACCATTTTGTAGATAGATACTGTCCCACGTTTGTGTGTATATGCTATTTGCCTAGCTGTTCATGTACATGGACTGTTATTCTCTTAGAAAAAAACCGCTGAGACCATAAAAGTCTTGCTGGGCCGCTAGCCGGAAATACAGCACTGTATTTCCGGCACTGGATTCCGGAAATACAGTGCTTTCCCTTTCATCAATTGAAGTATCATTCACAAATAAAGATGTCTTTCTCCCTTGGTCCCCCTCCCAAAATAATTTTTGGCTGCGGCCCTGCCCACACACGTGGTCAATTGACTCCTTGACTACGGCTTTGCAGAAAAGTAAAATAAAATGTTGAAATCAACAATACTGATAAGGTAACGATAAAAGTTTGTTGGATTAAACCATCCTTATTGTTTTAAATAATTATTAAACTTAACTAAACTCTTCGGCTCAACAGCCCCTTGGACACCAGGGCCTATGATGCTAATCTCTTTTCGATACCAAGGTCCCTGTGGAATATGTCCCGGTTAGGTGGTCAACCTTAAGCGGAACCCCCAGTAATTCCCAAGCTTGTTTGGTCCTCAGTTTCTCTACCCACTGAAGCAATGAAAAGATGAGACAACCTTGCCCAAATCGGAGATTGAACCTCGGACTTATGTCGTGAGAGTGCTACCACAGCGTCACTGGGCTTCAAGCAATTACTCTATACGTAAAATTAATAATATTAATTGCATATTTTTTAAGTGTTTCAGTGTGTTTCTACACTTTTAGTTCTATACCATTAAAAAATACTTTCAGCTTCAGCTAATGCCGTTTCAAAAATTCGGCAATCTCCAAATATACAAAAAAAAGGGGGCATTAAATTAAGGCAGAGTATTATTTGTTATTGTTACAAATATACTCAACTATTCCTAAAATTTTACGATTTTTTATCGAATTTTTTCTAAATGAAGCAATATTTGGTTTTATCGACTTTTTAAAGCATGTGCGAATTTATTTCATATTAATGATACAAATACTTATGTAATGATCTCAAAAGTTTAATTTTTGAATTTATTAGGGTATATACTTAAAATTTCGTTAACTTAACACTAGATTGCCCAAGGCAGTCATTTTGACTGTTTTTTAATTTCAATTAGAAAAACAATTATGAAATTATAATGACACAATTTCTTAGAAGTTGGTGACTTTTTCTATAACATATAAATGGGTTTATGAATAATTGTAGTTACGTCCGCCCTCCTTTATTATATGAATATTAAAAATACATTTTAAACAAATGTAATGTTATTTTTTCACAATGCAGTCATTTTGAATTTTTGGGGCAATATAGGTATACAAGAAATTTCGTTAACTTAATTTCGGCTAACATAGATTTAAAATTTTGGGAAATCCCTACCCACACAACCACATAGAGCTTATAGTCGTCTAATAGAGATCGAAATTCATCTATGACATCTAGGACGTGCTTTAGAACTGTATAAGATTAAAAAAAATAGATATCTAATATTTGTGTGTGATTTCGACGTCTGTTAGATATCTAAGCCGTACGAGGCGCATCCAGAAAGTAAGTTTCCCTATTTAAAAGAAAAAAATAACTCACACTTTCACGGACATATTTATTGGCAACAAGTACAGCAATGTTTCAGCTATTTTTCAACATAGCCACCACCAGAATTGAGACACTTGTCGTATTGTGGGATCAACTTTTATATACCTCTGTCAAAGAACTCTGCCGGCTGTAAATGGAACCAGAACACTTCAAGTCCCAGAACACCGTGCACATCCCTTTCCGTACCGACTGTGTCTGTTTGAATTTGGTCCTGACCGAAGATCCACTATGATGCCAATGCATTGACTGCTGCTTGGTTTCCGGGGTAAAGTGCGAAATCCAAGTCTTATTGCCCGTGACGATCCTGTCGAGGAACTCGTCGCCGTCATCGTGATACCGTAGCAGAAATGTCAGTGCTGCTCCTAAGCGTTGAATTTTGTGTTGGGGTGTTTCGGCTCACAGACGTAATCAAGTGCTGCATTCAAGATCACCGACCGAACCTTGCAGGCGGCGGGAGAAGGAATTAGAGTTTCCATTTCGGACCACTGCTACCCCGCTACTGGCACGAATCGGGACTTGTCCAGCTGGCATATGATTAATACGTCATAGATCTGTTACGCACGCGCAATTGACACGGCTAATTACGTTTACTTTAAAGGGGAAAACATCGGCAAACTTACTTTCTGGATGCACCTCCTATTATGTACATCTATAAGTCATCTAAGTTTCGACCTTTAATAGATTAGCCTGTACGGTCAATGTCTGTACCATACTTTGATATAGACGTATTATAGAGCTCTTTTAGATCACCTCCTCCCAAAGCGCTATCTATAGCTTAGTGAACAAACTACTGCGCTGTATATTATATTGAGTATGGAGTGTAATCTTCACTTGTTTATAAGTTGCTGTAAGTATTAAATAATAATTAATAATTCACATTTTGAATTACACACAAATTATATTGTATTTCCTTATACTGCCTCTATCTGGAGTTGTCTTTAATATATTATTCTGCCTGTTATGCCTGTTAAAATATTTTCTTATAAAGTTTTCCGGAGTTCACGGGTTCGAATCCCGTTGCTGGCATGGATATTTGTAGCCGTTCGGAATCGGCTTTAAACTGTAGGTCCCGATCTCATTAGTCCTCGTGTGCAAAACAGTAGACCGTAGCGCTCCCAACCAACCAACCAACCAACTTATAAAGTTTTCTTTTCTCTTTTATAGATTTAAAAAAATTTTAAATGCTTATAATAATCTACAAATATTCCATGATTTTTTCCCAATAGGTATATTTTTCTTTTATTATGTTGCAGCGGCATTACAGCGCCAAATCAGCACTAAAGACTTTCCAGTACTGCTTTGGCGCCGCCACTTGGCGATAAAACTAAAAATGTAACCTATTGTTTACATACAGCATACATAATGTAGCACGCATCATTTGCCATGTTAGAGCCAAATAAATTCTATAGTGTTGTTTTGCCAAACTCCATCTATTACAGAACTGGAGGACTTGGCCCAGGCAGTTCTGTAACAACTGCATCCTGTGATCCTGTGATAGCGCGCATCATCTCTCAGCTCCTGTACAACTAGAGTTGTGAGCAGTAGAAAAAACCCGGTTTAAACTTGGGAAAAAACCGGGTTTTTTGGGTTTGGGGAAGGGAATTTTGAAAATTTCCCAAACATAGGAATTTTGAAGTATTTTGAAGTCGCCAATTCCTATCCCACAATGAAAACCACCATTTTTTTGTCTTTGTTGTAGACCTCAAAAGTTGACGTTTTCACAAAATTTAACTATTATATGCTATGAAAAAAAAATTGAATAATTGGGATTAACTAAATAATTAGCAAGGTATCATGTTTAGCATGAAAGTATGAGTCTTTTTTTCGTTTGAAAAATATCCAATATTTTTATTATTACACAAATATTAGGCAATAATATGTAGTGTCACAACACCCATAAATCATTACTTTTCTTGTATAACATCTCATTTCTCTCTCTCTCTCTCATATATATATATATATATATATATATATATATATAATGAAGTGTGTAGGAATTGGACACAAAATGCAACAGTGTCATTGGATGACACCTTTAAATGATATATGCGTTACAAAAAATAATAAACTGTTATTTTAAATTTAAAGATATATATTTTTATATTATAAAAAGATGGGAAAAAGTTTAGCATAAAGCGATTTACATAACAAATAATGATCCAAAATAATGTATATAATTATTATATTAGCAACTAAAATTGAATCAACCAGTTATGTGTTTGATAAGATTAACAGGGTAATTAATGACATAAGTACTACTATAAAATTATTTAAATACTGATTGCTATTATTTCTTGAATATATATATATATATATATATATATATATATATATATATATATATATATATATGATGAAGTGTGTAGGAATTGGACACAAAATGCAACAGTGTCATTGGATGACACCTTTAAATGATATATGCGTTACAAAAAATAATAAACTGTTATTTTAAATTTAAAGATATATATTTTTATATTATAAAAAGATGGGAAAAAGTTTAGCATAAAGCGATTTACATAACAAATAATGATCCAAAATAATGTATATAATTATTATATTAGCAACTAAAATTGAATCAACCAGTTATGTGTTTGATAAGATTAACAGGGTAATTAATGACATAAGTACTACTATAAAATTATTTAAATACTGATTGCTATTATTTCTTGAATATATATATATATATATATATATATATATATATATATATATATATTTGTGTGTATGTGTGTGTAAAACACAAAATGCAACTGGTGTGTTTGTTGACACTTTAAATGATATATGCGGTTACAAAAAATAATAAACTGTTATTTTAAATTTAAAGGATATATATTATTTATTTTATAAAAATATCGTGGAAAAAGTTTAGCATTTAAAGCGATTTAATGTTACATAAAAAGACCAAAATATACATGATAAATTATTATTATATAGCAAAACTAAAATTGAATCACCAGTTATGTGTTTGATAAACACTAACAGAATTAAGACATAAGTACTACTATAAAATCATTTAAAATACTGATTGCTTATTGAATATATATATATATATATATATTTATATATTATATATATATATATATATATATATATATATATATATATATAGCCAAAAGTAAAAAAAAAATCTCTTAGAAATAATATGCTAGTTCTTAAATAGCCACTGTTGAAAAAATAGATGTAAACATTGTTAAAAGGATTTCTTCCCAAAGTTCCCAAAATTCCACGTTTATTCCCCAAAATTCCCGGATTTATTTTATCAGTTACAATTCAAAAGCCGGGTTTTTTACATCTCTATGTACAATCATTGTGGTTCACTCTGCGTTGGTAATCCGCCTTCTTTCTCCTTACAGCAATGTGTGTAAGATGCAACTATTCTGATATAAATTGTATAAATTTATTTTAATACATGTATCCTTAATTATTTTTTATATTTAATATTTGATACACGTTCCAACTAGAATGCTTCAATGTGTACCAATAGATCAAGGGAATCTCCTAATTAATAAAAACCACACGCCAGGTATTGATACTTGTCTAACCAATCAGAATGGAAGTTTTAATATAACAGGAGAATTATAGAAAAAATTTATAAAAGCTTGACGTATGAGAAAAACCTTATTAATTTATTTTTGATTTGTTGTATATTATTCAATTATTTAGTTTACATTGATTAAATTGAGTAACATTTATTTGTAAACTGAAGCATTTTGAATTATAAAATATTTAAGTTTTATTCTACCTTACGCATATAAATAGCTTATTTATTTATTTTTATAAAATTATTTTTAATATATTCATAGGATCAAAGGAATAAATGGAAGTGGTTAGAAAAAAAAAATAAAAAATAAAAGGCAAGGATAAACAATATGTATATAAAAAAATAAATACTGATTTACAATAAATAAGTTTATTAAAAAAAACTATTTAATTATTCATTGATAAAACGTTATGAAAATAATGCAGACTATAATTAAATAATTTAAGAAATGATTAAATGAGATGGTTAAAAGAATGACGTCATAATGCTAGAAAAGTTATTTTTTATCTATTTATTATGTGATAAATTGATAAATTTAATTATTTAAGCCAAATATAAAAGAAAAATTGACGTAATATCGAAGTTCAGTGATAAAACGTATGAAAATAATGCAGATGATATTTATATAATTTTAAATAAGAAATTATTTGATGAGATGGTTAAAGGAATGACGTCATAATGCTGAAAAATGCTCTTTTCATCTACTTATAATGTGATAAATTGATGAATTTAATCATCGCCTGCTCTTAACCGGGAAAAATAGGGCTTGAAATAATGGCATTAAATGCTAGAAAAGGGAAGGGGTGGATTTCGAACGTTGCTAAACCTAACTCATCAAGAATCCAATATGGAAGCCTCTATCCATTCCAGGTCCAACCGCTTCATAAATTAGAGGACAGACAGACAGATAACTTAGGCTATTATTATATAGGGGATTCAAAAGTTAGCAGGTCTGGGTTAGGCTCAATTGAGAATGACAAAACGGTTTTTAAAAATTATCAATTGAAAGTCCAGGACCTTAGATAGGACCACCTGACCAAGAAAGCTAGGACCATCCAGGGCTTTCTTGTTACTAACGATGAAGATGAAAGTAACATTAAACCTGGTTCTTTCAGCAATGGTCGTGTTTTTGTAAAAATGCAGAAAATTAAGAATCTGAAATTGGAACCAACACCTCGATATCTATTCATCCAGATCGATCCTCGATCTCGATTGTCGAGATATATATCCTCTAGATATATCTCGGCACCTATCCATTCCAGGTCCAACCGCTTCATATATCCGAGGACAGACGGACAGATAACTTAGGCTCATATTATATAGGGGATATGTTATCGGCGCAAAGTTTGGAACCAACACCTCAATATGTTTTCCGTAGTTATATTTATTGTTTTAATTGAAAAATAACCCCCACCATCTAATTATATCCTTTATTCGTTACTTTTTTGACTGTTTCGCCACTTTTTCAGCAACCATTTCTACAGCATTTCATCGTCGACCTCAATTGTTTAGGAAAAAGACGCACAAAAAATACCTCTCTCTCTCTTATCTGTTTTTTCTTTTCTTCCCCGATCGAAACTTCCGAAGGATGGCCACTGATCCCCACTTCTGAGGGAGGTGTGTGCAGCAGTATCCGTGGAGACCGACGCACATTACAGTCCCATTCCTTTTCTTCCCCCCTCTCCGAACACAAAAATCGGCGCACGGAAATCCATCTCTCTGCCCCTATTCCCAATTCTAAGAGTCTTCCCCCTTGTATGTGTGTGACGCACGCTCTCTCTATTCGACACGTTCGATCCAGGGTGGAATCATCCAGGGCCGGAGCGGTCAAGCGCTGACTGCCCATCCATCGATCGATGCGGCGAGACGCACACAGATTCCCCGAAGGTTGCTTGCACGCCCCTCCATAATGTATTACGGAGGCACACCTCGAAGATGGTCACTGTTCCCACACTAACGATTGCAAAGGATAGTGGAGAGTTAATTCTCCCATCTTCTATTCCAGGAGTTCTATCCCAAACTTTGTTCCCGCGAGCACTATGGCTTTTTACGTGTTCCCGATGCCGGGCGAATCACGATCAAAATACAATAGACTCCGCTTAATGTGATCAGTTTGGGACACCGTGATTTTGATAACAATAACCGATTGATAACAATAAACGATATGCATAATTAGATAAATTTACCCCCCCCCTTTAATTCACATGAACTAAATTACGAACACGAACTATTTATGTACTGTATATTATTTTTTAAAACATAAGAATTGTATACATAATTAAAAAATTGACTGTCCATTGTTGACTGTCTACCATTTTTTCTAAGAAGCTCATTGATAAATTGTTCGCACTCATAATCAACCTGTCATAACGATTTAGAATTTCGATCTTTTGTTTTAATGTTAAATCATTTCGTTTTCTGGCTTCCATATCGACAAGCTGCATGTAAGCGAGCAAGGCATAAAATGTGAATACGCTCCTTCTCAGTTCTGATAAGAATGTGTTGCCTTCTGCTTATCTGACAACCACTGACCACCAGCAGGGTGTGCGTATTTCTGAAAAATTCTAGGGACGGGTAATTAATTCCACACTCCTTTGTTCATTACCCATTTCCCTAGTTTGAAGAGGGAGAATTCTCGAAAATTTGTACAACATCGAAGGAAAAAAAAAATGCGTTCCTTCTGAATACATTGTGAATATTTCTTTGCCAGTTAAAATGAGGTTCGCCGAACGATGGCCGATTGGTTAGGGTGCTGGCCTTCGGTACCGGAGTTCGTGGGTTCGAATCCCACAGTGGCAAGGATGTTCGTAGCAGTTTGGAATCGGATTTAAGCTGTAGGTCCCGGTCTCATTAGCCCTCGTGATGCAAAACAGTAGACCGTAGCACTCCAAACCAAACCAAACTAAAATGAAGTTCAAAAACTGATAACATTAACCGGTGTAACGATCACATAAAGCGATAATTTTAACATACAAATGAATAGAGAAAATCGGGACCAAATGATTTCAATAACAATAAGCGATTGATAGTATTAACAGCGATCACATTAAGCGGAGTTCTTTCTATTTAAGTTTTCAGTAATGCAATTTTTTAACCCTTTATATCCTGAATTAATTTATCATCAACTTTCTTACTGCATTTTTGAATTATTAGATAAGTTTTAATGGAGAATAATCATAGAAAAAAAATTAATTTTTACTGTATTTTAGTAGTTAATTTTGCAGCTGGAACGAATTTAACGAATCCATTGCAAAACGTGTTTGTATGTATAAAAAATCAAACACACAAACGAACAAACTTTTTAATTTTCCAAGATATAAAACTTGAAAGCTAGATAATCATTAGTGTGTGAAATAGACTCCTAGACTTTTATGAAAAGAATTTGTTTTTAATACCGGTGATAAAATTTTCGTTGCAACAAATAATAATCGATGATTAAATTTAAAATTATCGCATATGTACCTAATCTATTATTTAAGCCAAATATGAAAGAAAATTATTTACGTCATATCTAAGTTCAGTGATAAAACGAATGAAAATAATACAGACGATATTTAAATAATTCAAAAGAAATGATTAAAGGAGATGGTTAAAGGAATGACGTCATAATGCTAGAAACAAATGTTATTTTTACCTATTTATTATGTGATAAATTGATAAATTTAATCGCCTAAACTTAAAATGGGGCTTGATATAATGGCATTATTAGCTTGAAAAGGAGGACGGGGTGGATTTCGAACGTTTTAAAGAAGACAGTATTTTTCGCAGTGATATGAAGCATATTTATGCCAATTTATTTTAGAATTGGATCGATCGTTTAAGAGGAGATAAACTTTACTCGATTTGAATTTTGCTAACCCTAACTCATCAAGAATCCAATAAGGCGATTTCACGCAGCAGTGTACATCTCAACTTATGACAATTCTGGCTTTAGTTTCAAACGAAAGGGCCATTTATTGTTTGTCTATTGGCTGTTGTAAACATGAAAATGAATGGGAAGGGCATTATAGTAGTTCGTGACGTTGCAACGAATTTCTCTATATGGATGCCTCTATCTATTCCAGGTCCAACGCTTCATAAATTCGAGGACAAATGGACATATAGCTTTTATATTATATAGGGGCTATTATTATATAGGGGATTGATGATATTTTGAATTCAAAGCACCTATTTTGAATTGCAGTACTGTCGAAAACTCCAAAGGGTCGGACTCAATAAACTTTTCGATTCCGTCCAAATTTGATAGAATTGTCTTCGCTCGGAATGCATATCTCAGTAAAGAATCGTTTCCGTAATCTCGAAATACTCTTTCAGGGACTTGCTACAAAAGATTTGATTCGTTCTCCAATTTTGTATTTTTTTGCTATGAAATATAGATTTTGACATTTTCCGTTCCGTAGATTTTATCTTTCGTCTGATACAAAAAGCAGAGGAAAAAAATTTCACCTTCTACCCAAATTGTAGGATGGCAAAATATAAGGAGCAATACCACTGATGGATAAGGGGAGAAAGCGCATGAAAAGAAAAATATAAACATAGTTTCAGAAGATGGGAATGTTGATAAAGAAGTCTTCTTGGAGAAAGAAATGACGACAATGAAAACAGAATGTTTATGAGTAAGAATTTGTTGCTTATGATCAACAATATTTTTAACCTAATGTCTATTGCAAGAGTAAATGAGTTAACGCAGAATAATAGAGTATTTACTACGCTTGGATCAAAAGAACTAAGTACAGAGTGCAAAGTAAATGACGACAATGAAAGAGAACGGTAGAAATGACGACAATGAAAACAGAATGTTTACGAATAGAATTTGTTGCTTATGATCAACATTCTTTTTAACCTAATGTCTATTGCAAGAGTAAATGAGTTAACGCAGAATAATAGAGTATTTAATACGCTTGGATCAAAAGAACTAAGTACAGAGTGCAAAGTAAATGACGACAATGAAAGAGAAAGGAAGAAATGACGACAATGAAAACAGAATGTTTATGAGTAAGAATTTGTTGCTTATGATCAACAATATTTTTAACCTAATGTCTATTGCAAGAGTAAATGAGTTAACGCAGAATAATAGAGTATTTAATACGCTTGGATCAAAAGAACTAAGTACAGAGTGCAAGTAAATGACGACAATGAAAGAGAAAATAGAAATGACGACAATGAAAACAGAATGTTTACGAATAAGAATTTGTAGCTTATGATCAACATATTTTTAAAGCTAATACGTATTGCAAGAGTAAATGAGTTAACGCAGAATAATAGAGTATTTAATACGCTTGGATCAAAAGAACTAAGTACAGAGTGCAAAGTAAATGACGACAATGAAAGAGAACGGTAGAAATGACGACAATGAAAACAGAATGTTTATGAGTAAGAATTTGTTGCTTATGATCAACAATATTTTTAATCTAATGTCTATTGCAAGAGTAAATGAGTTAACGCAGAATAATAGAGTATTTAATACGCTTGGATCAAAAGAACTAAGTACAGAGTGCAAAGTAAATGACGACAATGAAAGAGAACGGTAGAAATGACGACAATGAAAACAAAATGTTTACGAATAAGAATTTGTTGCTTATGATCAACAATCTTTTTAACCTAATGTCTATTGCAAGAGTAAATGAGTTAACGCAGAATAATAGAGTATTTAATACGCTTGGATCAAAAGAACTAAGTACAGAGTGCAAAGTAAATGACGACAATGAAAGAGAAAGGAAGAAATGACGACAATGAAAACAGAATGTTTACGAATAAGAATTTGTTGCTTATGATCAACATTCTTTTTAACCTAATGTCTATTGCAAGAGTAAATGAGTTAACGCAGAATAATAGAGTATTTAATACGCTTGGATCAAAAGAACTAAGTACAGAGTGCAAAGTAAATGATGACAATGAAAGAGAAAGGAAGAAATGACGACAATGAAAACAGAATGTTTATGAATAGGAATTTATTGCTTATGATCAACATTCTTTTTAACCTAATGTCTATTGCAAGAGTAAATGAGTTAACGCAGAATAATAGAGTATTTAATACGCTTGGATCAAAAGAACTAAGTACAGAGTGCAAAGTAAATGACGACAATGAAAGAGAAAGATAGAAATGACGACAATGAAAACAGAATGTTTACGAATAAGAATTTGTTGCTTATGATCAACATTCTTTTTAACCTAATGCCTATTGCAAGAGTAAATGAGTTAACGCAGAATAATAGAGTATTTAATACGCTTGGATCAAAAGAACTAAGTACAGAGTGCCAAGTAAATGACGACAATGAAAGAGAAAGGAAGAAATGACGACAATGAAAACAGAATGTTTATGAATAGGAATTTGTTGCTTATGATCAACATTCTTTTTAACCTAATGTCTATTGCAAGAGTAAATGAGTTAACGCAGAATAATAGAGTATTTAATACGCTTGGATCAAAAGAACTAAGTACAGAGTGCAAAGTAAATGACGACAATGAAAACAGAATGTTTATGAATAGGAATTTGTTGCTTATGATCAACATTTTTTTAAACCTAATGCGTATTGTAAAAGTAAATGAGTTAACACAGAATAATAGAGTATTTAGTATGTTTGGATCAAAAGAACTAAGTACAGAGTGCCAAGTACCCTGTTACTGAGAACTGATTAGGTCTTACCATTCACCATGTACAGACAGTACCGGCTATATGGTTCACCCGCTTATAAGGGCATTTCACATATATGGTCAGTTTTCTAAAGTACCGTCTAACTTAATAGGGAATATGTATTAATGCGCACCGCTTATACAGTCTTATACAGTCATTAGTCGAGAGCTGACCGAATGGTTAGGGTGCTGTCTTCGGTACCAGTGTTCGTGGGTTCGAATCCCACTGTGGCATGGATGTTCGTAGCCGTTGGGAATCGGCTTTAAGCAGTAGGTCCCGGTCTCATTAGCCCTCGTGTTGCAAAAAAGTAAACCGTAGCACTCCAAACCAAACCTATACAGTCATTTTCTTTTTCTTGTTAAATTTTATTTTAGTTACTTGCGCATGCTATTAAAAATCTCGTGAAATCATTTCAAATCCCGATTCTTAGGTTTACTGTAAATTAAATGGCGATGCATTGGCGAAATCAGACGACTCGCGGTGAGCGCTTGGCGCGAGTGTTCTGATAAAGCTAAAATTAATTAAATTTAATTAATGAATTAATATTTGAAAAAACCTGTATTATTATGAAGTGTCATCCACTACGAGTTTAAAAAATGTATTTGTTTTACCATTAATTAATATGAAAATATCTTTTTCCTATGTTTTATTTTATTTCTTTTTGATTTCGAAGTTCGAAGCGAAAGCACAGAATATAGTATAGATGTACACAATATAGATGATCATGATAGCATCTGTGAAGTGTGTTTTTCTTTGTATTTAAATGGAGCTATCTTGACTGCTGAAAATACTATTAGGGGAGAAAATTGAATTTACTATCAAAGAAATTTTTTTAAATTATAGAACGTCGAAACGCTTTATTGTGTTGTAGGTTGGACTGCCCGTGTGTTGTTATCTGATCTATACGGTCATTATTCTATTTCTTCAGTCAGGCCAATGCTCTTGCATAAAGAAGGAAAGAATATTTATTCTTTGAGCGTGTATATATAACAAAAGAACGTCATTACTTGAGTGATTTTGCAGTGGCGTAGTGAGAGGCAGCAAGAGGGGGGGGGGCTATCTTGCCTCGGACGCTACTCTGAAAGGGGTGCTAAATGGTTTATATTACCACGTTTTCGTGGAGGAGGCACGAAATAGGTATCCTGCTACGCACGTGAGTTATACTCGCTACGCCACTGATCAAGGGCGGCTCGTCTATAGGCACTACAGTACCTCCTAAAATATATTTATTAATGTGTTTATATTTGCTTATATAAATTATTTTATCATCAACAATTTGGGATTATAAAAACACGTCCTAGGGCTACACGCAGGTTGTCGTTACTAGAGGGCACCAGTTCGCAGTTAATTGAGAACTTGTTGTACTGTGTTGATCACAGTGACATAATCATGCTTAAAGTGATGCAAGATTTTACACTCCCAGTGAAATGCGCAGTGCGGTACTGAGTCCCTTTGCGTAGTCCTAAGCATGTTCATAGAGTATATCGTGTTTTTTCGTTTCTTTACCCGGCTAACAACTTAAAGATAGGGCAACCCCTATGTGGCACACTGGCCAACTAAAGGCCAACAGCAGTCTATCGGTTGATTTTAACAGAATTCCAATATGTTGGGATGGGCCAACAATGGGCAACTGAATGCCAACGTAAAAATACAAGTATGGACAAACTGTATGCCAACATACAGTTTGGATGAACCATCTGAATGGCAATAATTATAAAATCTTCTTCACAATAAGCAGTAAAACTGCCTTTTTTTCACGTTTTCTCCGAGTTTGGAGAAAAAACTATTGTTGCTTACAGAAATAAATCAAAAATATGTGATGTCTAGAATCAACCACAAGTGTGCATAAAAAATATATAGTTACTTAGGTCAAAAATTGCATTTTTTCTCCAAACTCGTAGAAAAGCGTGATGCAATCGTACAGTTTACTGTGAACACAAGAATTTACTCTATTGCATTTGCACCCAAACATTAATCATCAGGAATCTCGTAGTTGTTGTTGTTGACTTATGCCATTTGGTCAAACCAAGCAGGATTGAGCCGGAGGCTATTCGTATTAAGGCAAAGGGTTGCACCTTTCGTTTCAACGAGCACCTCAAAGGTGCAAGTACGACTTCTTGCTCAAGTGGGTCCTCTTAATTTTTAAAGAAGTGACCAAGCAGAAGACCCATAGGTTTGGCCTACCACCCCCAGAGGTATTGATTGAGAACTTGGAGGACATTGGGATCACGAACCTATTTTACGTGCTTCAGTCACCTTTAACGGACGGCGGATCTTAGGGAATCTCATAGTAAACAGCATTAGCACTAAATAGGGCGGTTGACACACAATATTCTGGTTTGCCGATGGTGCTGAACATGCGGGTAGCTGAAGGGAATTGCTTAGTTTCTTAGCCTATGATATACCAATATTTATGCAAGAGACAGGAATATTCCTACATTGGTTCAAATGAATGGCAATATTTGAATACCAACTTAAATACCAAAATTTGAATACTTTGTAGGCCAACAAGATATTTTGCTAGCTAAATGCCGCCATTTCATTTTCCTGTTTCAATGTACATTCAACCAAAAGACAAACTACCGACTTGTGGCAAATGGAAATCCAACGTTTCCCCGATAGCTGGGTTTTGCACTTTAAAATTAATAGCTTAAAATTGTTTTAATTTTAGTTTTAATTTTTTACAACATTATTAGTGGTATTAACCTAAGTACAACCTGAAGACATAAGATCTGTGACTGTAAGTGAAATACCATATCTGAAGATTTTACAGTTGGCTCGAGATGAAAAAGCCTTTATTAAACACGTTGACAGCCATGGGATTCACCGGTGACCGGCGACGCAGCAAATGATAAAAGTACGTAATTATAGTAAATATGGATACTGATAAATTTTTCAATAATACCATTGTTATTATTAGTGTTAGAAGAAATTAATGCAATATAAAACAAACAAAAATAATTTTATTAGTGCATGAAAAATATACATTTTATCAGTGCCTATTGCGATGAGTCAGATTGAAACATTCAAGGCAAAGAAAAGGTGAATCAACGCAATCGGAACAATATGTCACCACTTTTCTAGTCTAATTTTTTGCTCTAGTTTTTTGCCTAGCTGCTTTGAATGCTAAAGAATGAGAGTAATCACTTAGCAATCGAAGCACGATTGTTTTAAAAAAAGGACAATCGTAACAATTGCCTACCGCGCCGTGGGAGTCACCGGTGACCCCCACCACGAAAACTGCTTCAAGCATGATTTTATAACTCATTTTATCTGCTGCAAATAATATTTAAGCATATGCATCGCATAATGAAAAGTTCACGTCGGCGACTTGAGCAAACCATCGAAAAGGCGTCTGGCAGTCAACGTGTTAAGAAAATGTTATTGAGCTTTACGCTAGAAACAAAACTAGACGAATGCATTTTATTTTAGAATAATTTTATAAAATGGATGAACTAAAACGTAAATTTATGAATAACAAATGATATTTCTTCATGTTTATTAATATTTTAATATTATAAACCACACATTTATGCTGTGCTTGTAGGTTTTAAAAGTTTCAGCACCCCCTAGATTTCAAGTCACGAGTTGACACTGTTCTAGAAGCACACATGTTAAGAAAATTCCGCTTAAATTTCCTATGTATAGATCCATAAGATATTATATGGCCCTTCCACACTATGGTCCACTGCAAGCCATCCCCACCTTCTGGAGGGGTATGGTTTATAATGGTAGATGGTGGTAGACGATGGCTTCGGAGGCGGTTTTTCTGCAAAGATCAAAAGCAGCCAGATGCGCAACTAAAGTGCGCAGTAGACTCTATGGATGAATCCACGCGCTCGTCTCATTTAGTGGTCCAGCGTATGGCTGCAACCCGTGAACATCGTTCAAGGTCACCATGAGGAAGTGGTGAATAATTAGCCATAATGTGGAGACTACATTAAGGCCCCTCCACACTATGGTCCACTTCAAGCCATCACCACCGTCTGGAAGGAGTATGGTTTATTGTGGTCGATGATGCCAGACGATAAAATGGTCTTGGCGGAGGATGGCTTCGAAGGCGATTTTCTCCAAAGATCAGAGGCAGCCAGATGCGCACCTAAAGTTCGCAGTAGACTCTATGGACGAATCCACGCGCTCGGCTCATTTAGTGGTCCAGCGCTTAGATACAACCCGTGAACCATCGTTCAAGGTCACCACGAGGAAGTGGTGAACAATTGGCCATAGTGTGGAGGCTACATTAGAGAATTTTGATTTTTCTTTGACATATGTTTATGTACTTATTCTGAACGATAATGGTAAGATAATATTCAAAATGCATGCATGATGGACACAACAAACAAAGACATGACTCTTTATAATAGATCACTTTTTATTCCCAAACTAGGCTAAAGAATTCCATTTTGTCAAATGAGGAACAATGAGAAGACAATAAATAGTACAATCCATGAGTGATGAAGTAGTTTGAGGTAGCTTCTTCAGTTGAACGTATTGGACGCTCGGGGTTCATCCAAAATGAGACTGAGAACAAACAAACAGAAAGACAATGGTGCGATCGATTTCTGTGCCTCCTTTCTTATCAATTGTTTCGGTTAAAACGAAAAATGCATCTCTCAGTTAAATAAGTTGAAGGATAGTATAAATTTAGTTAAAAATAATAGCAAATTATGACTAATTTTTTACCTATTCAATGCCTCTGTTTAAAATATTCTTAAATATTTTTTAATAATTAAATGTTTCGTTAGAATATTTGCATATTATATACCAGGGATGGCCAACCTGTGGTTCGTGAGCCACATGCGGCTCTTTGAAGGATTATTTGTGGCTCTCGATAAATGTACACGAGTTCCCTTTTCCTTTTTGTGTTATTATAGCTTTAAAAAATATTATAACTGATGGAGCTCCAGCAATGCTGGGTAAAAAAATCGGTCTTATTGTGCTTTTAAGAGATGATTCTCAAATTCCACAATTCATACCGATTCACTGCATAATTCATCGAGAACATCACGTTACAAAATATTTAAAATATCCTGATGTTACGAAAACAGTGTAACACATTGTAAATTACATTCGCACCAATGAAAAAAAAACATCGAAAATTCAAAAATTTCCTTGAAAAATTATAGGAAGAAGAACTTCTAAATAAAATTCAATAAATATAATTTTTGTAAAAAAAAAAAAAAAAAAAATTAATACCGTTTTTGCATACCTTTCATAAACACGTATTTAATAGAAGCTTGAGAAAAATTTCAAATTTTGAAAAACGGCATGGACTATCAAGGAGCTTGACCACCCCTGTTATATACTGTCTAACAGATTTATATATATATATATATATATATATATATATATATATATATATATACACACATATATATATATATATAATTTATTGGATAATTCGGGAAATTATTTGAGGGTATGCGAATTTTTAGTTAGGGTACAGAGTAACAACTTATTAAAAATATCAGAATTTTGTAAGATCTCGGGAAGGAATTCAAGTAAATTTTGTATTACGTTAAATCAATGTATGTGCAAGTAGATAACACCAAAACAAACATCGAATAAAAGAAGAAATAAGCCGTTTTAAAAGAGATTGCATCTAATGGTAGAATTTAGTGTTAAACTGCAGAGGGTTTGGAGACCATAAAATCGAATCAAGACGTAATGAGATTTAAGACCGCATTTTACAGTCGATAAAAGTGCTACACATTTTTCTTTTCTTTACATGACATTAAACTGATGGGGTGCCTTAAAACTTCCAGCCATTTTCTCCTCCTCGTCGTTCACCAATACTACAACATATCAAGTTTAAATGTTAACAGGTACAAAAAAGAGATGAGTTCATTGTGCGAATCGACTGCTCTTCACTTTAACACTGAAGTCGTCGTTATGTTCTTTTTGTATTGATCTAAGACAGAGAGGAGAAAATGTCTTCGGAAGACATGGCTACGGTCGGTCACGAGCTTACGTGAGGAAGGGGAGCGAAGTTTCGAGGTATAAAAAAAGAAGAAATGGAGGGCTTTAGCTATCGAGGGCGTTTTGGCATGCGACAGCAAATCGATCGCTTGACTAGAACAGAATATCGCACAAAGATTACGAACACAAGACTCATGGAGGAGTCCCCCCGATGGCGTCGAAACCTGATTCAAAAACCCGATTTGTGGAAAAAATTCTCGAGCACAGACAGAGGCGACGAGATGTCTTTCGAATCGATAACATCCTCCTGCACAAGAACAGCTGTGTGCGGTAACCCGCAACACAATAGGAACATTAAACACCAGGCTGCAGCTGATGATCATTTCTCAGTCAGTACACATCTCTCGAAATATTTTGCCTTCGCTCCTTAAACTATGCCACAGTAACAGCTGCTTTGTTGTGAGATCAGTTTGACTTGGGCTTGTTATCACACAGTTCATTCTTAAGCACTCGAAAAATATATATTTTCATAATAACACTTTTGTACAACACCAATAAATGAGATTAAAGTACAGATTTCAGTTACTTATAAAGAAGAATACGTATATAATACCACACCTCCAGGGATAAAGAAATAAGCTTCAGTTGATCACAATATTTGTATTCAATAATGCTTTTTGTAAACATTCATCCCCGGTATGAAAAATTTTAGTCTTTAAGAAAATCTCATATCATTGATCTAGAAAATCTTTTAGATGATAAAAACCTATCTGTGCCATGAATTATATACTGTAATTTCGGGTAGATAAACTGCCCTGGCGTGTACGCGGCACATATGATAATCGACTAAAAGGAAATGAAAGTTCATCAAATCATCCATCCTCCAACAGTTTTAAAATACCATTTGTTTATCAATTACTTTTGCTTGATGTTGAGCTCCAACTGCTGACGCTGATTTTTTATTTAAAAAAAAAAAAAAAAAAAAAAAAAAAAAAAAAAAAAAAAAAAAAAAATACCGACCCCCTTATTTTTCTTAATCAGTGGAATCCTGGGGTTCTTGTTATCTTAGGGGGTCCGTAATGAGTAAAAACTAATTTGAAGGTTGCGTGGACAACGTTTGGGGTCTGTGAAAAACATTACATTCAAATATGTAAAGTAAAAAATTAAGACTCGCTTTCATTGTTATGGAACTTAAAATAAATAGCAATAGATAATGTATGTCAGGGAACGACGCATTGTTTTCGAAAGTTTGAGCAACAGCCGGCTATGCAGTTACAGTTTATATATTTTATTGTTATGTTAGCAAAATCAAAGTTACAATTGTAATTTTGTAATGATGTACTTGTTTGGAGTTATTTTACTTGGGGATTAACGAAAAGTGTTCCCTGTAAGAATGGGTCCATGGGCTTTAAAAAGTCTGAGAACCACTTCTCAAAACGAAACTAAACCAAACCAATTCTTGTTTGGATTTTCACTTCCGGGTGGCAACAGGGAAAATAAAATTTCTTCAGAAACGCTTCCTTGGCAGTTATGCTGCAAACGTTAAATTTCAACTCTTAAGCGTGTATAAACAAAGCCTTGTCTACCCGAAATTACAGGAACTTAAAAACAAATAAGCACATTTCATTCTTCCAGTATTAAACATCAGATTACCAAAGATAAAAAAAGAAAGAAAACTATTTTTGGAGGGGAGTTCAAATTTTCGGTATGTATCTTCTGAAAATGTATTGGATGAATAAAAATTTATACAACGAAGCCCAATTTTAATAGTTTTCCTAACGATCAAACCTTTTTAATTTTTTTATAACTACGCATTTTGTGTCCTTATAAAAACTTTACAACCGAATTAAAATTTACACACACGAGTATATGAATTTTAACAACATCTTAAGACAGTGTTTTAGTCACTGGAAAATGAAATATAGTTTGTAATTTTTTTTTTTTTGCCTTTTTGCCTCTTCATTTTTCGAAAAAATAAAGCAAAAGGTATTTTTGCTCCCTCTTACGTTCTCTACGCTATATAGCTTTTAGCGTTAAGTTCCATGATTTGCTTTAGATTGCTCAATGAAGCTTTGGTGTGTTTCTGCTATGTGTATATATTAAATAAAAATATGCATATTTTTAAGAATGCTGTAAGTATGTAATTTGTATGGTATCTCGCCAAATTTGCGAGATATTGGCTCCTTGGCGAAGTTTGGGGAGACTCCTTTA
>CM063500.1:78892124-78944624 GCA_032207245.1 Pardosa pseudoannulata | reverse complement strand
TATTATAAAGCTTGACTTTATGGTACTTTGTTAACGTGTGATACAAAATTAGTCTCATATCACGAAACGTATCTTTTTTTATATATAAATGTTATCGTATAATGTTTAAAATGACAGCCGATCACATAAATAGGGTCAGCCGTAACATTTAAAGAGTTTAAATTTTGTAATTGTTATACTCATTGCAGTGAATAATAACTTATCTTTAATATATACACCGATATATGTTTATTCAGCAGAAATGACTCGGACATTAATGAGTTAAAAATAATCCAAACAATAAGGAAGGATCATAAATTATTATCATTCCTCATGAGTAAAAAATCAATGTAAAAATTTAAGTTTTTTTTTCAAGAAACTGTGATATAAATTCATTAAAACTTAATCTGATAAACAAGAAAACGGATAATCGGCACTTCCACAATATCTTCATTTATGAAATGAAAATTAACGTATTTACAAGGTATGAAATACATGACTTTATTTTCAGTTGAAATCCATAATTAAATACTTTTAAAATTATCCTACCAACTAGAATTTTTTAACATTTACTTAATCTCTAATTTCCGTATAACGATAATTTCTGTACAGCAAATTTTTCAACTGAAAGCAAGCGATTATTTAATTATTAAAATCCGTAATTAAATACTTTTGAAATTATCCTACCAACTAGAATTTTTTTAGCATTTACTTAATCTCTAAAATACGCATAACGAAATTTCCTCCATAACAAATTTTTCAACAGGAAGCAAGCAATTATTTAATCAAGGAAAGACATAATTAAATACTTTTGAAATTATCCTAACAACTAAAACTTTTTAACATTTACTTAATATATAATTTCCAAATAACGGTAATTTCTCTACAGCGAATTTTTAAACTAGAACCAGGCGGTTATTTAATTATTAAAATCCATAATTAAATACTTTTTAAATTATCTCATCAACTAGATTTTTTTTTGCATTTACTTAATCCTTAATATCCGCATAACGAAATTTCCTCTATAACGAATTTTGAACTGAAAGCAAGCGATTATTTAATTAAGGAAAGCCACAATAAATGCTTTTGAAATTATCTCAGCAACTAGAAGTTTTTAGCAACTACTTAATCTCTAATATCCGTTTAATGATATTTCCACTATAGCGAATTTTTCAACTGAAATTAAGTGATTATTTAATTAGTAAAAGCTATAATTAAATACTTTTGAAATTATCTCATTCACTTGAATTTTTTAGCAACTACTTAATCTCTAATATCCGTTTAATGATTATTTTCTCTATAGCGAATTTTTCAACTGAAATTAAGTGATTATTTAATTAATGAAAGCCATAATTAAATACTTTTGAAATTTTCTCATACCCTTGAATTTTTTAGAATTTACTTAATCTCTAATATCCGTATAGCGAAATTTCCTCTATAGCGAATTTTTCAACTGGAAGCAAACAATTATTTAATTAATGAATGCCATAGTTAAATACTTTTGAAATTATCTCATACACTTGAATTTTTTAGAATTTACTTAATCTCTAATTTCCATATAACAAAATTTTCTGAATTTTAAAACTGGATTGAAATGAATCAATTGATTTCGTTATCAGTAGATTCTAGTATCTGCTAGTATTGAAATTTTTGTTATTTTAAATACTAGAGTTAAAATTTTGAGTTAAAATTTTGTTATTTTAAATCGACAGTTCATGATTTTATCGAGCATAATTTAAATACATAACTTTAATTTTTTGGCAGGCGCATCAACTGAAATCATTAGTAGAAGTAGTTTTATTTATTATAAAGCTTGACTTTATGGTACTTTGTTTACGTCTGATACAAAATTAATCTCGTATCACGAAATGTATCTCTTTTATAAATATAAATGACATCGTATAATGTTTAAAATGACAGCTGATCACATAAATAGGGTCAGCCGTAACATTCAAAGAGTTTAAATTTTGTAATTGTTTTACTCATTGCAGTGAATAATAACTTAGCTTTAATATATACACCGATATATGTTTATTCAGCAGAAATGACTCGGGCATTAATGAGTTAAAAATAATCGAAACAATAAGGAAGGATAATAAATTATTATCATTCCTCACAAGTCAAAAATCAGTGTAAGAATTTGTTTTTCTTTTCAAGAAACTGTAAAATAAATTCATTAAAACTTAATCTGATAAACAGGAAAACGGATAATCGGCACTCCCACAATATGAATTTCATATTTTGTTTCGAACGTACAATATATATTCCAACTATTATGCATTCTTTTTAATGTTTTCCAACGTAGCTTAGTAAAATAAAATAAAATAAATGCATAACTAGGAAGAACAGTAAAGATTTCACCATTCTGAAATTGGCAGACTTTGCTTTCTTCTCAAACATTAGCACCATGAATAAATGACAGGTTTTTCCACGAGAACTCGCACGGAGCATAGCATACCTGAGATTTTGTTTGTTTTTAAAAAAAATTGTTTTGTTATTGTATGTCAATCAGTAACAGATTTTTCCCATAAAAAGTACTATTGATAATCAACTGAATGACGCTACAAAACGTTTATTGTAATTTTTAATAACACATTGTGTGGCGGGTACATTTCGCAGCAGAATTTTACCGGGAGCGGACGTTTTGCGCGTCAATTTAGTTATTCACTTAAATTTCAATAGATCGAAAATTATTGAATTTTTTAACCAACTTTTTGTATTTTATATCGAAATGTATAAACAAATATATATTTTATATCGAAATGTATAAACAAATATATAAATAACAACCATCAGATTTTTGTAAACAAAAAATATATTTTTTAGTGGATAAATATATAATAGTATGGTAAATATGAAAAATCAAATAGAAATAGTAGTATATAGTTTTAATTTTTTCCCGTTCTGTGGTTCCGCATCGAGTAAAGTAAAAACTAGCTATCATTAGTCTAAATTTTCCAGAATCTTTGTAGTAGACAAGAACATTCGGCTTCGTTTTCCTGTATATACCGTTATTTTTGTACCCACCATGTTGTTAACATACCCGTACTAGTACGTGACCCTCGCTCAAGTGTCAATCGTCAGAAAACGTACTAGTACGTGAACCGCGTTCAAGTATCAATCGTCAAAAACGTACTAGTGCGTGTCCCGCATACAATGTGTTAATATAACGTATTGTTGAAACTTTATAAGCATATCGATTGAAGTATAACTAAATCAATATATCATATATATGTGTGCGTGCCCACATATATATATCACGCCCATTCCTGGTAATCAAAACGTTCTCTCCTGGTACAATTCCGCTGCGAAATGTACCCGCACACAATGTGTTAAGTTGATAGTTTTCAAAACGCTTTGTCACATCAACAGTTCCCTTTCATGAGAAAAATAATTAAATGGGGTATAAAATGTCCAGCGTGAGTTCACGTGTTACAAATTTGGCCCAAGTGCTGCTAAATTAAAAACAAATAGTACAATTTCAGTTTGATTTACAATTTCAGTTCTGATGCCAACAAGGATAAGTAATAAATTATATTTACGGTTTATGTTCAAATAAACCGTAGTATAAATTAACGATTAGTAAAAAACATTTAAACAACATCCTGCTTAACTTCCCTAAAATAATGGAAATCTAGTATTTGCAGAGCATGTGTTTCTTTTCATTTTTAAAAAAGAATTGATTAAAGTACTACTCGGTATGGTTTTAATATAGTTCTAAATCAAAACCAAATGATTAAATATTTAAATATTTGAATTTAGTTGTTTACACTGACACATGTCTGTAATGGAAATAGGAAGAATTTAGTTCAAATTATACTTCTATGAACATAGTTAACATTTTCAACTTATACACTGAGCTAATATTTTTTTTTATTTTCTAGCTTGTATAAAGATTTAAGATGAATGGTAAATTAATATTTGAACTTAATATTTGAGATAATAATAAACTTAAATATTTGAGAAAAATAGGTAATTAAAAGTTGTAAAGTCATAACACCTTATAATATTATAATAGATAAAATTACATAATACAGAATAAATGTATTTTGGAACACATGTTACTAAACTAAACAAAAATATAACTTCTAATAAGTATAAATTATATTAGAAGTGACTCTAAAGTAATACTTTTACGCATGTCAGAAATTCCAATGAACAGAAAATATAGTAATTATTCATAGTCATAAATAAATATTTAAAAATCTCAACAAAACTCTAACAAGAAAATAAATAAAATGATTTTCACTTAAAAAAAAGGTATATAAATAAACTATAAAACGCAATAATGAATACAATGCAACAATAATGACAGTAACATTAATTCAAAATGAAACACAACAGTAGCGATTCTTATAACTAATTCATAAAAGAATTTATCAATCTTCATGCGGGATTAATATAAATATTGGAACTAAACTGTTTAATCTATTTTTCAAATAACACAAACAAAATTACTCATAATTATCCAGGACATGCGAAAATAAAATTATTAAACAAAATAAATTTATAAAATAATGATGAAAAAATAAAGTACGAACAATAATAAATAAACCAATAAGCGAATTGTAAAACAGTATTAAAATGATCAGTGCTTTCCACCATTTAGTTATTGTGTAAAATCAAACCTTAGAATGAACGTCTCTTTAGAGACATTAAATGAGAATGTATGTAAAGAAATTAAAGTCAAAGACGAACCTGTAGTGAAGAAAAATCATATTAGTAACCTTAACTTATAATAAATGCAGTCGAACTTTTATTTTGCAAAATTTTTATAAAACCAGGAACATTGTGATTGAAAATTTCTTCGTAAAATAACTTCCAATTATTACCCTCTAATTAATGAACTTTTCCTGAGGTATAATTTTATTTCCCTAATTTTATTTTATTTTTATTCTTCTTTGAATATCTTTGAACATTTCAAACTTATTCACATTTTAAAATGACTTGTAACAATGAACGAAATTGTGATTAAAATTAATTAATTTTTAGATAATTTTTTAAAACTGAAAATGCAGTTTATTCCCGTACAATGTTTTACTTTATTCTCTTTTAACTCACAGATTTCATTTTTATAGGTAAAATAAATAAAACAAATGCATATTAATTTATACAAAAAGTGTGATTTATGACTTTTTTAATACTTATTATTGTTTATAAATTTGAAATCTGTTTTATACACCTTAAAATATAAATCTCTATTTAACAAATTTTCTATAAAACAAATTTTTTTTAGGGATTTAGCAGCTTTGTTAAACAGATGTCTGACTGTATTTTACCCAAAGTAAAAATATGTAAGAAGTAATTATGCATAATATCTCTCTTTTCTGGAAATTCTAAATATATTTTTTAAGATAATCTTGATTATTTTTTTTTAATTTAACAGAAATAATTACTTGAAGCAGCAATTTCGAATACTTGAAACATTTACCCTTAAGTTATTTAGGAAAAGACAATTTTAAACGATTTAAATTTTGAAAAGAAGTGCCAACATTTTTTTTTCAATTTAAAATAATTTGACAGCTTAATAAATAAATAAGATACAATGAAATAAATATAATAATATTTTCAGCTGCTGTTTAAGATTAGTTTTTGCCATTATTATCAGCAGATGATTTAGCAGCTTTGTTAAACAGAGGTGTGACTGTATTTTATCCAAAGTAAAAATCTGTAAGAACAAATTATACATAATAACCCATATTTTCACTATTTTCTGGAAATTATAAATATATTTAAGATAACCTTGATTATTTTTTAAAAAAATTTAAAAGGGGTTATTACTTAAAGCAGCAATTTTGAATAATTGAGACATTTACCCTTAAGTTATTTAGGGAGAAATAATTAAAAACAATTTAAATTTTAAAAAAATGCTAACATTTTTTTTCAATTTAAAATAATTTGACAGCTTAATAAATTAATAAGATGCAATGAAATAAATATAATAATTTTTTCAGCTGCTGTTTTAAGATTAACTTTTGCATTACTATCAGCAAATGGTCAAATATATGTGTAAATATAAAATAACCGATAGTGTTTCGATTTCGAAGAATTGAAATATTTACCCTTAAGATATTTAGGGAGAAACAATTTAAAACGATTTAAATTTTACGAAATGCTAACATTTTTTTTTCAATTTAAAATAATCTGACAGCTTAATAAATAAATAACGGAAAAAGAAATAAATATAATAATTTTTTTCAGCTGTTGTTTAAGATTAGCTTTTGCCATTATTATCAGCAAATGGACAAATATATGTTTAAATATAAAATAACCGCTAGTGTTTGTATTGTATCTATTCATTTACTAGTAAAGGCTCGAATTAATGTCATTTACTGATGAGCCATGTGATTTCTTATTGTACCATAAGCTCCAGTGTCATAATACTGTATTTGTACGATAGCCATGTTAGAAACCTTGTATTTCCGATGAGGATGAGTCTTTAAAACAATCAAAGAAGAAAAAATGACTACCCGCGCAGGTTCTCGAAACATCTAATCTAAAATGACGTAACAAAATAAATTCTATGCTAGAAACTATACATAACTGATAACAACAACAACAATAATAATAATAGTAACATAAATAATGATTAGTACAAAAATTCCCTATACTGGTTATTGCACACTGGATAGTTAAAAATTATCGTCGGTGTTCTGTCTCCCTTCCTTTTTATGTTTTTTTTTTTTTTAAATCTTGCACTATCCCGAAAAAAACAGACTCATCACACCTTTGCCTGGTTTTTAGTTGCACAGTAAAACCAATACGTCACATTAGGAAATATCCGTCATTAACAGTCTTCAATATTTAAAAAAAATAAATGGTGAATACCATTTATTTTTTTAGGCAGATAATTTTAAAATTTTGACCCTTTGGTGGTTATCCATACTTTAATATAAGACAGCAAACTATCTTGTATAGCGCGAAGAATTGCCTGGAAAATATTAAAAAATTAAAAAGGCATTCATATGTAATTTATAACAACTGTACGTTTAAATATCGAGCACAATCAACGTTTTATTTATTTACTTAGGGCCGGTCTCACCAAATCCGTTTGAAGACTAACCGCGATTAATCCACGGCGCCAACCAATGGTGGGATGAAATTCTCCGTTTAAACAGAGATTAATCGTGATTAGCCGTTAAACGACTTCGGTGAGACCGGCCCTTAAACTAATGCAATTTAGCGTTAAAAAGAATTGCGGGCTATATTTTTTAAATTTACAATAATGAAACGCTTTTTAACTCGCGAAAATATCGCGTAACATTTTCAAAGAAAACGATTTTTTTAGAAGTCCTTTTTTACTCTCGTAAGGAGAATCAAATTGTTTTAACAGATATGAATCTAAAAATATTTTCGGAAAGGGATATAGTCATGATAGATAAAGCAACTCTCTCAATGAATTTTGAAAAGATCCGCGATACTAAGCAAATAATCTTAGTCGGATTTTATTGGAAATCCAATTATCTTTCGTATATAGTAGTGTAGCGTAGGTTATATGCTGCAGATGACAAATTGGCAGCCCCTGACCCTTACAAAAGATTATTGTTAAAGGTATAACATTTCTATAATGAGAAAAATGTAAAGCTTTAGATTTATTTTTTACTCCAAAAATTAAAACTTTTACAGATTAACAAATGATATATGTTTTGACATTTAATATTAATAAATTAATGTCTAAAAATAGTATTATTGCTTTAAGAAAAGTTTTGTAACTCGAAAATTATAATAATTATACAAAAATTACAAATTAATGCAATAAGATAAATATTTTTTTCCACTGAAGAAATTATTTTTAGCAAAAACGTTCAAAGCAAAAATTTATATTAATGCATATCCTTAATATTAATTCAATGATAGGGATTTTTCTGAAGCAGGCACCGATCCCCCTTTGTTCCCCTTACGCTACGCTACTGTTCGAAAGAGAATCAAATTGTTTTAATAGAAGAGAAAAAGAAAATCTTCCGTATATAGCTAAGACAAACGTCAAAGAAAATATCTCAATGAATTTTTAGAAGTTCCACAGTGACTAGTAATTAATTTTTTCTCCCTAAAAAATATTCCTTGCGAATGAAACGCCATTTCGATTTCCAAGTGACACTTTGAAAGCAGGCAAGGGCGCGACGCGTCCGTCTGGTTTCACTGTTCATCTGCGTCGTCGTTGGGCACAGTCCTCATCCTGAGCATGCGTCTGCAGAGGCTCCTGAGTCTGGGCGGCGCCACCAGCCATCGGACGTACTCGGGTTCGACGGCCTCGTAGCCCCGTCTCACCCTCTGCACGAGCTCCTGCTGGGAGAGGGCCGCGCCGCCCCCGGGCATGGACGCCTCCAGTTCGTCCCAGAGCAGGTCACACGGGTTGCAGTCCGGTCCGCGGGCTGGCCACTCGCAGCACTGCACCTGCTGTTGCCGGAGGAAGGCCGCCACCGACGGACTCGCCTGGATCGAAGACGGGTCTTGCGCGAACAAGAACCTGCAAAACAAAAATATCTTAAGCAAGTACAGCACAACGTCGAACAAACGTAACTGCTACTCCTCGTGTAGCAGCTGACAACAAATCGTTAATATGTTGAAGACGGTTTTTAGCAAAGTGGGAACACGTATGCCTCTTTCCAGAAGGGGATGATTTTCGAGGTTGTCTCGCCTTTTTATTTTATGGGTCGCAATTCTTTGCAAGAGATCAGAACCGTAGAAGTGCGAGACGGCGTTTTTCTTAATAAACTCCTCGGTTATTACTTACAAGTAACTATCAAGATGACATATGAGAGGCTGCTGTTTCATGAATTACTGCGACCTTTCAGCCCTTTTTCTCTTTCATTCCTCCCCTCCCCGGTTTTTCTGCCTGGAGAGTAATCAAGAGAGAAAGAGAACCCAGTCTTTAGTTAGTAATTGGGGAACATCAGAAGACTTAAATCCTGTGACATCCGTGATCAACATTGGTGACAGCTTACTGCAGCATGTCTTGATATTTCCCGCTACGACTTGCTAAACGGCATCTTTGAAACGTAACAGGGAAGGAGAAGTTAACAAACAACTTTAAAAAAATTGTACATCTGAAAATTTACCAGAGTCAAGTCTTGGGGCCAAGTTTTATCTTACAACCTCTACTTATTATTCGGTCAGACAAGATTTGTCTTTCCTGCTGTACTACACAGCAAATTGACGTAAAAGAGTGTGTACCATTCAACACTCACTGTGTATGATTAACAGCATGCTAGGTAAAGCTTTAAACGAAAGGAATCATGAGAAAGTCTGCAAAATCCTATTACACTGTTACATAAGGAGGATGCACTGTTTTGGTGGATGTCGCCCATTCGCCAGTGTTGTGGGTTTTCAAATCTCCATGGAGTACAAAGCGAGTTTCATCAGTGTGGAATTCATTAAAGAACTACTGCAATTCCCTTCCAATTTTGGCTAGGAACCACGCATGTAGTAAAGGATTTTAGCAGTATGTAGAGATGATAAATGCTGCAGTGACTGTAATTTCTGACTGATACCATGAAGGGTACATCGATTTGATGATTCACAAACCCCTCCTCCCCTAAATTATCTCTAAAGCTTTATGAGAACTTATATTCAGGATCTATGGTCCAGCAATCATATTACAAGACATTATGCTGCCAGTTCGTTGATACTCAAAGTTGCAAGGATTTGACCTCCAGAAAAACGAAATATAGGATCACTGACTACCCAAAATATATTGAGTACCCAAAATATAGATTGAGAGTCTCTAGACGTTACAGTAACTAGTAGTCTTCACAAGTACATCTGTTTCTCTCTTGAAATTGTGAAAAACATTATAAAGGACATCAAAGGCATGATATGTTAGTTCAAAAACAAGACCTAAAGTATTTCACCCTATGTGAGAAACAAAAGTAGAACAACTGACACAGCACATAAATATCCTACTTGGGCTTATACATTATAACTGTACGAATTTGAGAATCAAAAGATTATATTACTTCAATTAGGCTTGAAGAAACTCACTATCCAGTTTCCTTAATACTATTGATGATACAATTTCAATATGTTTTTTGCTACTACAATAAAGAGTACATCATAAAAAGTTAACTGCATTATTTTGAAATTAAATAAACTACAAAAAGGTTCTATCCCATTTAAAAAAAATTAAACTAACTTTCTATCATCGTGCACTCAAAAATATTTAATTGGTCTAAATGAGGCAACCTTCCCGTACATGCGTACACGAACATATTTCTTCATGATACGAGTTACTTTTTGGAAGGATAAAAAGGCAAGTATAGGCAAATTATCGTTATTTAAAACTGGACATAATGTTGTAGAACAGTCTATACAAAAAATATAGATTATATGGATTCCAAAATGCAAAAAGCAACTTGAATAGCAACTGGCTTTAGATTACAAATTCCAGTCTTCATGTTACATAAAATAAGTAATGGCTGTCAATCGCACCGAGGCATCCAGGCCTTCAACTCTCTTTCTACTGACTCTTTATTGACAAGCAGGTACCAGTTATACTTTTGGGGTATACGTAATATATAATGAAAAAAAAACGGTTCTACAGTCTTCTCAAAGTTTCTTTGGCATATAAAATTTTTTCACCAGATGAGTGATAACTCACCAAGTATGACATCATTCTTTAGATTTAACAAAACAAAACGCGATGCCTGCAGAACCAATGCCTTTTATTACTGCCAGAAACAGTAAAAGAGAACACCTCTTTCTGGGAAGAAGTGTAAATATGCAGTTGTCTGCCCATGCGTGCGCGTACCTGTGTGCGTCGAGCCCGTAGATGGCGGCCGCCGAGGGCAGCAGTCCGTTGTGCAGGATCTGGACGTATCGCTCCTCGGTGAGGTCGTCGGGCACGTGCAGGAGCTGGCCCTTCTGTCCTGAGCCCGAGATGCAGAGCCAGAAGGTGGCACAGAGGCCCCCGCCCGCGAAGAACTGGCGCAGAGCGGCGCCGCTGTCCAGGGGCGGAGGTCGGCCCGCGCGCCACACACGAGCACCGCCCTCACGGTCCGAGACGAACACGCGCACGTCGCTGTAAACGATGCGAGACAGTTCCTCCACAGAGAACACAGACACCTCCTGTAGAGTGCGGAGGGGCTTACACGGCTGTAAGAGATTGAAAGACGGAATATAAGACCTTTAACAAGGTACCCTTAAATTTTAAGCATTGCCGTAAGCATTGTAATATTCTGTATATTAGAATCAAATTTAAAGCACATCGTAGGTTTAACTCCGTAAAATTACAGTTTACAACGATGGAATCGACTCTTTATAAGCTGTGCAGTTATTGTCAATGTATTAACACTAAGCATATTGAAGTGTACATAGCTTCAAATGGTTTTAACAAATTGTAAAAATATACTAATGGCTTAAGTGTCAAAAATCTTTTATTTGTATAAACAAATATTTAATAATTTATTATTGTGAATTCTTCTATACTGTTATGCTGGTGGTTTTCCCTGTTCATATGTAGAAGTCACTAATAGTTTTATGGTTAATAGTTTTAACGTTATTAGCGTGTATTTGAATATTCACCGCTAGATATCTCGTCTGGTGACTTCTCTGGAGTGATTTTGCATGTCTTTTAAATACGTTTTTACAATATTTCTAGAACAGTTTAGTGATGAAGCAAAGAAATATACATGAGAACTCAGCACAAGGTTGTAGGCAAAGCGGAGGAGATTGGGGAGATCAGTCCCCTTGCGAAATTCTAGAAGACCGTTTCGTCAAAAGAAAATGTCCCCCGTGTGTGTAGGTGACATCTACCTAGCTGTATAAGAACATGTTCCTAAAAAAACCCGCTTCGGCTATAAAAAGTTTTGAGAAGCCACTGACAGAAAATTTAACGTTTTTTCTTTATTTCGTTATATTTTGCCTTTTCTCATTAGGAAGATAACAACGTTATCAAATCTTTTTAATTATTTCAGTTAAAAATAGATCATACTTCATCCATGCGTTAATACTTTAATTTTGTTTTACTGCAGTATCATTCACAAATAACAATGCCTTTCCTCTTTTGTTCCTCCCGGGAAACAATTTCTGGCCCTGTCTCAGCAGGACATTCGGTAAGAAAAAATAATTATTATAATAATTGAAATATACAATTTAGAGCCTCGTTAATATTTTGAATGCGAGTTCTAACACCTATAAACATTATAGCATATTTTTATACGTTTCAAAAACACTCAACGCTTTTGAAATTTTTGAAAAATGACCCGCAATTTGACAACGTAATTTTGAAGAATTAGAATGCTAAATTAGAAGGCTAAATTTTTACTAAATGATATCTCCAACATCAACGACTGTCATTTGAAAGTCAAATTATGAGACTTCTAGAGGACACAGACTAGAACAGGGAGAACAGTTACCTCTTGTAGCGTGGTTCTCTGTGGTTTGCAGACGGGCAGCTGTGGCTTCGGGCTGGGAGGCGAGAGGATGCCCAGCTGGGACCGGAGTTCCTTAAGCCTCCTGCGCACCGTCACCGTGGTGCTGCGGGCGGCAGGACGGCGGTTTTCCTCCTGAACCCAACGCAGGGGAGGAGGACCGCACTGCAACCTGCCAGGGTGGAAGAGAGAAATCAGTTACCCATCTAGACAAGAAGTAGACAACCCTCTTTATCCCAGGGGCATTGTATTTTTTCATGTAGGGGGAGGTTGCTCAAGTCGCACCACCGCCTAAATCCTGCCATTGCCAATAATTAAGTACCAAAAATCCCCTCTGATGACAGTGGGATGTACTATTGAATAAGTCGTATTATTTTCAAGTCATCAATAACAAAAAACGTCCATCTTCTATACACATCGCAGAAAAGTAAATTTTTGCTATTTTTCTTTCCCTAAGTATACATTATAAGCTTTTATAATAAACAGGTGTTTTGTTGGTACAGTAGAACCTCGATTATCCGAAGTAACTGGAACCGAACCTATTTCGTATAATCGAGAATTCATAAGTAATCATCCAGTTTAACATGTAGTACGCCATCGGTACAATAACATTCGATTGTTCTGGGAATCGGCAGTATGACCTTCCAAATTTCAAAATGAGGTGTGTTTTTGTTTAGAACAGGGATGTTTGAAAATGGAGAAGAGTACACTTATACCAAGAATTGTTGTTGTTGTCTTATTCTACTTGGTCGAACCAAACACGTTCGAGCCGGAGGCTACTCATATTAAGGCAAAGGGGTGCGCCTTACGTTTTAACGCAGCCAGTGGACTTATAAACATCTTCGATCGGTGTTTGATCTACTGTTTAGAGGACTAACTCATCTTGTGAAAACATTAGAAAACTCTGTGATTTGTACATATTGTAAATACTTGTAAATATTCTTGTCATTCCTCTGTATAACCAATACCTTGTAATCTTGAATTTTAAATAAAGTGCGGTTGGCACCCGCAGGATTGGCTCAATACTTCCAGTATGGTGGCTCATTATATAATATATAATGTAGTTTGGGTTCACATTAGAACCGTTAATGTGGTAGTGCGCACTCCAAATTTAGAGCAAAATTTCTCGGTGCCTCTCGGTTCTCCGGATCGTTGCGGAACACACTGAGAGCGGGCGGTACGTCCCGACAGGCTGAATTTCGGAGTGGTGACGCTCTGTGGTTGAACATGGGTGACGGTGGAGCACGACTATCGCGCCGACCCGTCCTCAGGACGCCGTATGGCTTAACGCTAGGTCGGTATGAGATAACTCTCTTACGTTTTAACGAGCACCACGAGGGTGAAAGTACGACTTATGCTCAAGTGGGTCCTCTTAATTTTGAAGCAGGGACCAAGCAGAAGACCCATAGAACATGAAGTTATTAGTAAAAGGCCCTTAACCCCTGGGTCAACATCTCAGTAAAAGATCTGTGTGAAAATCTCAAGGAAAAATCTGCCTCTAATAGCGTGCATCTCCTTTTTGTTTGGGAATTTCCTAAATTGGCCGCTAGGGCTATAGAGTTAAAATTGGTTAGACTCATTTTCTGAGGGCGTGAATTGTAGTCCCAGCGGTCAATTTAGGTTAGGGGTTATAAAGGAGAAAGCAAAGGGAGAACGGGATTTTTGCCCTTAACTTAAAATTTGAAAACCCCTTTGGGGTTTTATAGAAAATGCCTACATTAGTTTCCCGATCTTGTTTACTTTTTCTTACATACACACACACACACACACACACACACACACACACACACACACACACACATATATATATATATATATATATATATATATATATATATATATATATATAATATACATTGGATTCTATAAATATGTAACTACGCCTAAGTTGATAAAACGGAAACTATAGGCACGCAACTATAGGAAACTATAGGTCAAGGCCGTAGGCAGATGGAGGGATTTGGGGGACTGATCCCCCCTCCGAAATTTTGAAAGATCATTTTGTAGATAAACAATGTCCTCGTTTGTGTGTGTGTGTGCTATCTGCCTAGCTGTTCATGAAAATGGACAGGTTTAGTTTTCTCTTAAAAAAAAAAAAAAAACCTCACAGACTATAAAAGTCTTGCTGGGTCGCTGGCCGGAAATACAGTGCTTTCAGTGCTTTTCTTTTCATCATTTGAAGTACCATTCACAAATAAAGATATCTTTCTCGCTTGGTCCCCCTCCGAAAATAATTTCTGGCTACGGCCCTGCTATAGGTTCACAAAGAACGAGAAAGGAATGCCTAATATAAATAATTAGGTAAAGATTAAATTTATATACATCTATAATCAGAGATAAGCACACCTAAACTCCAACTACCAAGTTTTTTCTTTGACATGAATAAAAATGAAATAAATAGAATGAATAGAATAAGGTGCTATGCTAATTTTGACAATTTTTCCCGAACATTTGATGCTACAGGGAGACAGAAGGAGGATACTACCTCTACGTGCACACACTTCTACGTGTGTAAAAAGAAATCCAATATACCAGTACCGAATCCACTAGTAAAGAACGTTCTTGGAATGGTTTTTCCTGTATTTATACTCTCTCTAAATTAGTCCATCACAGAATTGGATTCAAAGCGTGAACAAATGTAAGCAAGATCTTCCAGACGGAAAACTTTCAATGTTACGTTTATGAACATGCTACTTCTACAAACCTGACACACATACAGTGTCTGATTGTTCCGACAAAGAAGAGCCTCTCGTTGGCTGTTTTTCCCGCTTTCGAAACGAAACATCTGTTTCAACACAGTCACGTGCGTGCTGTGATACAGTCGAATGCGCTTTTCTCCTCTGAATTCCTTTGAGATCCAACATTTCAAGTCTTGAATAATTCAGAAATTCTTGTCGAATCTTTACGAGCTGCATGCGTAAACAAAATTTCTTTACACACGATTCGGAAGTAGTATATTAGAGTGTCAGTCTGAAGACCCGTGGTTACAAAACTGTACCACAAATGTATAATGTAATTATCATATAATTATATTTGAGTAGCATATAATGTAAAATGTGTATGAAGCACTTAACTGGATTTCGTGCTTCAATTGTTACAGTTCAATGTAAACAGAAATACTTCCGAAAGCAAAATTTGTGACATACTTAATGGTTGCATGACATTTTAGAAAACAGAAAAATAGTGTAAACTGTATTTTACCAATGTCAACAGTTTTATGGCTATCTAATGAACTTAAGACTCAGCAAGATTAATAAATAGCTTTTGTTTATACACTTTTAAGAGGTATGGTGAAGATAAGAGAAGAACTATAGTTAGAAAAGTACATAAATGATTCATTAATACTACAAATATGACTAGGCTGAATATCACAAATTTACAAGTCAAAACAAAAACAATCAGTATCTGAAATGAGTATTTCAGGTAACATTAAATGGAATTAAAAAAATTAAAAATTCATGATTTTTGAATTCAAATACTAAATGATATCGTCCTACTGACATAAGCTGACAGATCAATGGCCACCATAAGTTTACCAACGCTTTATACCTTATCAATTCCAAATTCTGCTACTGAAGACTCGACTTGATACGTTGTAAAACGGACTGAAATTCTGGCTCGAGGGTATCAACTATTCTTGATTTATTCACAAGTTTAACACTGAAGGTTCATAAAGCATGATTGAAAGATAATTTAGCGTTCAGAAGCTTGTCGCTCAAAGATTATTGATTCAAAAGACTGAACAATTCATTAGTGATTGATTCAGATGATTTATAAAATTTACCATTAGATTTAAATTCATACTTCATGTACTTCGAGCATTGCCCGGTTCTAATGGAAAGTTTAAAACTATCCAATAGAATTTGCATTTCAATGAAATAGCACAGAAATGTAATGTTAGCAATCAGTGCACGATAACATCTCATAAAAGGAAATTTTAATTGATGTTTCAAGATATCTCCGAACTCATACGTAAGCCTATATGCCTTGAAGATTCACCCTCGAATAAAAAAGGAGCTTTCTTCGAAATACTCAACAAACTTTGAGCACATTCTAAGGATAATGATATCCATTTTCTCGCTTTTATATGTTATGGATACGGTATTGAATACATAGAGAAATCGTATTGTTCATTATTGAGTAGAAACCACGACCTCTGATCAAGCTGGCAAGCTTTCTCTAAAAGAATCGCATAAATTGAATCTTAATTCAAAGAAAAGATGATTTACCTGTCTTGCTGCGTGATTTGCTGTTGTTGTGGTTGTGCCGGCCTAGGTTTCCTCCGATGTGGTAGGTCTGCTATGCACCCCGTCTGTTGCCACTTGTGGACCAGTCGCATCACCGTGGTTCTATGACAGCCCAGCTCCGTAGCTATCTTGGTCCAGGACCATCCCTGCTGATGGAGGGAGAGCGCCCGGGTGCGCATACCTGCGGGGAGGACCCGCTTTCAGGCTCTTTTCAATTCGACACAATATGGGGGAGAGGGGGCACATACAAGGGAAGGAAGAAAGTGAAAGAAAAAAAAAAGAAGATAAATAATCTATATCAACCCATGGATCTGCTTAAATTCAAACTTGCCATTTTGCGAGGTTGAAAAAGATGCTTCAAAGAAGCAAATGAGCTGCCCATCTTCAAAGTTAGAGAGGTTGATTTGGTTTGTGACTCTGCTGCCTACTTTTTTGCTGTACGAAAGATCGAACTTCCTGTCTAAAGCAGATTCCAAACGGATACGAACATCCACAAAGTTAAAGAGGATTGTACTATTATTGTTCCAAAATGAATTATGATTTTTCTGTAACAGTCCTAAACAAGATTTAAGAAAAGCTATTTAAGGTTTAAAAACAACTATTTGTACTTCCTGTTAATCCCATGCTAAAGGCATAGTTTTCCATGGCTCTAAAAGGAATAAGAACTCTCTGATCAACAGCGGTATGTAATGAATTCGGATACATTTTACGCATTTTAAGAAGAAGCTTCAAATGAAGAACAAAGGAGAATGGGCTAATGGGAGAATGGGATAATTTTTCCATATCCTTATTTTTATCTAATGATTCATATGTAATGACATCTAAAGATTAATACAGAAATTGAATCTAAAATCACTTAAATGTATAAAGTATTCATTGGTCTTTTTCTTTTAGGTTGCAAGGGAAAACTGTGTTGTTGTTTTGTGATTTAGGTATCTGTGTTGTTGTTTCGTATTTAGGTACTTAACAAACTATGTTGTTGTTTTGTGATTTAGGTACCTGTGTTGTTGTTTTGTGATTTAGGTTCTTAACAAATTGTGTTGTTGTTTTGTGATTTAGGTACTTAAAGTAAAATTAGTATAGGTACAATAAAGTAGTATAAACACAATAGAACAGTACAGATTTTATTGCTTCGAAAACGCTTCTAATTATCCTTGCTTCGACGGGTGAAACATAGATTTTTCCTTGTATTAATAAAATTGAAGACTGTTGTTGAATAATGATAGTTTTTATTTGGTCTGATGAACTGAGGAAATTTGGAAGTGATCATCGAACGATTTCTCTGGCTCCAAAGAACAAGATTGCCCTGATAAAAATTCAGTTATTAGTGGATAACAAAGATTCCTACCCACAGCCAATTTTCGCACGAATCAGATCTTTTTATATTAGTTATTATTCTAATAGTAAATCAAAAATTTTCCGAAAAAGCTATTTTGAAATCTGAACATTTTTAAGCAAATAATTTGGTAAAATAATGGTCATATATTTAAAGGGTTTGATTTAACAAATTAAAAAAGTTTTTGTATAACATTTTAAATAAAAATACCTATAATTTTTAGACAAAAAACCATTTAAAAAAAAAACCTGAAATAAAAAGTGTCATCACACTGAGTATCATTTTCTCTAACAAAATGATTATACGTGGCACTAATTAACTTCACATTCACTTTAAACATATATTTCAAAAACCTGTAAAATAAGCTTATACTCAACACTACTATAATTGTCAATTCCGGAATTTACCACGGAGTTGAAAATAAAAATAGACTGTTTTGAGAGGTACGTGCGTGTGAGGAAAGCACTGATCATTTGGGTATAAAATAATTACAAAAACATAACATAAAAACACTCTAAAAATATAAGCATAAACAAGCAATAAAAACTAATATATACATCAGCATACAGTATTACAAATAATTAGACATGTATGAAACATCAACAACAAAACCTTTAAGATAATTTTTTTTAAATTTAAATTAATAAAAAGTTTTAAACAAGCAATTTCGATAAATAACTGTATGATGGATGCACAAGTCCTAGATAATCGTAGAAAAGAATAAAAAAAATTCGAATAGGCAGATTTTTACCTATAAGTCTCTCTCTCTCTCTCTCTCTCTCTCTATATATATATATATATATATATATATATATATATATATAATATTTGTTTTAATTATATATATCTTTTTATTTATTTTCAAAGTTTTAATAAATAAAAGTTTCAAAAAGAATTTTCTGCAAATCGCTCTGTGATTGAATATACATGGCCTGGAAAATCGTAAATAAAGATTAAAAAACAAAAACTTTCTTACGAATCTGTAGCAAGTATTAACCAATAAGTAGATAATAATAATAATAATAATAGTAATATATAGCGAATAATCTATTTTATTACATATCATTTTATTTTTTTAAACTTTAATAAATAAAATGTATCAAACAAGAACATTTTGTGGATCACTGTTTGAATGAATACACATGTCCTGGATAATCGTGAATAAGAGTAAAAAAGATGAAAATAAAAAAATAATAAAAAAAATTAATGAATCCTATGTACTTATTGACCAATAAGTAGATAATAATAATAATATATAGCGAATAATCTATTTTATTACATATCTTTTTATTTTTAAAAATTTAATAAATAAAATGTTCTGAACAAGAACTTTTTGTGATTGGATACACATGTCCTAGATAATCGTGAATAAAGGTAAAAAGTAAAAAAAAAATAAAATAGATAAAAATAAATTAATGAATCTAGCAAGTATTGACCAATATGTAGCTAATAATAATAATGTATTGAATAATCTATTTTATTACAATACTTTTTATTTTTAAAAATTTAATACATAAAATGTTCCTAAAAAGAACTTTTTGTGATTGGATACACATCGTAAATAAAGGTAAAAAAAAAAAAAATAATGAATCTAGCAAGTATTGACCAATAAGTAGATAATAATAATAATATATAGCGAATAATCTATTTTATTACATATCTTTTTATTTTTAAAAATTTAATAAATAAAATGTTCCGAACAAGAACTTTTTGTGATTGGATACACATGTTCTAGATAATCGTGAATAAAGGTAAAAAGTAAAAAAATAAATTAACGAATTTGGAAAGTATTGAACAATAAGTAGATAATAATAATGTATTGAATAATCTATTTTATTACAAATCCTTTTATTTTTAAAAATTTAATAAATAAAATGTTCCAAAAAAGAACTTTTTATGATTGGATACACATCGTAAATAAAGGTAAAAAGTAAATAAAATAAAATAAAATAAAATAAATAAATTAACGAATCTAGCAAGTATTGAAAAGTAGATAATAACAATAATGTATTGAATAATCTTTTTTATTACAAATCTTTTTATTTTTAAATATTTAATAAATAAAATGTTCCGAACAAGAACTTTTTGTGATTGGATACACATGCCCTAGATAATCGTAAATAAAAGTAAAAAGAAAAAAAAAATTAACAAATCTAGCAAGTATTGAACAACAAGTAGATAATAATAATAATGTATTGAATAATCTATTTTATTACAATACTTTTTATTTTTAAAAATTTAATAAATAAAATTATCCGAACAAGACCTTTTTGAAATTTGATACACATGTTCTAGATAATTATGAATAAAGGTAAAAAGTAAAAAAAAAATAATTAACGAATCTAGCAAGTATTGAACAATAAGTAGATAACAATAAATAATGTATTGAATAATATATTTTATTACAAAACTTTTTATTTTTAAAAATTTAATAAATAAAATGTTCCGAACAAAAACTTTCTGTGATTGGATACGCATGTCCTAGATAATCGTGAATAAAGGTAAAAAATAAAAAAATAAAAAAATTAATTAACGAATCTAGCAAGTATTGACCAATAAGTAGATAATAACAATAACGTATTAAATAATCTATCTTATTACAAATCTTTTTATTCTGAGAAATTTTTGTGGATCACTCTTTTGGTGTATTGGATACACACGTCCGGGTTAATCGTGAATAAAGGTAAAAGAATTAAAAAAAAAACTACAAATCTTTAGCAGGTTTTGACTAAAAAGTATGTAATAATTTATATATATTATATATATATATATATATATATATATATATATATATATATATATATATAATTTATATAAACATTAATATAAAATAATCGGAGAATTTTACTTTAACTCCTATGAATACCATTTATTCTATTATATTAAGTATACTATCTACAACTTGAATATAAAATTGAATACTGCGGTAGTCTTTTGTATAACCAGACAATCAGCTGCAAATGAGTATAAATTTGTAACGAAATATAAACTCTGTAATGAACACAACAGGCAAGTAATAATATATAATTAGATCATAAACAGGTTACATTCTGTCATAAGCATAGTTTATCCCATCATTATGTGGAGAAAAAAGAAGCAATTAAATCGTTTATTGAATAGGAAACAATTGTGCGAAAATGCTGCAGGGAAAGAATGGAACAATAAAAGTTTTAAAGACTGGCAATGAATTTTCGGTCACTGAGCACGCGATTTTTTTTAACACATACATATATAAAATGCAGATTTTATAACGAGCACGCAGTCAAGATAAATTTCGTATTTCCTTTACCAGGTACATAATAAAATATATAAGAGTATCTACCTGAATATAAATTCAAGCGTACATACATATCTCGCATGTTTCTCGCATAGCTAAGAAACAAGACGTGAAACGTTGAAATTTTGACTGTTTGACATTGTAAGACCTCGCAACGAGCTGCCTAATCTGAGGCGTGTAAGACGTTTAGGCAAGCGTACATACATGTCTCGCATATTTCTCGCATATAAGAAACAAGACGTAAAACGTTAAAATTTTGACTGTTTGACAATGTAACACCTCGCAACGAGCTGCCTAATCTGAGGCGTATAAGACGTTTAGGCAAGCGTACATACTTATCTCGCATATTTTTCACATAGCTAAGGAACAAGACGTAAAGCGTTGAAATTTTGACTGTTTGACAATGTAAGACATCACAAGGAGTTGCCTAATCTGGGGCGTGTAAGACGTTTAGGCAAGCGTACATACATATCTCTCATATTTCTCGCATAGCTAAGAAACAAGACGTAAAACGTTGAAATTTTGACTGACAATGTAAGACCTCGCAACGAGCTGCCTACTCTAACGCGTGTAAGACGTTATGCCATGTTGGAGATTCCCCTCAATTTTGACCAACCTCAGCAGGGGGGGGGTGTACCTTGTTCACGACCTCTCTCCCAACACTGCAAATTTTCCAACGAAGGAACATCCAGACCACAGATTTAACTTACATGTTCTCTAGGTATGTAGGACTGTTGAAACATCTATTTCTTAACTTACTTTTTTAATGCAATCTCTGCCTTTTATGTCAAGAAAAAACTTCGAAATAACGGATATTAAAGCTGCTGGGCATAAATCAAAAGCATTTATTCCTAAAAAGATTAAATTTTGTATTTAGGATTGTTGTAACATTCATAGTTTACCTCCAGTCCACTTCCATATTTTTGAAATCTGAACCCTATAAAACGAAAAATCAATATTATTCTTCTTAATTTTTTTACGTCATGTGGTGCATGAGGCCGCCAGTATATCCCTCCATCTCCGATCAAGCTCAGTCCTGGCTATCTCCCATGTCAATCCCCCAAGAGAATTCCATTCATTTAGAATCATTTCCTGTCAGGTGTATTTAAGCCGACCTCATTCCCTTTTCCCATCAGGAACCTTAGTAGGGCTATGCGCGTTGGGTCTTGTAAGAGTTTAGGGCCCACGACCAGTGTTTGCATATGTGCACCCCCCTTATACCTGAGAAATCGACCATTTGACCCCTCCACACTGTTTTTCTCGGAAATGTGAGTTATCCGGCATCTGGTCTCCCGTCTAAAGTCTCCCGACTTGACATTTTCCGGCGACGGTTGTGAAACAGACACTGAAAGAGGTGTTTCCGGCAAAACTCCAAGGGGATTAGTGGCGGTTTATCTAAAGTGGACGATTTCTTTTCATGGATCAGATTGGAACCCTGTGAAACTGACAGTGCTGGGAAAAGAGAGTAGATTGACTGAGTAACATCTCTCTTTCGGGAGAGCACTATTCTCTTTTGGGGAAAAGTAAAATGCAGCCATACATTGAATTAGGCTACAGATTTTTGAAACCACTCGTCCATGAATTTTGGTTGATGATGATCAGACTCCGAGATTCATCGAATGATGTTTACTCTTTTTACATTTTAATATCAATGTTTTGTAAATAAATACTTGTGCTGTTCCATTAACCTTAAGAGGTATTCTGAGTGTTTTATGCATCCCAACAACATAGAAAGAATCCGGTTAAGTAGGCGGGCAGGTCACGTCTCATATCGCATTCACAATATATGTCCTACCATCTGACATCCTATATCTGTCCATTGCCATCTGTGTTTTCTTATTATGATTGTTGATGGTTTACAATTAAATTGTTTGTATATTTCAGCATTTGATATTTCATTAGGCCAGTATATTTTAACCTTTTGCACTCGAGGGCTCCGGAGCGGAACCATTTAAAATTTGTCTTCAAACTCGAGGTCTCTGCTACGGAGACGATGCAAAATAAAAAAAGTTTTTACGATTTGTTTTGGCTCTTATGTTAAAAACTGAAAATTATTTGCATTGTATCCGCACCGAAGCCCTAACCAATCGGCCATCGTTCGGACCAGCCGTTCTTGTCTTTTTCTTTTTTACAATTATATGTATTTTTTAATTTAAAATTTTAACATTAATTTATAAATTTAAAGCTTGCTTTTTTTAAAAATAATGTAAACTACAATAATTATTTTATATCTAAAAGCAATTTGATTTTAATTTTTTATAATACATTTGTTTTGACACTTACTGACATGTCAACTACTCCGGATTCTCCGGAGCTGCTCCGGAGACATGAGAAAAGTGGATAACACCAGAAACTCCTCAAATTACTCCGGAAAATAACAAAATTTTTGAACAGCTAAAAAATTACGATTCAGAAATTAAATACAAAGTTTTGAAAAAAATACTACTGGATATTACTCTTTCCACGCAGTAATGCTGCATGTTAAAGAGTTCAGTACTAACCAAACTGTATTTAGGTCAAATTTGAGTAGACAAACTCTAGAATCAGTGATGATAGAAAAATGTAAATATTTGAATCAAGGTCAATGTTGCTACAAGGAACACTGTTCTGCAAAATAAGTTGCTAAAGCCAAAAAAGTTACTCATACATTTTTAAATACGTAAATTTTAATTTACCTTTTGCAATTTACTACTGTTTAAATATTTTACATTTAGTTTTAATTTAGAAACCAATAAGATATGTACTTCTGTATAATCTGTAATTAGCATGTTAAAAGTGCAAACCACGCTGTTGCTCCGGACACAAGTGCTTGAATGTTGGCATGTCTACACTTGCAATACATTCAACCTTTTTACGTTTTCAACAAGTTCAAAAGTATCCTAACCCCTTAAAGCATTTTCAGTAAAAATTCTCAGTACCCTATTTAGCGTATGTAAAAACTGAACATGCTTTTGAGGAATCTTTTTAAAAATTATTTATTTATTTATTTAAGCATTGACAATGGAAATACCTCAACTATTCTACTAAAATCTGCTGCGGGAGGGATAAAACCTCTAAATAGACCGCTGTGACTTACGGCTTGTAGTTTGCCCAGCAATGTTTTGAAGGATATCGCAGTAGCGAACCGATACGTTTCTTTTTTTTAATTATTTATTTATTTTTTTAAGCATTGGCAATGAAAATATCTCAAATATTCTACTAAAATCCGTAGCGGGAGAGATAAAACCTCTAAATGAACCGCATGTGACCCACAGCTTGTAGTTTGCCCAGTAATGTCTTAGGATATCGCAGTAGCGAACAGATACGCATCTATTTTTTAATTATTTATTTATTTTGTTAAGCATTATCAATGAAAATATCTCAAATATTCAACTAAAATCCGTAGAGGGAAAGATAAAACCTCTAAATGGACCGCATGTGATCCACGGCTTGTAATTTGCCCAGCAATGTTTTAAAGGATATCACAGTAGCGAACAGATACGCATCTTTTTTTAAAATTTATTTTTTTAAGCATTGGGGATGAAAATACCTCAAATATTCTACTAAAATCCGTAGCGGGAGAGATAACACCTCTAAATGGACCGCATGTGACCCACAGCTTGTAGTTTGCCCAGCAATGCCTTAAAGGATATCGCAGTAGCGAACAGATACGCATCTCTTTTCCGTTGTCTTACCTGCAACCCATTTATTTCACCGAGGCAGGGGATCTCTGTTTTCATCTGGAGGTGGAATGAGTATGCTATTTAATCGAGTCAATCGTTCGCGTGACGGCGGGACAAAGTGAGCACGGTCACGCGACTGCACGAGCAGACGGTTTTGTCGCCCGACGCCACACACGCACACACACAGTCTGCGTTATAGTACAGGTGGAACTGCTAGAACACAACAGTCTACTTATTTTCAGACCTAATGCTATATATGTGTATATATATGTGTGTGTGTGTTTGTGTGTGTGTAATAAGACGGTCTTCACGATGGATGCTTGCACTCATGGCAAATAAAAATGACACCGTTTTAATTAAAGACCTTTATCAACAGAACGTTGGAAGACGGGTTCCCACTTCACTATAGGGACAGGATAAACGGAGGGGTCAGCTAACATGAAGTTATTAGTAAAAGGCCCTTAATACCTAGGTCAGCATCTCAGTCAAAATCTGTGGGAAAACCTCTAGGAAAATCTGCCTCCGAAGGTATGCATCTCCTTCCTTTTTTCCCGGAAAAAAATTCTTAACTTGCAATTCTCTCCATTTTCAATGCGGTTCTCATCAAATCATAATGATTCATTCGGACTTTAAAACCTGTCAGGGCCAATATTTATTGACCATTTGACATTCTTAACAGCTAAAAATGTTGAGATATAATTCTCATGGGAACTGTCACTTGTCTCGATTTTGGGCTGACAAATCTAAGTCAATTTGATGGCCTATTCGATATTGTAAAGGCCTTTCCATAGTATGGTCCACTGCAAGTCATTACTACCGTGGGAATAGGGTATGGCTTATCATGGTCGATGGTGGCAGACGATAAAATAGCCTTGGCAGACGATGGCTTCGAAGGCGGTTTTTCTAAAAACATCCAAAGCAACCAGATGCGCAATTAAAGTGACCCTATGCTAAGTGGCCAGTGCGCAGTAGACCCTATGGACGAATCCACACTATCGCCTCATTTAGTGGCCTAGTGTGTGGATGCAACCCGTGAATCATCTTTCAAGGTCAACACCAGGAAGTGGCGAACAATCGGCTATAGTGTAGAGGCTACATAAGAAAGTACGTCGACTAACGTCCAAGTTCCGATAGTGATAATTTCTTTGATGATATGTTGGCTTAATGATAATTACAGAAAAAAATAACTTATCTCTCAAGAAGCCTTATTCTCCTTTACGAGTGGTATGCTGAATTCTGTAAGGTAGGGCTTCAGAAAGTATGTTCCACGGAAGCCCAGGGTTCCTAAACGATTCTCCAGGGGTTCCTACAGAAATTTGTCATAAGCAAAACACCTTCTTGCTATTCTTCGGAGGAATATGAAAAATTTAACAAACTGACATCGGACTATTCGATACCACCACTTTATTAAATTGGGATGATGTCAGAATTATGGTGGCGTATGAAAGGAGAATATCAATTGTTATGAGAAAAATCCTGTCTGTGCTATTACCGTTTGCAACGGTCTAGCGGGCTGGATGTCAGTATGTTTCGCACTTTTTCTTTTTAAATTTATTTTAAATAAATCAACTTTATGTACTATATTTTTGCAACCAAATTGTAGTATTTTTTTCACCTTTTATATTTTTAATCAGTCAACTATTCGTACTACAATTTCTTTTAAATTTTTTATTTAAGTTTCAGTACTCAATATCACAACTCGACATCATTTAATTAGAAAAATCAAATCTGAATAAAAGCATTTTTAATAGTTTATTACCTTCCTTCTTTAATAGTTCTTATGTTAATGCATGAAAAATTTCAAGAACATATTCCCACTTTTTTTTTCTAGTAAATTGTCTTTAGTCTTCTATTCTCCAAATAAGTAAGTTTTGTCTTTTGTGTTCTAAGATGCAAGAACACATCTTTGCAGTTGAGACTGAAAAAAGAATGGTATATGATTTTTTGTAATAAAATGTATAAATAAAACTAATTTTTTCCATAAAGCTTTTTTTTTTACATAATGCTCCAAAATACTTATACGCATTGTTTCATATAGTATATTGTTTTACATTTTGCATTTTTTGTTATATTTATCTTATTTCTGTAAGTATTATTTTTGGCCGGATGTACTCTCGGATAATTGTAATATGTGGTTATTGCCAATTATCCGGTATAGTGGCAGGATATGCCGGATGCAGTATGTTGGCCGGATAACCCTTGCATCCCTAGTATGATTTTACTTGTATCATTTCACACACAAAAGAAAAGTTTTTGTTTCCGCGTCACTTTTTGGAAGAATTGTCTAATTTTTTATGTTGCTTTATACTGTTTAGTTTTCATGTATATGGCTAAACAGCAATAAATAATGGACCCTTAGTTTCACCTGAAGAAATATTTGTTCAGGGTTTTTATTGCTATATCCGTAGGATAAAACGATAAAAGCTTGAGAACCACTTCTGAAAAGTAATACTGTTGTTGCATACATTTGGGTTTCTGCTTGTACTCAACTGTGAAAATTTCTGTCTACAGCAGTGGTCCTTAATTCCTTACTTTCAAGGACTCCCTTTATGTATATCCTTATCTTTGTGAATACTCAGTTTCAGATAAAATTGATCATTTAACAGAAGAGAAATATGTAAGCTACTTATAATTTGTTCAGTGAAATGTATCACAAAGAAAGTGATCAATACTTTATAAAAAATAATAACTTTTTATCGCGTTGACAATCAGGAATAACTGCCAAGCGCTGAATGTGAAGACGACAAAATTTTATATAACACCTTATAATATGTATAGGGATAAAACGGCTTCAGCGCACAAGATTGCTACTAGAGTCTAGATAAAGGATAATATTTTACTATACATTGAATAACTTAACGAATCTACAGGGAAATATCTACGATCCGTTGGAGCTCTGTGGATCTCAGATTAAGAATTTCTGATTTAAAGGAAGAGAGGGATTAACGATTATTTTCTTCCCTAAAGGGAAATTACTGTCACTCATACAGGAAGATTGTAATTTAAACTTTCTGGAATGATGGATAAATTATAAAGATAGTCAACCTTGCAGCAACTAAACATTAACCGGTATCTGTTATGAGATATTTTTAACTAGTGAAATTTATTAAAAATGTCTAGTAAAACAAAATAATAGTTTGAGGGAAAATATAATTAATTTATAAAAAGACAATGATCATCAGATCATAGTTTCTCGGATAATTGAAATATCTGGCTATTGCCAATTATCCGGTATAGTGGCGGATAACTGTTGCATCTGAATTTATAATTTGTTCAGTGAAATGTATCACAAAGAAAGTGATCAATACTTTATAAAAAATAATAACTTCTTATCACGTGGACAATCAGATATAACTACCAAGCACTGAATGTGTAGACGACAAAGTTTAATGTAACACCTTGTAATATGTATAGGGATAAAACGGCTTCAACGCACAAGATTGCTTCTAGAGTCTAGAAAAAGAATAATATTTTACTATACATTGAATAACTTTTCGAATCTACACGGAAATCTCTACGATCCGTTGGAGGTCTGTGGATCTAAGATTAAAAATTTGTGATTTAAAGGAAGAGAGGAATTAATGATTATTTTCTTCCCTAAAGGGAAATTACTGTCACTCATCCAGGAAGATTGTAATTTAATCTTTCTGGAATGCTGGATAAATTATAAAGATAGTCCACCTTCCAGTAACCAAATATTAACCGGTTGCTGTTATAAGATATTTTTAACTAGCGAAATTTATAAAAAATGTCTAGTAAAACAAAATAATGGTTTTAAGGAAAATATATTTAATTTCTAAAAAAACAATAATCATCAGACCATTGTTTCTCGGATAATTGTAATATCCGGCTATTGCCAATTATCCGGTATAGTGGCGGATAACCGTTGCATTTCAACTTATAATTTGTTCATTGAAATGTATCACAAAGAAAGTGATTAATACTTTATAAAAAATAATAACTTCTTATTACGTGGACAATCAGAAATAACTTCCAAGCGCTGAATGTGTAGACGACAAAGTTTTATGTAACACCTTGTAATGTCTATAGGGATAAAACAGCTTCCTAAGTAAGATTGCTTCTAGAGTCTAGAAAAAGGATACTATTTTACTATACATTGAATAACTTATTTTACTATACATTGAATAGCTTAACAAATCTACAGGGAAATCTCTACTATCCGTTGGAGGTATGTGGATCTAAGATTAAGAAGTTCTGATTTAAAGGAAGAGAGGGATTAATGATTATTTTCTTCCCTAAATGGAAATTACTGTTACTCAGCTAGGAAGACTGTAGTTTAAACTTTCTGGAATACTGGATAAATTATAAAGATAGTTCATTTTGCAGCAACTAAACATTAACTGGTTGCTATTATGAGATATTTTTAACAAGTAAAATTTTTAAAATAAATATCTAGTAAAACAAAATATTGGTTTGAGGGAAAATATATTTAATTTCTAAGAAACAATGAGCTTCAGATCATTGTTTCGAAATTTGATCATAATTAAAAGTCGGGTTTTTGTCTATTCTACAGTCTTCATTTAGTTCTACCGGACTTGCCCCCTCTATATATGAAAATCACCAGAAAGCGTTTTCCTACAAATTTTTAAAGTATAAGACAAGTATCATCCACTAACAGCTCTTGTGATATTTCACAAACTCATTTCAGGACTTTCATATTAACCCTTTGAGGGACACCCATAGAAACTCTTTGGTTTTTAATTAAATTAGTTTATAAATATTATTTATGGACCTTTTAAATATGAAGTATATGAAAAATAAATTATATTTCTTGAGGAATAAGCAAGGGGTAATTTGACTGCGTAATCACCTCCCTTGGAACAGCATGAAAATGACACATTTTTTAATAATGTAGGAAAAATAATTAATAATATTCATTAAAAGGGTGTATAAATCAAATAGATAAGAAATTTGTTAATGAAGTTTAAATAGCTACTTTTATTTTGGAGTCATAACTTTGAAAAATAGAATTTTTGCTTTTAGAATCTGGTTTCGATAGAGCCTGACTCTAAAAGCAGGTTTTGACAGGAATAATTAAAAGAAGTAAAAAAATTAAGTGTCGATAGTTTGATGCATAAAAAAATTGAAAAATCAAAAACTTTATATATATATATATATATATATATATATATATATATATATCAATCAGAGAAAAAATTTTAACAGACGGTATATTATATGTACCAGTGCTCTTCAAAGGGATAATTATATTATTATCATTATTATTATTATCATTATTATTTATTATCATTAAACCATACATCCTCACCGAAGCTGGGACAAAATTGTATTGAAAAATAAATGAGTTTTTAAACTAAGTTTGTATTGCTACTTGGGAATTATTTCAAGATCCTCATAAGTACATAATCTTCGAGCCGAGAACTTAACTTTTGTTCATCCTGCAGTGTCGGAATTGAGTTTTGAATAACTCTGTGCAAAAATAAAATGGTGTGCCCTTATTAAATGTAAGCATTCTGAAGAAAGTTATACCATCATTTTTACACATTGTAACGTGTGGGAAAAAATGTGTAATTAGGGAAATAACACCAAAACTTACAACAACTTTTTACTTAAAATACTTCATTTAATAAAAAAAAAAGTTAATAGCAGTATAATTCACAGTTAAACGAGAGCCACGGTAGTTCATTCGGTAAAGGCAACGCTGGAGAGTTGTGAGCTCGAAGCCCGAACCAGCCTAAGGTTTTTAAAGGTGAGTAGGGCACGTAAAATAGGTTCGTGGTCACAATGTCCTCCAAGTTCGCAATCAATACCTCTGGGGGTGGCAGGTAAAGCCTATGTGACTTCTGTGCTTCAAAATTACGAGGACCTACTTGAGCATAAGTCGTACATTCACGCATGTTTAACGCCATCTAGTAATTCAATCTAGCATTTAAAAATTAAAATAAAGCTTTCTTGTCTCCTATTACCCATATGCGACGCAGGTAGCAACCGTAGATCATCGCGTGGAGGCAACGCTAAACTGATAAGAGTGAAATCGCTGCGTCGGGCTTACGAGACGTTGGTCGGAAATGGGTTAAACCTTTAACCCCTTCCTTCACATTCACGAAGACCGAATGGTAGAGAACTGCTCTTCGATACGCGAGTTCGATTTCCACTGGTGTCATGGATGTTCGTGGCTGTTCGGAATCGACTTTAAGCAGTAGGTCTCGGTCTCATTAGCCTTTGTATAGCAAAATAGTAGACTATAGTGTTTTAAACCAAACCAAACCCATCCTTCTCCCTCCTGATCCTATATTACGAGGTGAGGTTTCACACTCTTCGCCTTGCGCCCATGTTAAACCAGGCCTGGAAATATCGAAAATAGTGCACCGAACAGATCCATTAAGGTTAAATTCCAAATTCCAAATATAATGGAAGGTATTTGTCAATGACAAATACAATACAATTGTAATTCAATACATATACAAATTCAAATACATTTGGATGATGTATATTTTTTTTTCAAATATATAAGACAATCCATTCCTTATTCGGAGAAAGTTTTACTTTCTTATATTACACACCAGGATCAAAAGATTATTTTATTTCAATTGTATTTGAAAAATTCGTTATTCAGTTTCTATAATACTATCAATGACACAATTTCAATTTTTTTTTTTTTTTTTTTTTTTTTGCTATTGCATTAAAGAGTACATCTTAAAAAGTTGACTGCATTATTTTGAAATTAAATAAACTACAAAAAGGTTCTATCACATTAAAAAAATTTAAATTAACTTTGTATGGTCGTACACTTAAAAATATTTAATTGGTCTAAATGAGATAACCTTCCCGTACATACGAACGCGAATATATTGCTGCATAATACGAGTTACTTTTCGGAAGAATAACAAGCAAGTATAGGCAAATTATCGTTATTTAAAACTTGTCATAACGTTGTAGAACAGTCTGTACAGAAAATACTGGAATATTTCGATTCCAAAATGCAAATAGCAACTTGAATAACTGGCTTATATTACAAATTCCAGTATTTATGTTACACTAAATAAGTAAGGGCTATCAATCGCACCGTGATCCAGGCCTTCAGCTCTCTTTATTGACCAGCAGGTTCCTTTTATACTTTTTGGGTTTACGTAGTACATAATGAAAAAAACCGTTTCTACAACCTTCTCAAAGTTTCTTTGGCATATAAAATTTTTTTCTCCAGATAAGTGATAACTCACCAAGTATGACACCATTCTTTAAGTTTAACAGAACAATACATTTTGAGGATGTATATTTTTTTCCAAATATATAATTCCACATAAGACAATCCATTCCTTATTACGAGAAGGTTTAATTTTTTTCTATTACATACCACGATATTAACACACTATTTATAATTGGAGACGGTTTACTTTAAACTAGATGTCAGTTTTTAAACTATTTTCTTAATAAAAAATAGGCACTTATATTAGTGTTTTCTTGAAAACTAGCATATAGCCCGTCATATGACGGGATCAGTAAAATTTTTAATTTTTCAGAATTGTAAAGTGCCCTATGAGGCAGGTAAAAAATGGTTTGTCTTTTGGCTGAGAATTATCTGGTACACGTTCAATAATTTGTTTATCTTCATACTCCTCTACAGTCTCCCGATGCTTTGAATGAATTTTAGAATCACATAAAATTCATTTAGAAAAATAATCCAAAGTTTTCTTAGCGACGTCGAAATTATCGTTAAAATCTTCCTTTTTTTTCCACAGTAATTAGGGGAAGTAAAGGAATGAAACTTTCATTTCCACTACATCCTGGAGGGAGATAAAATTTGTTGTTAATACCGGTGATAAAATGTTCATTGCAACAAATAATAATCGATTATCATTTTATCGATTAGAATTATCACATATGTACCTAATCCCTTATTTAAGCCAAATATAAAAGAAAATTATTTACGTAATCTAAGTTCAGTGATAAAACTAATGAAAATAATGCACACGATGTTTAAATAATTTAAAATAAAAAATGATTAAATGAGATGGTTAAAGGAATGAAGTCTCATAATGATAGAAAAAATGTTATTTTTACCTATTTCTTATGTGACAAATTGATAAATTTAATCGCCTGCTCTTATCCTGGGAAAATACGGCTTGAAATAATGGAATGATAGAAAAGGGGGAAAGAGGTGGAAAGACGATAGTATTTTTCGTTGTGATATGAAGCATATTTATACAAATTTATTTTAGAATCGGATCGATATTTTAGGAGACGATAAACTTTACTCGCTTTGAATTTTATATATCCCTAATTCATCAAGAATCCAATATTGATGCCTCTATCCATTCCATGTCCAACAGCTTCATAAATTCGACGACAGACGGACAGATAACAGGCTATTATTATAAGGCGGATTATGTGATCGTTAAGGGGATAAGAAATACTCTAATGATATTTTGGATAAAACTTAAAAATGCGTATAATTTATTAGGAATGCAAGGAAGTCATGTAGAGTCCAAAGCAGATTTTTTTAAGTATTATTACTGAAATTAAGAACCTCCTGTGAGGTTCATATGAGCGAGAAGGTTAATTTCCAAACGTCAAAAGTAAGAATATCAAATTAAAGATCCACAGTAAAACGCTTAACTTTATATAGTTTTGCCGACGAAGCCAATTAAGCAAAAATTCAAAAATGAATCACATCACTGCGGGGATCTTCCCTTTTGAGTAGAACCGTTCAAAAGCCGACCTGTTTGCATTTACTTCTCCAATATGGGATACCAATCGTCATGCATAGATCTCCACGGGCAACAGATGGTGAACGCTGTTTTCTAACGACCTCATTCCCCCCACCTTTTTTCCTCTCACTCTTTTAATGTTCTTATTTATTTCTCTTACCCCTTTTTCTGTTTGCTATTACATCTTCGAACAGTCGAAAAATCACGTTGAAATGAAAACATTTTTGATCAGCATACCTTACTACAAATTCATGTTCTAATATCGGTTTGGTTTGGTTTTGGTTTTGGAGTGCTACGGTCTACTTTTTACAACACGAGGGCTAATGAGACCGGGACCTACTGCTTAAAGCCGATTCCGAACGGCTACAAACACCCATGCCGTAGTGGGATTCGAACCCACGAACTCTGGTTCCGAAGGCCAGCACCCTAACCATTTGGTCATCGTTCGGCTCTAATATCGGTAAATTAAAAAAAATAGAAAAAATGCTGTCTTTGGTACATAAAAAAGTTCAAATCATGAAATAAAAGAGTAATAAGAAGGTCAGTAAACATTTTTGATCAGCATACCTACTACAGGTTTATGTTCTAATGCCGGTAAATAAAAAAAGATAGAAAAATACCGTCTTTGGTACATAAAAAAAGTTCAAATCATGAAATAAAAGTGTAATAATTAGACAGTTAGTAAACATCTTTGATCAGCATACTTTACTACAGGTTCATGTTCTAATGTTGGTAAATAAAAAAAGATAGAAAAATACCGTCTTTGGTACATAAAAAAAAGTTTAAATCATGAAATAAAAGTTGAAATAAGAAAGTAAATATTTTTGATAAGCATATCTTACTACAGATTCATGTTCTAATGTCGTAAATAAAAAAGGTAGAAAAATATTGTCTTTGGTACATAAAAGAAAGTTCAAATCATGAAATAATAGTGTAATAATTAGAAAGTTAGTAAACATTTTTGATCAGCATACCTTACTACAGATTCATGTTCTAATGTCGGTAAATAAAAAAATGATAGAAAAATATTGTCTTTAGTTCATAAAAAAAAGTTCAAATCATTTCAAAATTACCCCAAATTCGGACATTTTCCTAACTGATCATGGCCGAACGATGGCCGATTGGTTAGCGTGCTAACCTTCGATATCGGAGTTCGTGGGCTCGAATCCCGCTGTGGCATGGATGTTCGTAGCCGTTAGGAATCGGCTTTAAGCTGTAAATTCTGGTCTCATTAACCCTCGTGTTGCAAAAAGTAGACCGTAGCACTCCAAACCAGGCCAAACCTAATTGATCCGGCCCACTGTTTAGTGTCATAATTCTGTTTGCGTGTGCCAAAGGATGACGAAAATAAAAACAAGGATATTTTGAGGTTGGCTTGACTTTGAGTGCTACAGTTTATTTTTGCTACACGGGGGCTAATGAGAGTCGGATCTACTGCTTAAAGCTGATTCGGGACGGCTACTAACATGTATGAAAACAGTAGAATTCCAACCCACGAATTCTGTTACCAATGAACACCCCTGCCAAGTAAGTGAAACTCCTGCTAATGGGTGAACAATAATCTGCAGTTAAAATATTAAAGAAAATAATAATTAAAAAAAGAGCTTTACAGACGATAATTTTGCTGGATATAATTTTTTGGAACGAACATCGATTCAATCCAGCATACTGCTCTTCCCACTTTATTCCTCGGAAACGGAAGGTTTCATTTTATCTTCTTCCGATAAGGGAGAAGATAAAAAATATACCTGACATTTGTGTGATAATGGAAGAAAACAAAATTTTGAAAAAAATCGAGAAATGTATATAAAAAAGATAAATTTGCTAAAAATAAATATTTCATGCTAAACGTGCATCTTCACCATTTTGATTTCAGCCTTTAAGGTATCCGTCTACGGAGAACTTTTTACTTTAAACGTAGAAACTAGTTCATGTTTTTACATTTTTAGATTTATTTTTTATATTATCATAGAGAAATACACTTAAAAAATTTATTCCTGGAGAAGTTTTTATAAAATTTCTAATAAATGAAGAAAAATTAGTTAAAAAAATTGGGTTTTTTGAAAAGGTCTAATTTTTTAACAAGTTAAATTATTTCAATATTTTTGATGCAACACATTTCTTATACACTGGACTAGTGAATCGCTTAAAATCTTTGCTTAATTTACATTTGGTAAAAAATTTTGGTCCTTCAAAATCATACACATTGAATTTTTAACGAATTTTCATCATCTTTATACCTAACTATGAGTGTAACATCATTAAAAATTATCCAAATTTAAAGCTTTTAGGTCATTTACTAGTAAATACTATCAAAAGCATTCATAATAATGTTCAACAAAATATTTTAAGAACTTTTTGAGAAATCACATTTCAAGTTTCCACATTTTATTAAAAATACCATTCTGAGAAAAACGCACTTGAAGTTTATGAAAGCAACTTTAACTATTAAAAAATTTAAATACATGTTTAAAATTCTCCACACTTTCTTGCTTCAAAACCTTCTAATTTCCGAGTTGCTAATTTGATAAAAATACTAGAAAAATGTTTAAACTAATTTTCATGAAAATTTTGTCCAAAAAATGATGTTTAAATTCACAACTTCCGGTTCCGAAGTCGCTACTTCCGTATTGTTTTGACAGCTGTCACTGATGTTTAAACAGCTGTAACTTTTCTTTAAAATGCCTTAGAGACAAAACAAAACAGATTTAGAAGTCTAAGAGTTAAAATTTTACAAAAGAGAAATAGAAAAAAATTATGATTTTTGGAAAAAAATGACGTTTTATACATAGACGGATACCTTAAAGACCAAACATCATAATATGTTATTTATAAAAAAGGAAATACAGTGGAATCTCGATCGAACGTTTTCCAAGAGGCCAAAAATAGAAAACGATGAATACGAGAAATAGATGAAATGTGTGACTAGGAATAATTTACCCTTTGTTACTCGAGGGTTCCGGAGCGGAGCCATTTAAAATTTGTCTTCAAACTCGAGGACTCCACTACGTAGATAAAGCAAATAATTTTCAGTTTTTAAAATAAGAACGAAAACAAACTGTAAAAACTAATTATTTTGCATTGTCTCCGTAGCGAAACCCTCGAGTGCAAAGAGTTATTTATTTACAATACTAATTGGAAGTATTTAATATTTTATGAAACATAAAATATATTAAGAATGATACATAACATTTAAAAATAATTTGCAATTGATTGCCTGTCTGCAAAGGATAAGCGGTCATTCGACTGTACCTCGACATTATCACTGTTATTGTATATTATGTAAATGGTTTAAATTTGACAAAACGTCGTGTGGTTAAGAACTCAGGACGGGTTCATGTTTGCTTTCGCCTTTTTTTCTGCCCTTTCTCGCCGGACTATGGCCGGATCGTAGGGAGATCTACGGTATCAAAGTCTGCGGGTTCAAATGACACTCATAGCATGTCCTAGCCTTCCGGAATCGACTTTAACACTAGATTGTCCAAGGAAATCATTTTGAATGCTTTTTAATTTCATTAGAAAAACAATTATGCATATAATAACACAATTTCTTAGAATTTTGTGGCTTTTTGTACAACATATAAATGCGTTTATTAATATTAATTATGAGTTATTAATGCTTTTATTTTATCAACCCCCATCTCTGTGTAATGCCGTCATATATACAAAAGAAAAATTTTTGTTTAAGTAATATAATTTCGGGGAGAGATCCAGACCCCTGCAATCCACATCTCTGGGTAAGATCATCACACATACAAAAGAAAAATTTCTGATTAAGTAATATAATTTCTTTTGGAGATCCCGACCCCTGCAATTCCAATCTCTGAGTAAGACTGTCCTACATACAAAAGAAAAATTTCTGTTTAAGTAATTTCGGGGAGAGATCCGGACCCCTACAATTCTGCCGCCGAAGCCAATTAAGCAAAAATTCAAAAATGAATCACATCACTGCGGGGATCTTCCCTTTTGAGTAGAACCGTTCAAAAGCCGACCTGTTTGCATTTACTTCTCCAATATGGGATACCAATCGTCATGCATAGATCTCCACGGGCAACAGATGGTGAACGCTGTTTTCTAACGACCTCAATCCCCCCACCTTTTCTTCCTCTCACTCTTTTAATGTTCTTATTTATTTCTCTTCCCCCTTTTTCTGTTTGCTATTACCAGGGCTTCGAACCGTAATTTTTTTGTTCCGGTTTTCGTTCCGGTTCAACTAAAAAATTAATATCGGTTTAGTTCCGGTTTTCGCTCCGCCAAAAATAACTGTTTTCGTTTCAGTTCCAAATGAATAATTTCATTTTATGTATATTCTTATTTGTACTAAAAATATAATTCTATCATAAACAAAAAATGTAATTCTATCAAAATTTGACGATACCTTATTCTTTTTTTTAATTGGCTATGTGATTTGATAAAAAAGGTAAAAGCGGCGAGCATTGGCATTGTTATCCATTATCAAAATCGCATTTGACAACTAGGTTCATGATTACCACATTCGTCGTTTGACTCTCACATCGTGCACTTGGTTGCAATAATTATAAAAAATATATTATTTATAAAAATGAAAATTGCCTCAATTAATAATATATCTTCTAACGTGGTTTCACTGAGATTACTTCAGTTGTCTCGGAAATAAATTTCAAACCTGAAAACGCTCTTTTTCAACACTAACTTTGTAGCTGGAGCTGCCAAAACCACCATTCAATCTTATACAAGTGCGGATATGTTTATAAAGTTGACGTTAAATTAGAAAAATATTGATAAGTTGTAACAGTAACAAAATGACTGAAAGATAAATCGAACCGAAATAAACGATATTTTTTTTTTCGGTTCAGTTCCTTTTCGTTGCCAAATAACGGTTTTTTTTTCCTTTCGGTCATTTTACTGGCTATTACATCTTCGAACATCGAAAATCACGTTGCAATGAAAAAACATTTTTGATCAGCATACCTTACTACAAATTCATGTTCTAATATCGGTTTGGTTTGGTTTTGGAGTGCTACGGTCTACTTTTTACAACACAAGGGCTAATGAGACCGGGACCTACTGCTTAAAGCCGATTCCGAACGGCTACAAACACCCGTGCCATAATGGGATTCGAACCCACAAACTCTGGTTCCGAAGGCCAGCACCTAACCATTCGGTCATCGATTGGCTCTAATATCGGTAAATTAAAAAAAATAGAAAAAATGCTGTCTTTGGTACATAAAAAAGTTCAAATCATGAAATAAAAGAGTAATAAGAAGGTCAGTAAACATTTTTGATCAGCATACCTACTACAGGTTTATGTTCTAATGCCGGTAAATAAAAAAAGATAGAAAAATACCGTCTTTGGTACATAAAAAAGTTCAAATCATGAAATAAAAGTGTAATAATTAGAAAGTTAGTAAATATCTTTGATCCGCATACTTTACTACAGGTTCATGTTCTAATGTTGGTAAATCAAAAAAGATAGAAAAATACTGTCTTTGGTACATAAAAAAAAGTTTAAATCATGAAGTAAAAGTGAAATAAGAAAGTAAATATTTTTGATAAGCATATCTTATTACAGATTCATGTTCTAATGTCGTAAATAAAAAAAGGTAGAAAAATATTGTCTTTGGTACATAAAAGAAAGTTCAAATCATGAAATAATAGTGTAATAATTAGAAAGTTAGTAAACATTTTTGATCAGCATACCTTACTACAGATTCATGTTCTAATGTTTAAATAAAAAAAATGATAGAAAAAATTGTCTTTGGTACATAAAAAAATTTCAAATCATGAAATAAAAGTGTAATAATAACAAAGTTAGTAAACATTTTTGATCAGCATATTATACAGTCATGTTCTAATGTCGTAAATATGATATAGTCTTTAGTTTCATAAAAAAAAGTTCAAATCATTGATTAAAATTCGGACATTTTTTTATAACTGATCATAAAATTATCCAAATGTTTAGTATCATAATTCTGTAGGTGCCAAATGACGAAAATAAAAACAAGGATATTTTGAGATTGGCTTGACTTTGAGTCCTACAGTTTATTTTTGCTACACGGGGGCTAATGAGAGTCGGATCTACTGCTTAAAGCTGATTCGGGACGGCTACTAACAGTATGCCAACAGTAGAATTCCAACCTACAAATTCTGGTACCAGTTTACACTCCTTCAAAGTAAATGGAACTCCTGCTAATGGGTGAACAATAATCTGCAGTTAAAATATTAAAGAAAATAATAATTAAAAAAAGAGCTTTACAGACGATAATTTTGCTGGATATAATTTTTTGGAACGAACATCGATTCAATCCAACATACTGCTCTTCCCACTTTATTCCTCGGAAACGGAAGGTTTCATTTTATCTTCTTCCGATAAGGCAGAAGATAAAAAATATACCTGACATTTGTGTGATAATGGAAGAAAACAAATTTTTGAAAAAAAATCGAGGAATGTATATAAAAATGATAAATTTGCTAAAAATAAATATTTCATGCTAAACGTGCATCCTCACCACTTTGATTTCAGCCTTTAAGGTATCCGTCTACGGTCGGAGAACTTTTTACTTTAAACGTAGAAACTAGTTCATGTTTTTGCATTTTTAGATTTATTTTTTATATTATCATAGAGAAATACACTTAAAAAATTTATTCCCGGAGAAGTTTTTATAAAAATTTAAAGAAAGAAAATTTAGTAAAAAAAATCGGATTTTTTTTCAAAAGGTCTAGTTTTTTAACAAATTAAATTATTTCAATATTTTTGGATGCGACACATTTCTTATACACTGGACTAGTGAATCGCCTAAAATCTTTGCTTAATTTACATTTGGTAAAAAATTTTGGTCCTTCAAAATCATACACATTAAATTTTTAACGAATTTTCATCATCTTTATACCTAACTATGAGACAGCATTTAATTATCCAAATTTAAAGCTTTTAGGGCCATTTACTAGTAAATACTATCAAAAAGCATCATAATTTTCAACAAAATATTTTAAGAACTTTTTGAGAATCACATTTCAAGTTTCGACATTTTATTAAAAATACCGTTCTGAGAAACGCATGTGAAGTTTATGAAAGCAACTTTAACTATTAAAAAATTTAAATACATGTTTAAAATTCTCCACATTTTCTTGCTTCAAAACTTTCTAATTTCCAAGTTGCTAATTATTAAAAATACTAGAAAAATGTTTAAACTAATTTTCATGAAAATTTTGTCCAAAAAATTATGTTTAAATTCACAACTTCCGGTTCCGAAGTCGCTACTTCCGTATTGTTTTGACAGCTGTCACTGATGTTTAAACAGCTGTAACTTTTCTTTAAAATGCCGTAGAGACAAAACAAAAACAGATTTAGAAGCCTAAAAGTTAAAATTTTACAAAAGAGAATTAGAAAAAAAAATTATGATTTTTGGCAAAAAATGACATTTTATACATAGACGGATACCTTAAAGACTAAACATCATAAGATGTTATTTATAAAAAAAGAAATACAGTGGAAACTCGATCCAACGTTTTCCAAGAGGCCGAAAATAGAAAACGATGAATACGAGAAATAGATGAAATGTGTAACTAGGAATGATTTACCCTTTGTACTCGAGGGCTCCGGGATGGAGCCATTTAAAATTTGTCTTCAAACTCGAGCGCTCCGCTACGTAGATAATGCAAATAATTTTCAATTTTTAAAATAAGAACAAAAACAAATGGTAAAAATTCGAGTTTGAAGACAAATTTTAAATGACTCCTCGAGTTCAAAGGGTTAAGTATTTACAATATTAATTGGAAGTATTTAATATTTTATAAAACATAACCTATATTTAGAATGATACTTAACATTTAAAAATAATTTGTAATTGATTGCCTGTCTGCAAAGGATAAGCGGTCATTCGACTGTACCTCGACATTATCACTGTTGGTAAATACTTATGTAAATCGTTAATTTTGACAAAGCGTCGTGTGCTTAAGAACTCAGGACGGGTTCATGTTTGCTTTCGGCCTGCCCTCCCGGACTATCCGGATGGTAGAGATCTACGGTACAAATATGAGGGTTCAAATGACATTCATAGCATGTTCTAGCCTTGGAATCGACTTTAACACTAGATTGTAAGGAATCATTTTTAATGCTTAATTTCATTATAAAAGCAATGATGCATAAAATGACACAATTTCTTAGAATGATTTTTGCACAACATGTAAATGATTATTAATATAATTATTAATTATTAATGCGATTATTTTATCAACCCCCATCTCTGGGTAAGCCGTCATATATACAAAAGAAAAATTTCGGTTTAAGTAATATAATTTCGGGAGACAGATCCGGACCCCTGCAATACCATCTCTGGGAAGGCCATCATATATACAAAAGAAAAATTTCTATTTAAGTAAATAATTTTGGGAGAGATCCCGACCCCTCCAATCCCATCTCTGGGTAAGACCATCCCACATACAAAAGAAAAATTTTCTGTTTAAGTAATATAATTTCGGGGAGAGATCCGGACCCCTGAAATCCCTATCTCTGGGTAAGACTGTCATACATGCAAAAGAAAAATTTTTGTTTAAGAAATATAATTTCGGGGAGAGATCCGGACCCCTGCAATCCCCATCTCTGGGTAAGACTGTAATACATACAAAAGAAAAATTTCGGTTTAGGTAATATAATTTCGGGGAGAGATCCGGACCCCTGCAATCCCCATCTCTTGGTAAGACTATTATGCGTACAAAAGAAAAATTTCTGTTTAAGTACTATAATTTCGGAGAGAGATCCGGACCCCTATAATCCCCATATCTCTGGGTAACGCCTCATACATACAAAAGAAAAATTTCTGTTTAAGTAATATAATTTCGGGGAGAGATCCGGACCCCTACAATCCCCATCTCTGGGTAAGACCATCCCACATACAAAAGAAAAATTTTCTGTTTAAGTAATATAATTTCGGGGAGGGATCCGGAACTCTACAATCCCCATCTCTGGGTAAGACCGTTATACATGCAAAAGAGAAATTTCTGTTTAAGTAATATAATTTCGGGAGAGATCCGGACGCCTGCAATCCTGATCTCTGGGTAAGGCCGTCATACATACAAAAGAAAAATTTCCGTTTATGTAATATAATTTCGGGAAGAGATCCGGACCCCTGAAATCCTCATCTCTCGGTAAGACTGTCATAAGTACAAAAGGATAATTTCTGTTTAAGTACAATAAATTGGAGGAGAGATCCGGACCCCTGAAATCCCTATCTTTGGGTAAGACCATCATACATACAAAAGAAAAATTTCTGTTTAGGTAATATAGTTCCGGGGAGAGATCCGAACCCCTACAATCCCTATCTCTGGGTAAGGCTGTCATGCATGCAAAAGAAAAATTTCTGTTTAAGTAATATAATTTCGGGGAGAGATCCGGGCCCCTACAATCCCCATCTCTGGGTAAGGCTGTCATACATACAAAATATACCGAATCACCTCAAGCAAATAAGTCAAACTTATGCTTCCTTTAAACCACCTAAAGCTATTGCCGAAGCCTAAAGTACCTAAAGCCAAGGCCGACTGCGATTTACTTGCTGTCCATTCTCGCACCAACGCCAACGCTCAAATACAATTGGCAAGTCATTAATGACCCATGACCCTTCATTAATAGCGGGTCTTTTCTTTCCTCGTTTGGGACACAGAGAACGTTAACTCCCTCAGATTACGGTGTCGGAGCAGAGCCATTCTAAAGGTGCTTTTCTCTATCCTTGGGTGCGGTCCGTTTTTCCGTGCAGCGCGAGAAAGAAACCGCACACCCCTTTTTCCGTTGGATGACCTAAGCGGCAAAGCATGGAACGCGGAGAGAGATATCTTTATGGATCCGAGCGAGGATGACAAAGAAAAGGTTCCGAAAAGTATTTTTTGCAGATACAGTTCGCGTTTCCCGTGTTAATTGAATAGTGTGCAATTCTAATGAACGGTTATATCACAGAATTCTTAAAATTGGACTTTTCATATAAAATATAAAGGTATAACAGAGAAAAGCTGAGTTATATTTGGGACAAATTTAGCAAATAATGCAGTGTACTATATTGTGGCACGGATTGATTTTAAGCGAAGTAGTTGTTATAAAGACTTGCGCGCCAACTTCTAGGCATAATATCCATATTACTATCATACAGCCCGTCATATGACGGGATCAGTAAAATTTTTAATTTTCCAGAATTATAAAATACCCTATGATGCAGGTAAAAAATGGTTTCTCTTTTGGCTGATAATTATCTGGTACACGCTCGATAATTTGTTTATCTTCATACTCCTCTAAAGTTTCCCGAAACTATGGATGCAGTTTAGAATCTCGTTGAATTCATTTAATTCAAAGTTTTCTTAGCTACGTCGAAATTATCGTTGAGCTCAATATCGTTGCCACAATAATCAATGAAAGTAAAGGAATGAAATTATCATTTCCACTACACCCTGGAAGTAGGTAGAATTTGTTGTTAATACCAGTGATAAAATTTTCATTGCAACAAAAATTAATCGATGATTAAATTTAAAATTATCACATATGTACCTAATCTATTATTTAAGCAAAATATAAAAGAAAATTATTTACGTCATATCTAAGTTCAGTGATAAAAAGTATGAAAATAATGCAGGCGATATTTAAATAATTTAAAATAAGAAATGATTAAATGAGATGGTTAAAGGAATGACGTCATAATGCTAGAAAAAATGTTACTTTTACCTATTTATTATGTGATAAATTGATAAATTTAATCTGCTCTTAACCAGGGAAAATAGGACTTGAAATAATGGCATTAAACACTCGAAAAGGGGAGGAGGGGGATTTCGAACGTTTTAAAGACTCGCTTTGAATTTTGCTAATCCTAACACATCAAGAATCAAATATGGATGCCTCTATCCATTCCAGGTCCAACTGCTTCATAAATTGGAGGACAGGCGGACAAATAACATAGGCTAGGGGAGGACGATACTACATACAGTCAGTACCGGCTATATGGTCACCCACTTATAAGGGCACCTCGCTTATATGGTCAGTTTTCTAAAGTCCTGTCTCACTTAATAGGAAACATGTGTTAAAGCTCACCGCTTATAGAGTCATTTTCTTTTTCTTGTTACCTGCTATATGGTCAATTTCATATTTTCAATAAATTTCCCTTTTTTTTTTTTTTTTCTTTTTTTAAGAAGTCAGTGCAAAATTAGAGAGGACCTGAATTCAAGCCTTTATTTTCCTCTCTTTCTTGTTTGTGTAGACTCATCGTCAGAGTTTTCCACCTCTCTCAGTTCTCGCCCCAAGTGGACATCTGTCTGGTTATTGGTTGAAGTTATCTCTCTCATACATGACCTCGGGTGTTAATTTACTAATTCCGAAGCAGCAAATGATCATTTAAAAGCTATAAGGGGCTTAGAAAAAGGTGTGTTAACAACCAATAAAAGGAAACAAACTTATATATCTAATTATTTTTAAATACATTGAACATGAATGTACATGTGCTGTACTTTGATTAGTAAGATAAGCTAATAAATCCCCCCCAAAAAAAAATATTGCATAATTTTAATGTAGTTTTACTTCTCGAATTAATTTTTTAAATGTTCTTAAAAGTATAATTATTTGTTTATTAGGTGAATATAATCCTGCCACAATTCAATAGGGTTGTATTGTTCCGCATATATGGTCACCCCGCTTATATGGTCTGATTTTTCTGGACCGCTGAGCTGACCATATAACCGATACAGACTGTATTAAAATAGATGATTATTGATGAATTCTCGATTATCCGAAATAGGTTTCGTCCCAATTACTTCAGATAATCGAGGTTCTACTGTATATGTTATATTTTTTCCTATCTTCTCAATATTCTCTTTTTCTAAAGATAGCTTAATAACTGTGTTACTTTTCGTGTGGTCATATTTGGTTAGAAACAAGATCTTTAGGGGAATGATGGCAGCCCGCTGCTGCCAGTGTTATATATGTTAAATAATTCAAACCAAAATTATTGTCCTTACTTTAAAATTTTTTTTTTTCCTGCGTTAGACGCTATTTAAATTTTTGCAGCACAACAATCGTTATTGTGCCTAAAATATGAGATAGAGGCTTGCAAATATACACAAAAATAAAAATCTATACAACAGAACTGTGAGTTAGTTTTCCTATCTCTAGGAGATCTGGAGAAACGATCCGAGATTCCCCTATTTCCTCGTATTATGAATGGGGCATCGAAGATGGGTAGTGGGTTCTTCTCGCTTGGCCACCAGACCGTTGCCACCTTGGGAGGAAGCTGGACCCATTTACTTCGACGAATGACGCCCCATTGTTTTTGGCGGCTGTTTTTACCACGACCGAAATTTCATTATGTGGTTATGACTGGAAAAGCTTTAAATTTGATCATTTCTTCACAGCCTTTATACACGACAGTGCTCAGTAAGACGGCATGACCAGCTGATCGGCAGAATATTTTTTTTTTTTTTTTAAGATCAATTTTAGTCAATTTTAGTTTTTTGTGTACATTATACAGGGGCTATAGTCTGTGTATTTAGAACAGTCGCTTCAAGGTCACGCATCTTTATTGCCAAAGTCATTGGTTACTGTGGAAGCAACATGGGAACAGATGATATTTGCATTTATTTTCACATTAACATTGCTGCTTGCACATGAACTATTCCTCTTTACTTCTGTTCCGGTGCATCCGAAACAAAACAACTAAAATTTTCTATGATTCGTTTTCGGCACAATTCAGAACTCTCTAGTAGCAGTTCACATCGAGTATGCATCCGCACGGCCGCTGGAATGCTGTCCGTTTTTCATTTTGTTTCGCACATGCAAATTTTTATGTCATACTTGTTTTTGTGTTGTATAAAATAAGTTTTTTTTTGTGTTTGAAAAGAAGTGTTTTCATTCGCTTAACTAACTACATCTCAACAACTTCGTTCTTCTAAATATTTCCGTTGCCCTTATTTAAGGTTTTTAGCTTCTTTTGGATAATTTAATTTATTTTTGGTTTTGCTTATGACTTTTATTGCTGGTAACAATTATTGTCATTGTTATCTAAATACACTAAAATATATTTGGACTTTTAAAATAACACATTTCAGATTTAAGCTAGGACAGATACTTAAAAATAAGAATGCAACGGATGTCAGTTTAGTTGGATAAAGGATATCTGGTAGTGTTTCAGTCGGATATCCGACCGGATGTCAGTATGTTTCGCACTTTATTTTTTAAATTTATTTTAAATAAATTTAAAATAAATAGCTTTATGTACTTTATTTTTACAACCAAATTGTAGTATTTTTCTCTCCTTTTATATTTTTTAATTAAACAACTATTTGTACTATAATTTATTTTTAAATTTTTTTCTTTAAGTTTCAGTACTCAGTATCTCAATTCAACATTATTTAATTCGAAAAATCAAATCTGAATAAAAGCATTTTTAATAGTTCTTTACCTTCCTTCTATATTGGTTCTTATGTTTGTGTATAAAAAATTTCAAGAACATATTCCCACTTTTTTTAGTAAATTGTCTTTATTCTTCTATCCTCCAAAAAAGTAAGTTTTGCCTTTTTGTTCTCAAATGCTAGAACTCAATTTTACAGCTGAGACTGAAAAAAATGATTTATGATTTTTTGTAATGAAATGTATAAATCAACCTAACTTTTTTCCATAAAGCTTTTTTTTTTTTTTAAATGCTTCAAAATACTTTTACGTATTGTTTCATATAGCATATTGTTTAACATTTTGCAATTTTTTTTTTTTGTTATAGTTATCTTATTTTTCGGTGTATAATTTTTGGCCGGATGTACTGCCGAATAATTGTAATATTCGGCTACTTCCAATTACCCGGTATCGTGGCCGAATAAGCCGGATGCAGTATGTTGGCCGGATAACTGTTGCATTCCTACTTAAAAATAAATTACATATGCCATTTACAGTGTTAAATAAGCTTGTAATCATGCCCACAAATACATATTCTAAATTTTAACTTTAATTAGTGATATATATTTTCCTTAAATTTCATTTATATTTGATGTGATTTCAATAGCATTTTTCAAAAGTTGATAATTTTTTTTAACAGAAAATGGTATTTTCATTCCTTTATCGAGATATAACATGCTAAATGAGATTAAATAATTAAAAATAACAAATAAGTGAGTAAATAATGTAAAAAAATTTAAAATACAAGTGTTGAAAAACATGAAATCTAATTTAGGATAACCACCAAAAACTTTAATAACATGACTGTACAGTAATAAAAAAGTTATTAGATAAATAGTTATAGGCCCTTTTCGGATTTTTAGTGCAATTTATTTATTTTTAAAACATATATTTTTATTTTTTCAAAATTTTTAACTTTATGGTTATTATTCAATAGACAAAAATTTATAAAACTTAATCTAAATTAATAAAAATTATATTTATGTTTAGATATTATTATTTAGGTCCTCTTCGGATTTTTAATACAATTTATTTATTTTTAAACATATATTTTTATTTTTTCCAAAAATTTTTAATTTTTTCGATTTTGATCACTATTATTCTATATTTTCGGCTTTTTTTCTTAAGGATGTCACTGGGCACAAAAATATTTTATGTTTTACTATCCCTAAACTTTCTACTCTCTAGTTTTGTGTTATGAACTCACGAATCCACCCTTCTATCTCTTTGCTCTTTTATGTGTTTATTTTTCGCTCGTTGTCATTTTTGTGCTTACTGACAGAAGCCTCTGGATTGAAGGGCTCGGCCCATATGGTCCAGTTACCACATCACCTTTGAAGCCTTTGAAGATAGTTACAATCAGATCTAATGAAGTTAAAAAAAGGGTTTGCAATACTGTGTTATTTATAAGGATGAAAACGTCTTTCAAAAGAGTTAGTACCTACCAAATCTATGAACGCGATAGAATTTACTCTAAAGGCGATATTTTGAGAACGTGATTCATTTGAAAAAAATACATACATAATTATGATCAGATTCTAATGATGAATTTTAAAAAAAGCGTTCGTAATACCGTGTTATTTTTAATGGTGATTTCAAAACAGCTCCTAACATACATACTTAAATAAATAGTCACAATTAAATTTTAATGAAGATTTTAAAAAAACTTTGTAATATTGTGCTTTTTATGAGCATGGAAATGGCTTTCAAAAGAACTTTTAATGAATCTATAAAGGAGACAGAATTAGTTACATCGAATGCAATAATTCGTGAAAACCTTAGTTCAACTCTTTTGCAAATATCAAAAGATTTTCAGGAATGAGCAATAAAACTATACAAATCTCTATATATAAAAATGAATTTGTGTCTATCTGTACTCGATAGACTCAAAAACTATATATCCAATCGCCGTGATAATTTGGGAAATTATTAGGTATATCCCTAGGAAGGTTTTTGAAAATTTTTAACGTTCAAAATTCCTTCCTTCCCCCTTTTTCGAGCGTTTCATGTCATTATTCCAAGCATTATTTTCCCCGGTTAAACGCAAACGATTAACTTTTTAATTTATCGCATCATAACTAAGTAAAACAAGCAATAATTTCTAGCAATGTAACTTCATTCCGTTAATCCCATGTAATTGTTTTAAGCGCAGTTTTCCTTGGTTAAAAGCAGGAGTTTAAAATTTTCAATTTATCACATAGGTGAAAAGGATATTTTTTCTATCATTATGACGTGATTCCTTTAAATATTTCATTTATTCATTTCTTATTTTATATTATTTAAACATCGTCTGCGTAGTATCAATTCGATTTGACCTGGAAATTTAGATATAAAGTGATTAACTTTCATTTCTATGTGACGCAAATTATAGCATTTTTATATAAAAACTAATTTTAAATTTAATTCTTGGTTAATTTTTACGTTACAATGAAATGTTTATCAATAATATTCTAACAAAAGAAAAGTACAAATTTTAATGACTCTCATAGGCGAATAAAAACCTATCATTTTATATAGTTAGCTTGATCCTTGATCGTTTCGGAGAATTGGACAATGGTTGATCAGCTTCAGGGTAGTCCGGAATGTTTAGTAAACAGGATTAGTTCTTCGAAACTGTTGTCAAATTTTCGCACTCTTATTTTGCACACGCTTTCACATCTTAGTGATGTACAACTCAGGTTTATGATGGAAACTGAAGTATAAAAACTGAATATTGTTCTAATACGCTTATAAAAGAAATATATAAACATGCCAATGACTCGAACTGCACTATGACGAATTTAGAGAGTTATGCGCGAAAAAAAATCTTTGTTTAAAAGTAATTTATTAAGTTCACCGTAGCGAAGCATAGGCACACTTGCTGGTAAAATATAAACCGTGAAACACAAAAATAAAAAGTGTGTAAATATAAAATTTATAGATATCCTTTATTTTTCATTAAATATTTCAGATCAAAATTAAGCAGCATCTCAAATAAGTTAAACTGTTGGAAAAATTAAACGTTTTTGTAGACGAACTCGCAAAATTCGCATTCAGAAATATGTACATATGTTAACATAAACTATGTTAATTTTCACCCCAGAGGAGAAACGAATATTTTTCAGCAAAATATACAAAATTTATTCTTAGCTGACGCACCGCGCAAACATTTAAGTGAAGGTAAATACGCCAAAATTAGACATAAAATCTCGTGTCAGACTTTTCAGGCCTTTTCTCAGACAATGGAAAGCAGGAAAATAAAAAGTTTTACGAGCAAAACTCTATCACATCGATTGAGCTCGGAAAACATCTGTCACGAGCAGACGATTTTCTCCTGACCGAGCGAGAGACTGCGCACCACAGACATCTATTTTTAATTCCCTATCAGCTGTTTCCCGCTCACTTCGGGATCGTTCTTAAGCCTCTCCCTAGCGAGCTGTGAAGTCATATTACCGCATTCGAGAAAGGTGCCAAAAGTTATTTGACTTCTTTTTATCTTCTTTATTTTAGAAGATTTTGAGTATATTATCATTCTCAGGTTATATAAATTTTTTAATTATTTCAATTTTGATACTTTTTACTTAGATTAAAGTTGAACAAAAACAGTTATTCATATAAAATGAATGTTGATCATTTGACTTAATCTTCTTTCTTCTGTATAAATAAAATGATAAAAGGGCCTTACTCTGGAAGTTGCGGTTCGTACCGAACGTTCGTTGGGACGTCACCTTGACGTCAGATTGCGGAAATTTTGACAGCAAACGATATTTCGGTACTCTGGGGGTTACATGCGGAAAGTTACCGATAGTTTAGGTTGCTGTAAATTTCCGCATGTAACCCCCAGAGTACCGAAGTATCGTTTGCTCTCAAAATTTCCGCAATCTGACGTCAAGGTGACGTCACAACGAACGTTCGGTACGAACCGCAACTCCCAGAGTAAGGGCTGAAGTTTCTTCTTTGTCTGGCCGCGTATCACTTGAAAAAAACTGAACCGGGGATCTCAGCACAAATCTAGTTCAGAAATACTGGAAAAAGTGACTTTTAAGAGACCAATAAGTTTTTAAATGTGACCAAAACAGGGAGCCTATTAGTGCAATGACAGTTTATTTAGCTGCCTTATTTAAATAAACTAATTGGTCATCATATTTCTATAAAGAGTAGATTACAATAAAAAAGAAATACACAACTAGACGTTATTAATAATTCTAAATATAAAATGTAAAGTTTATGATTACTCAATTTTTATTTAGTCGTTAAAGCTTTAATATTATAATTTTTTGTTATATAGAGTGTAGACTGCAATCAAATAAGATGCCCAACAATAAGATATCCCTAAATACAAAATTTCAACATTTTACGGCTAACCATTTTTAAGTTATGCCTCACAGCGTTTATTTATGTTATATTGAAATGTTTCGTAACATAAATTGCAAATTGCATACAACAGGGGGGAGGTGCACAAACAGCCACTATATAACTCTTATATACAAAATATTGACCTTATACCGCTAATTATTTTTTAGTTATGCAAGACATATGCGTACATTTATTTTTAATTTTTTGCTCTCTTCTCTTGTATGGCAGTCGCATTAAATCAAACAATGCATAGACTTTTATTAGTACATGATAAATTGTTTCAGTTTCTTTTCTGTCACTTCTTTGTGGTAACAATAGAAGGTATTAACATAAAAGACCATAACGCCAGTACACTAATGATAGTAGACAATAAGGGTTATATTTAATGAAATTAAACCAAAGGTACTATTTCACGAACTATGTTTATATGTATTACTTTGAATCAGTATTTCTAGGGTACTGCAAAATGAGTCTTGCACGCAGACGGTTAACAACCTAGTATGTGTGTGTATACGTATATATATATATATATATATATATATATATATATATATATATATATATGTGTGTGTGTGTGTGTGTATATATATATATATATATATATATATATATATATATATATATATATATATATATATATATATATATATATATGTGTGTGTGTGTGTGTGTGTGTGTGTATGTATATGCATATATATATATATATATATATAAATATATATATATATATATATATTGTTTGAGTAATATATCAAGAATTTTTGCTTAGAGTTTTTCAAAATTCTTCCAATCGACATACTAACTGTTTTAAACTTAACTTTCTCAGCCACTCAAAGTAACATATAGGATATGAATCATTGAGATTGCATACCCTCCACACTTCTCATAAATAAAGTCTGAATTAATGACTTCTACGTGTGGTCCTTTGTTTCCCATTTCAAACCCAGCTGTTAATAGTCACAGAAAAAAATGCAAGTCCTTTCAATTTTATGCCTTTGTATGCAATTGCCCCGATGAATGTTTTTAAGCCACTAAAGAACCGCTTACTTAAAAGTCTCATGTTCATGTGAAATCATTCACGTGACTTTCCCTTCCTCCGGGTGGTATTTTCCACAAAGCAAACAGATGTACGTTAGTCTCTTGACTGTGCAAGACTTGTCAGTAGTTCTCCAACTTAAAGTTGACAGTAAAGGATATTTGTTTGTTATTTTGC
>CM063500.1:78819624-78887124 GCA_032207245.1 Pardosa pseudoannulata | reverse complement strand
AGTATTTTTCGTTCAAATATTAATAGCTTATTTTCCTCAGATTTGTTCATAGTCCAACACTCGCTTCCATACATAATTATTGGTTTTACTAAAGTTTTATAAAGATTAATTTTGGATTTTCTGCCTAAGTGTTTTGATTTAAAGTGATTTCTCAGTCTGTAATAACATTTATTTGCCATATTTAATCTGTTCCTAATTTCAATTTTAATATCATTATTTTTTGTTATGACTGAGCCTAGATATTTGAACTGTTCAACATTTTCAAAGCTCTAATCTACAATTGTCATTGGTTGTACATCAGGTCTGTTATGTGTTACTGCCATAAACTTCGTTTTTTCTATGTTTATTGTTAGTCCAATATTTTTAGCTGCCGGTTCGAGTGCGGAAAAAGCGTCACTTACTGATTTCCGGGTTCTGCCAATTATGTCAATATCATCTGCATAAGCTAAAATTTGAATAGATTTTTGAAAAATGGTTGATCGTGTCTGAATACCTGAGTCTCTTATAGCTTTTTCCAGTGCTATATTAAATAATAGACATGACAAGATTTTAGGAATTAATTTTTAAAAATTCCTTGTAGATTATACATTTGAAGTATAAGCTAATACGCACACTATTTTTAAGTTGATTTTGTATTATGTTTTAGATTTAATTTTCTGTTAAACAGATAAAAGCAAATGGCGTTGAACATTAGTTCGACCGACAGACCGAGTCTGCATCATTCTTTACAGCAGATTGTGATTTGTAATTCCCGGGCTGTAACGTCACTACGCCAAAACTTAGCCAATAATAATTAAAAAACTTCAGGTGTTAATCTAGTAGACGTTAATCATACAGGCGTTGATTCCTGTAAGAATGTTTCCTTGCCGAACAGCGCGAGATTATTCGGGCTTTAACCTTCACTTACTGATTTCCGGGTTGTGCCAATTATGTCAATATCATCTGCATATGCTAAAACTTGTATAGATTTTTGAAAAATGGTTGATCGTGTCTGAATACCTGAGTCTCTTATAGCTTTTTCCAGTGCTATATTAAATAATAGACATGACAAGATTTTAGGAATTAATTTTTAAAAATTCCTTGTAGATTATACATTTGAAGTATAAGCTAATACGCACACTATTTTTAAGTTGATTTTGTATTATGTTTTAGATTTAATTTTCTGTTAAACAGATAAAAGCAAATGGCGTTGAACATTAGTTCGACCGACAGACCGAGTCTGCATCATTCTTTACAGCAGATTGTGATTTGTAATTCCCGGGCTGTAACGTCACTACGCCAAAACTTAGCCAATAATAATTAAAAAACTTCAGGTGTTAATCTAGTAGACGTTAATCATACAGGCGTTGATTCCTGTAAGAATGTTTCCTTGCCGAACAGCGCGAGATTATTCGGGCTTTAACCTTCGACTTACTGATTTTCGGGTTCTGCCAATTATATCAATATCATCTGCATAAGATAAAATTTGTATAGATTTTTAAAAAATGGTTGATCGTGTCCGAATACCTGAGTCTCATATAGCTTTTTCCAGTGCTATATTAAATAATAGACATGACAAGATTTTAGGAATTAATTTTTAAAAATTCCTTGTAGATTATACATTTGAAGTATAAGCTAATACGCACACTATTTTTAAGTTGATTTTGTATTATGTTTTAGATTTAATTTTCTGTTAAACAGATAAAAGCAAATGGCGTTGAACATTAGTTCGACCGACAGACCGAGTCTGCATCATTCTTTACAGCAGATTGTGATTTGTAATTCCCGGGCTGTAACGTCACTACGCCAAAACTTAGCCAATAATAATTAAAAAACTTCAGGTGTTAATCTAGTAGACGTTAATCATACAGGCGTTGATTCCTGTAAGAATGTTTCCTTGCCGAACAGCGCGAGATTATTCGGGCTTTAACCTTCGAGTGCAACATTTCCGGTGTGGTTAGACAATTCAGAATGACAAAAAGGCTTTAAAAATTATTAATTAGAAGTCTTAGATAGGACTTAGATAGGACTGCCTGACATGGAATACTAGAGAAGGCTATGGCCCATCTAGGGTTGTCTTGCCACTGACGAAGGAGAAAGTAGCATTAAACCTGGTTCTTTCACCAACGGTCCTGTTTTTGTGAAAATGTAGAATATTAAGGTTTTGAAATTAATACTAAGTTAAAGATTTTAGAGAAAGTTTAACCATTTTAAGCAATTTTAGAGAAAGCCTCATTTAAAAATACTACATGTATATATTTAGGAATACATAAACATATACAAATTTATAAACAAAAATTACATTTATTCAAATTTTAAAACGGAATAAACAAATAAATAAACTACACCAAAAATTGTTAAGATTCAAAAACACAATGAATAATTTCTAAGAATACTGTATTTGAGACTTACATAAATAAATGACACCCAAAATTGTTAAAATTGAAAAACACAATGAATAATTTCTAAGAATACTGCATTTGAGACTTAAATAAATAAATGGCACCCAAAATTGTTAAAATTGAAAAACACAATGAATAATTTCTAAGAATACTGCATTTGAGACTTAAATAAATGACACCTAAAATTGTTAAAATTGAAAAACGCAATGAATAATTTCTAAGAATACTGCATTTGAGACTTAAATAAATAAATGGCACCCAAAATTGTTAAAATTAAAAGACACAATGAATAATATCTAAGAATACTGCATTTGAGATTTAAATAAATAAATGACACCAAAAAGTCTTAAAATTGAAAAACACAATGAATAATTTCTAAGAATACTGCATTTTACACTTAAATAAATAAATGACCCCTAAAATTGTTAAAATTGAAAAACACAATGAATAATTTCTAAGAATACTGCATTTAAGATTTAAATAAATAAATGACACCCAAAATTGTTAAAATTGAAAAACACAATGAATAATTTCTAAGAATACTGCATTTGAGACTTAAATAAATAAATGACACCCAAAATTGTTAAAATTGGAAAACACAATGAATAAATTTTAAGAATACTGTATTTGAGATTTAAATAAGTAAATGACACCCAGAATTGTTAAAATTGAAAAACACAATGAATAATTTTTAAGAATCTGCATTTGAGATTTAAATAAGTAAATGACACCCAGAATTATTAAAATCGAAAAACACGATGAATAATTTCTGAGAAAACTGCATTTGAGACTTAAATAAATAAATGGCACCCAAGATTGTTGAAATTGGAAATCACAATGAATAATTTCTAAGAATACTGCATTTAAGACTTAAATAAATAAATCACACCCAAGATTGTTAAAATTGAAAAATATAATGAATAATTTCTAAGAATACTGTATTTGAGACTTAAATAAATGACACCCAAAATTGTTACAATTGAAAACACAATGAATAAATTTTAAGAATACTGTATTTGAGATTTAAATAAGTAAATGACACCCAGAATTATTAAAATTGAAAAACACAATGAATAATTTCTGAGAATACTGAATTTGAGACTTAGATTTTAGAAGGGTTTGTTTTTAAAATAAAAATAATGTGAAGGGTCCGTTTTTAAGATAAACTATTTTGTGAAGGTTCTGCTAACGGACCTAAATTCGCCTAAACAGACCCCTGATACAATCATCTTAAAAGGATAATTACCAGGGTTGTATCAGTTTTAACCATGGGGGTTTAAACCGGTTTTAACCGTTCTGGTCAATATCAATTTTGACCAGCTTTGACCAATGAAATTCACTTTTCAATATATTTAATACTGAACGAACATAGTTTACTAGCATATGATAAAGGCAAGTTACATTTGTTAAAAATGTCATAATATAAGTAACACCAGCAAAAAACAAATATAACATAACACCAAGATACAAAAAAAAATGTTTTACTTATTTTTTTTTATATACAAGCTGTTTTATATGTAATTTATGTTGAATTCAAAAAACGGTTACAAGTAACAAATTTTGTAGTTGTCTCTAAATTTAAATGTTTTCGTAATTTATTTTGGATTACTCCGAACTTTGAAAATAATCTTTCTATAGATGAAGAGCTGGCACAACAGTTCATTATGTTGAATTCAAAAAACGGTTACAAGTAACAAGTTTTGCAGTTTTCTCTACATTTAAACGACTTCGTAATTTATTTTGGATTGCTCCAAACTTTGAAAAAAATCTTTCTATAGATGAAGAGCTGGCACAACAGTTCATTATGTTGAATTCAAAAAACGGTTACAAGTAACAAGTTTTGCAGTTTTCTCTACATTTAAACGACTTCGTAATTTATTTTGGATTGCTCCAAACTTTAAAAATAATCTTTCAATAGATGAAGAGCTGGCACAACAGTTCATTATGTTGAATTCAAAAAACGGTTACAAGTAACAAGTTTTGCAGTTTTCTCTACATTTAAATGTTTTCGTAATTTATTTTGGATTACTCCGAACTTTGAAAATAATCTTTCTATAGATGAAGAGCTGGCACAACAGTTCATTATGTTGAATTCAAAAAACGGTTACAAGTAACAAGTTTTGCAGTTTTCTCTACATTTAAACGACTTCGTAATTTATTTTGGATTGCTCCAAACTTTAAAAATAATCTTTCAATAGATGAAGAGCTGGCACAACAGTTCATTATGTTGAATTCAAAAAAACGGTTACAAGTAACAAGTTTTGCAGTTTTCTCTACATTTAAACGACTTCGTAATTTATTTTGGATTGCTCCAAACTTTGAAAAAAATCTTTCTATAGATGAAGAGCTGGCACAACAGTTCATTATGTTGAATTCAAAAAACGGTTACAAGTAACAAGTTTTGCAGTTTTCTCTACATTTAAACGACTTCGTAATTTATTTTGGATTGCTCCAAACTTTAAAAATAATCTTTCAATAGATGAAGAGCTGGCACAACAGTTCATTATGTTGAATTCAAAAAACGGTTACAAGTAGTAACAAGTTTTGTAGTTTTCTCTACATTTAAACGACTTCGTAATTTATTTTGGATTGCTCCAAACTTTAAAAATAATCTTTCAATAGATGAAGAGCTGGCACAACAGTTCATTATGTTGAATTCAAAAAACGGTTACAAGTAACAAGTTTTGCAGTTTTCTCTACATTTAAACGACTTCGTAATTTATTTTGGATTGCTCCAAACTTTAAAAATAATCTTTCAATAGATGAAGAGCTGGCACAACAGTTCATTATGTTGAATTCAAAAAACGGTTACAAGTAACAAGTTTTGCAGTTTTCTCTACATTTAAACGACTTCGTAATTTATTTTGGATTGCTCCAAACTTTAAAAATAATCTTTCAATAGATGAAGAGCTGGCACAACAGTTCATTATGTTGAATTCAAAAAACGGTTACAAGTAACAAGTTTTGCAGTTTTCTCTACATTTAAACGACTTCGTAATTTATTTTGGATTGCTCCAAACTTTAAAAAATAATCTTTCAATAGATGAAGAGCTGGCACAACAGTTCATTATGTTGAATTCAAAAAACGGTTACAAGTAACAAGTTTTGCAGTTTTCTCTACATTTAAACGACTTCGTAATTTATTTTGGATTGCTCCAAACTTTAAAAATAATCTTTCAATAGATGAAGAGCTGGCACAACAGTTCATTATGTTGAATTCAAAAAACGGTTACAAGTAGTAACAAGTTTTGTAGTTTTCTCTACATTTAAACGACTTCGTAATTTATTTTGGATTGCTCCAAACTTTAAAAATAATCTTTCAATAGATGAAGAGCTGGCACAACAGTTCATTATGTTGAATTCAAAAAACGGTTAAAAGTAGTAACAAGTTTTGTAGTTTTCTCTAAATTTAAACGACTTCGTAATTTATTTTGGATTACTCCAAAGTTTGAAAATAATCTTTCTATAGATGAAGAGCTGGCACAACAGTTCATTAAATGTCAACAAATCAACAAATTTTATGTTAATGCCTTTAGCCTTCTTCATTGCTGCCCACCAGACATCAGGTCCAAATGTATTTTATGTTTTTTACTGCAACTGGATTACATTTTTACAATTGCATGTGCATGGTTCATTTTTAACATTCAAACATTCTTATTACACTGTATAAGAATGTTAAATCTCATAAACTTGTTAGCGTAATATTTTGTTTAACTTCATTACTATTTTTATTGCTTATTAAAAGTCGCTTCTAAGTACAAAAGATATTATATATTAAAATTAAAACCATTTAAAACAATTTTTAACAATTCTGACCACTTCTGACCATTTTTGACCACTTTTAACCAGTTTTGGACGGTTAAAACCACCTTTATCCAGTGTCCTAGTCAAAATCAGTTTTGACCGGTCAAAATTACAACCCTGATAACTACACCCACAAAATTAAACATCAAATTACGCAACACCACACACTGACAGCAGAAAGTTTCAACAGTTTAATGTCAGCATCCCAATGGCTATTCGGGGGGAGGTAAAAATCATTCCATAATATTAGCACGCACAACTCGGCAGCAGAAATCGAAAATCGTTGAAAAGTCCACTCCAGTCTTTTTTTTTAATTCCTCCACGATGTCTCTCGGGCTGTCCAAAACAAGGAAAAAAAATACCCCACTCTGTAGGGTTGGTATACATCGATTCGAGAAAGTGGGTGAGTAGATCACCATGGCAACCCGATCATGTGGGGGTGGGGGGAAGGGAAGGGCGACTTCGACCGAACCAGAAGTTGATCTCTCCTATCTTCAAGCAAGGAAGCCGCCATCGAATTTTCCAACCTTTAAACTTTTACTTATAGAACTAGTACAGAATCTCTCTGCGGAGATAGCGTGCATTTAAATAGCGCCTTTAAGGGTAGTTAAAGGGGCGGTGCACGTTATAAAGAGTTCTTTGGAAATTATTAAGAGTTGGGAAGCTTTGTATACATGCACATTAAAATATGACTAGTTAAATAACACTAAAATTGTTTCTAAAAATAAAATGTTTTTTCAGAAATTCAACTTTTTGAAATGTTTTTGTTGATTTTTTAAATGTTCCTTGCGGTTTACATTTGTTTTTTTTTTCTACTGGTTTTAGCTCATAATTATAAAACTAGCTCTTCGACGATTTTGTTATTATTAAGGTATTTGAAAACACCTTTTATCAACACAAAAATATCACTGATCTTTTATATGTAGCAATCACCTTTATTTCTATATATACACATAGCATTTAAATATGCCACCAACAGCCACGAGACTATTATATACACATGTATACACACAAACACACACACACACACACACACATATATATATATATATGTGTGTGTGTGTGTGTGTAGATATATATTTACATAATTGTATGTATACATATGTAGATGTATGTATATGTGTTTGTACATGGCCAATTCTGTGTTATTAGCCACTTGCGCACAAGGTAATATTGGGCTACCTTATATCAGTGCGTATATATAGTTGATATTATATCGGTCGCCCTAAAAATTTTGCCGCCTTCGTGCATGCACACACTGCACAATCTACTAGTCCTGGTCCTGTATACGTATATGTATGTACATATATATGTACATGAATGTATGTATATGTATTTTTATGTATATGTATATGAATGTATATATATGTATATGTATATGAATGTATGTATATATATGTATGTATGTATATATATATTTATATACGCACATATATAAAGTGACACACATACACACACACACACACACACACACACATATATATATATATATATATATATATATATATATATATATATATATATCACTTTAGGTGTTCAGCTTTAAAATTTATACTGACTGAAGCTAATATAATTCATGAAAGTGTTACAAAATGACATCACATAAATGATATTGTAACTGAAATGAAATTAAAACTGGATTTCACTGCAATGACATTCATCCAGGGAACAAATCATTTTTACTAACAATCCCGGAACGATTTATTTTTATTACTTCACAAAAAACCTCCATGATTTTATCGGGGTGTTACTTTTCTGATATTTACAATGCGGTTATAGTAATGAATGTAATTAAAAATAATAAACATTTTGAGGCGGATAACCCGGGATTCTTGTCTGAGATATAAAGGCCATTATTAGATGTCCTAATTTACAGGATAACTGCAATTAGCTCTCGTACCCTCAATTAGTGATTTGATCATTGTCAATTACCATGACATGCAAGATATTCAATATTTATTAACATATATAAATATATAAAATATAAGGACACATATATAATTGATATTCAATGTTCATTATAAGTCATTAAGATTAAAAAAAAATTTTTATTCGAAAATAGAATAGCTGTTTTGAATGTCCATATTATCAACTTCAAGGATTTTACTCGCGATATTACATTTTTTTTTTTTTTTTGTATTTACAATAAATAATGCGTGTTTTGAATCTGATTATAGTAACTAATTTAATACAAAAGTAATAAATTTTTGAGGTGGACAACCCGGAAGCGTTTTAAGCTTAAATGCAAAGACTGATATTATAAGGGATAATTTATAGGATAACTGCAATAGCCTTAGTACCTCAATTAGCGATTTGAATGTGGTAGATTAACATAAAATGTAATATGACATTCAATATTTACTGTCATATATATGTAATAAGACGAACTTTACGATGGGTGGTTGAAGTCATTACCCATCAAAATGACACCGTTTTAGCTAAAGACTTTTATTAAGATAACGTTGGAGGACGGGTTCCTACTTCATCATAAGGACAGGACAAACTCAGGGGTCAATTACCATGAAATTATATGTAAAAGACCCTTAACATCTAGGTCAACATCTCAGTCAAAATCTATGGGAAAATCTCTAGGAAAATCTGCCTCTGACAGCGGGCATCTCCTTTTTGTTTGGAAATTTCCTACATTGTCCGCTAGGGAAATGTAGAGTTATAATTGGTTAGACCCCCTTCTCTTAGGGCCTAAACTGTAGTCCCAGTGGTCAATTTAGGTTAGGGGTTAAAAGTGGGAATGCAAAAGCACGAGGGAATTTTTAGTCCTTAAGTTTTGAAAACCCATGAGAATTTTCTCGGGCTGTCTTAGGCGTTTTATACAAAATGGTTACATTAGTTTCCCGATCCCATTTGCTTTTCCTTACATATATATACATATAATATATATAAATACATATATGTGCATATATATATATATATATATATATATATATATATATATATATATGACAAGCCTAAGAGAAGTCAACGAGCCGATGATCTCTTGATAATGTCTTTATTCATAACTATTGCACAGTTTAACAGTCAATCATCAAACATGGCGTCGAGTGGCTAGCGTAACAAAAAAACTACATTTGGTCAAGGTTCATGCAGCAACCCTTTCTGAAGAAGCTCTTTCAATTACTGCGTTTTCTGCCTTGAAACCCCTAAATTATTAATTTTTTGTTTTCAAACTTAACATGTATATATATGTATATGAATATATATATATATATATATATATAATATATATATATATATATATATATATATACATATATATGTATAAACTTGATATTCAGTATTTACTATTATATGTCATTCAGATTAAGAAATCGATTTTCTTCCGAAAATAGCTGTTTTGAAAGTCCATATTAACAAATTCCAGGATTCTATTCGTGACATTACAATTTGTTTGGTATTTACAATACGTAATATGTATTTTAAATCGTGTTATAGTAACTAATAAAAAAATATTAAATTTTGCGGTGGACAACACGGAAGCGTACTAGGCTGAGATACAAATACAGTTATTATAAGCCATAATTTAGAGGATAATTGCAATATCCCAGTACCCTCATTTAGCGATTTGATTGTAACCTATTAAATGACATGCATATTATATATTTACTATCATATATATATATATATATATATATATATATATATATATATATATATATATATATATATATATATATATATATATATATATATATATATATATATATATACATATATATATATACGTATATATATATATATATATATATATATATATATATATATATATATATATATATATATATATATATATATATATATATTTACATATATATATATATATATATATATATATATATATATATACGTATACATATATATATTTACATATATATATATATGTGTGTGTGTGTGTGTGTGTGTGTGTGTATTTGTTATTTGAACAACAGAAACAAATAAAACTTCTGACAGGCGTACAATAACTTCATTTGTTTAAATATTTCCACACCAATGTAAAATGTTTAAGTTGTCAAAGAAACATATTAATATCTAATTATAATGAATATTAAATTATCATAAAAAGAAAATTCATTAAGATATAATCAAACAAAAAATCGAGAAATTTAATATATTACGATACTCTTTTCAATTGTTCTTTTTTACGATTACTATAGGCTGTTTTAATACTCTCTCTGATGTAAGTTATTACGGTTAAGTTTAATTTAATAAACATCTTATACATTTCTTAAATATCTCATATTGTTACTCAGACAACCAATTCCTCTTTTTCAGTAAACAAATAATTCAATATTGAGCCACTTTTACAGTAAAGTTGCAAATAATTTTATTAAATGATAATTTTGAATATCAATGTACTATATTTTACGAAAGAATTTTTTAAATTAGAATAATTTAAATATTTTCTAGTTCATACTCTAAGGTTACAATAGCAAAATATACAACGGAAATTTCGCTATCAAAATCACAGATCATACAATGGTAAACAAAAAAAAAAATAATTGCGAAATCAAATCACGTTTTTCAACATATATAAATAATTATTTACGAATAAGTTACTAATATAATATTTTCGTAAGTACAAATGGAAATTATTTTAATCATTTTTATGAAAAAAAATCACGTCTTAATTTCTTATACCATAAAGCAAGACAAAAATTGAAAATTATTAAGCAATTCATTGTGACAGTTCTTTTCAATAACACTCGGTTTCATTTTTTTCCCTATTGTACCCTTACAGCTATAAATAGTAATCGTGACAGATGTTATTTGAGTTAATACACGATATGTTAAGAATAATATATAAAATAATTATTTTGAGTTAAATATCACTAAAAAATAATCGTTACAGGTATCACAACACAATTGCATTTTATACTGCAAGCAAAATATTTTTAAAAATTTGTAAATATTTTAATAAATGTATCAGTATCAAATTGTATGTAATAAACAAACAATTTAAAATAAATAGGTAAAATAATATAATTATTTTATTTGGCTGTTTCATTTTTTTCCCTATTGTACCCTGTTAACTATAAATAATAATTATGACAGATGTTATTTGAGTTAATAAACGATATGTTAAGAATAATATATAAAAGAATTACTTTGAGTTAAATATCACTCAAAAATAATCGTTACAGATATCATCAACGTAATTGCATTTTATGCGGCAAGCAAAATATTGTCAAAAATTTGTAAATATCATTTTAATAAATGTATCAGATTAAAATTCTATATAATAAACAATTTAATATAAATAGATAAAATAATATAATTATTTTATTTGGCTGTCAATTATTTTAAGTCTATGACATGCATTTTTATAAAGCTTTGTAAATAAACATTGGGAAAAATTATAAATATTTATCTTTTAAAAACGTAAACAGTACTTTCCAAATTAACAAAAAAAAGTTATTAAGAATTATTACCCTTGGAGAAAAATACGGGGGTTTTGAAATATTTAATTTTTTACTAAAACTAAAAATACATACATTTCCGGTTTAAAAAAAATATGTATTTCTAAGCGAAAATAATTTTTTTTTTCAATATTCTTTTAGAAAGCAAAATAAAAATGAAGATTCTAACATTTGAAGATAAAACGTCGTGTATTATCTACACTTGATGTTTACTATAAAACTGGTAAATAGCTTTATATCTGTGTTTCCCTTTGACAGAAAATTTGTAATATATTTTCGAATATAATTTATTTTTTCAATATTCTCTGGGAAAGCAAAATAAAAATGAAGATTCTAGCATTTGAAGATGAAACGTCTTGTATTAACCTAAACTTGATGTTTACTATAAAACTGGTAAATAGCTTTACTTCTGTGTTCCCCTTTGACAGAAAATTTGTAATATATTTTCGAATATAATTTATTTTTTCAGTATTCTCTAGAAAAGCAAAATAAAAAAGAAGATTCTAACATTTCAAGATCAAACGCCATGTATTAACCTACACATGATGTTTACTATAAAACTGGTAAATAGATTTACTGCTGTGTTTCCTTTGACAGAAAATTTGTTTATGTAAATTAAGATACTGATGCGCACGCACGTGTGCATGCATAAACATTCCCCGTTTTACGAGAGCAAATGAAAAATATAAACATTATCTCAAATTTTAAAATGCGTACTGTAAGAAATAATATACAAAGATACGGTTGAATCAAACTGAAGGTAAAATTTAAAAATAGAATTAAAAAGAAAATAGAACGGATATTATTATTATTAAATACATGTACATACACATTTCTAGGTACTCTTGCATGTGCATTCATAGTAAGAAATATATATTTTTTGTATTGTTTAATCGGATAGACAGATATGCAAATAATATATTCAGACGATTATAGGATGAGAAATATATTCTAATGGAAAATAAACAGTTCTTCATCCTTAATTGCTTTGACGTATTGCGTGTGCGAATTCATTTTCTTTTCAATAACAAACAGATGCATATACTAGGTACGTTAAAATAAGAGAAATAACTCGGAGATTCGCGGCTAAATTTAAGAGCACAGCACTGATTCATTAGATGTGTGTATCTGGAGTTGTATTCTCCGAAAGAAGATGTCTACCAACGGCATGCAGGTGAGGGAGGATTTTGATTCATGAAATTTGGCACTCACCTTTCTTCTTCTCCTCCTTCTCTTTCTTGTCGATGAGGAAGGCCTCTTTTTCCTGTTCTCCATACATCATGAGGCGAACTTTGTCGACGAAAGAGAAGCTTTCGTCGCCACCCTCCTTGGGGCCTTCCGCCATCGCTGCGGTAGGCACTACACGAAAATCCGAACGGAACCGTGTGCGATCACTTGAGTTGTTTTTACCTTTCTTCTCTCTTGCATGGTGTACCTCCGCTGGAGATTAGTCCGCGAGGTGGCGCTACAGTACGAGAGCAAATCGACGAAAACGAAAGCAGAACTAAAAATGGCGGCAATTTCGCAAATTTGCATAACGATATTAGGCCGGCGCAGATTTAAATAGTTCTGCTGCAAGGGTTACGATCGGGAGATTTATAAACACATTCACGGTATGCTTGCATTAGTTTAAGCTCCTTTTAGAAATCTAAATTCAGGAGATTTGATTTTAAATTGCTAAAACTGTTTTTCATTTCCATTCTTAAGATTTTGGATCGAATAGATATTTATAAGATTTCACTTGAATTATTAATCATTCCTTTTACTTTTTTACTATCAAATAATAGTTTGGGTAGTTAAATTAATCTGATAGATATCGATGGTTAATTCAACCAAGTTATTATTCAAATTATCTTCATAATACATATTCTTTTTTAAAAATTTAATTTATCTTTCTTAGTTTAAAAGGAATAACAAAGCTATAAAAATAAATAAAATAAACCTGTTATTCTACAGTAAATCAATTTACAACATTTTTATTCTCTACTGTATGTTTCCTCTTCGAAATATCTATCATTAATGATAATGATCAAATGGAATGCTTTATCTATTGCCATTTTTTAGTATTGTTAAACATTATTTCAAGATATTCCTGAAATAATTATATGTACTTTATCAAAGTTTTTTTTCTGGCTGTAAATTATTTAGTTTTGCTATATAAAATAATACAACATTAAAAATACATAAAATATATTCATTAAGTGAAATAAATAGAAACCCACCTACCAATATTTTTAAAAATTTGTAAATTAAATATTCTATTGAAATAAATTATTTTCATTTCAAATAGAAATAATTATCGTCTGCATTTCGTAATTATCAATTATATCAATACAAGCAAGATATTTTATTTGATATCGTGATAGTGGTAAATTTTTTTAAACTTTAGATTTCTTAAATTTAAATTTTATTTTTCATTTTAACACGTCAGATACTTTAAGTTTTAGTTTACAGATTAAAGCAGATATTTTACTTCAATTTCATATACAAATTTAGTGTTCCATAGGCAAATTTTAAAAATTATCTTCAATTTCCATTGTTTTCATTTGCAGTATAATTTTTTTGTTACTTAAAAATAATTTCAAATTTAAATGGTAAAATTGGAAATGTGGTAAATGGAAATGTGTACATTAAATATTTTTTTAAATTGTTTATTTCAAATAGAAATAAGCTATTTTTATTTCAAATAGAAGTTAATTATTGTTTGCATTCGGTAAACCTCAATTACATCAATACAAGCAAGATATTTTATTTGATATCGTGATAGTGATAATTTTTTTTTTAACTTTCGATTTCTTAAATTTAAATTTTATTTTTTCATTTTAACATGTCAGATACTTTAAGTTTTAGTTTACAGATAAAAGCAGATATTTTACTTCAACTTCATATAAAAATTTAGTATTTCATATGCATGTTTTAAAAATTATCTTGAATTTCCATTGTTTTCATTTGGAGTATAATTTTTATGTTACGTAAAAATAATTTCAAATTTAAATGGCAAGACTAGATAAATTTTTCAAAACCAGGACGTAGTTAAAGAACTCGTAAAAAATTATTATAATAGGAACAGAACTTTTCATTTTAGTATGTATAGAAAAAAGTCTGCTATAATGAAGATTTTTCGTCTCAAAAAGTACTATGTCTCTTAAAAATTAAAATATGGAGAGGTGTTCGAAAAAATGGCGCCATTGTAGACAACTAATACAGATAATGTGGTAGCAAACATCTCTACGTTCTGATTAGATGATTTCGTGTAATCTATCTTCCTATTGATATCACTCACCTGTTCTTCTGGAGTGTAACTTCCCATTAATATATAGGGTCAAGTGTTTACTCAGCTGAAAATAGATTGTAACGGAGGCCCTGTTTGGGTTACACTGCTCTTACAGAGTCTGTCAGGTAATTTTTAGCTTTCTGTACTCAGAATGTAACTGCTCTACCTTTGAATCTACAGTCTACCTTCTTTTCTTTTGGAAAAAAATGTATGAATTCAAGACCCATTAATGGTATGGATACTCGAAGCCATTCAACTACTGGAGTTCAATAATTAGTTGTCGAATTATATTTGAACAACAAAACATTAACCATATCCTCCCAATTAACCAATCATAAATCTGTTGTTTTTTCAGTACATTTCTCGTGGAAGAATCAGTGTTGTAATTTTGACCAGAACACTGAATAAAAGTGGTTTTATCCGTCCAAAACTGGTCAGAAGTGGTCAGAATTGTTAAAAATGGTTTTAAATGGTTTTAATTTTAATATATAATATCTTTTGTACTTAGAAGGGACTTTTAATAAGCAATAAAAATAGTAGTGCAGTTAAACAAAATATTACGCTAACAAGTTCATGAGATTTAACATGCCTATATAGTATAATAAGAATGTTTGAATGTTAAAAATAAACCATGCACATGCAATTGTAAAAATGTAATCCAGTTGCAGCATAAAACATAAAATACACTTGGACCTGATGTCTGGTGGGCAGCAATGAAGAAGGCTAAAGGCATTAAAGTAAAATTTGTTGATTTTACAATGCATCTAATGAGCTGTTGTGCCATCTCTTCATCTATAGAAAGGTTATTTTCAAAGTTCGGAGTAATCCAAAATAAATTATGAAATAGTTTAAATTTAGATACAACTACAAAACTTGTCATTTGTAACTGTTTTTTGAATTCAACATAAATTACATATAAAACAGCTTGAATAAAAAAATAAGTAAAACATTTATTTTGTATCTTGGTGTAATGTTATATTTGTTTTTGAGCTGGTGTTATTTATAGTATGACATTTTTAACAAATGTAACTTGCCTTTATCATATGCTAGTAAACTATGTTCGATTAGTATTAAATATATTGAAAAGTGAATTTCAATGGTCAAAACTGGTCAAATTGATATTGACCAAGACAGTGAAAACCGATTAAAACCACTGGTTTAAACCCCCATGGTTAAAACTGATAAAACCCTGGGAAAAATAGCGACAGAAGTTTACCCTTTATCCCTTTCGTGGACCATATAATTCCCGTTTGAATGTCTCCCTCGAATTTATGTTTTTTGCTCAATTAAACAATATCATTTAAGGTATATATTTTATTTTGTCGAAATTTTTGTTTACATTTAAATATTAAGGATGGAAAATAAACTGTCCATGAAACCATTTACGGTAATACACTTCTGGCGGATGGTAGAACGCGGCTCTTCGGTAGCAAATTCATGGGTTCGAATCTCACTGCTGGCATGAATGTTCGTAGCCGTTCGGAATTTTCTGTAAGCAGTAGGTCCCGGTCTCATTAGCCCTTGTGAGAAAAACAGTGGTCTGTAGCACTCCAAACCAAACTCTCCTCAATGGCACACCTTCTTGTGTGCCATTGAGATATGAACGGTTTTCACGCACCCATGGTACCCGAGAAAACAAAGGTACCTCTAAATCAGGGGTGCCCAACCCAAATCGGTTGGTGGGCCAAAAAACAATTTACTGAACTGAGGTGGGCCGCACATATAAAAATAAAACAACAAATTATTCAAAATATTTTATTATCGAGCAATATTCAAAATATGCATTTTTACAGTGCCAGCTGCGACTGTACATAAAAGTTGTGTTATACATATATCATAACTACAACGGCAATAAACATTAACTATACTGTATTTATAATCACCCCCAACACCTGATCTTCCTCCCAGTGGCGTGCGGTCCAGGGTGTGCTAGTGTGTGCACTGCACACCCTGGCAAAATTATGAGGGACAATAATTTTCTGCACCTATGTCTACCTATCTTTATATGGTATATAATAAATATTATTTATAATATATTCAAATATTATGTTGATTTGCTTGCTTGTATTCCCGCAGTGCGTGCGGTACTAGGTGCTGCACCACGTAGCGCGCAAACGAACATAGGAAGTTCTGATGTGTACGCACTGCGCACTAAATTGAAAATCACGCTTTATATATATGGGCTACTGGAGAAGAACAGCATACTATGGCACTGAGGCAAGTGCAGCTATTTTTCCTGCACTTGGCATTCAGAATCATCCGAAGGTACGGTTTATTAAGCGTTGTATTAGAGCGAGACTTTTTTTTTTATTTTTATTTTTTATTTATTTTTTTTTTAACTGATTAACTGGCCATACGATTTTGCAGACGGTTAATGTTTAAATTATATATTGTAAGATTTTGTTTTCATGGAAATATAAAAGAAGTATTTCATCAATATAAAGTGAAATGTTTTAGTGTGGTAAATTAATTTCGGTGATGTATTATATTTATTGAAATAATTAGCTGAAAAACAATGTTGTTTTGTTTTAAAGAAACGAATTTTAACAGAACAGTTCAAATTTTACCATTCATTGTGTCTTACAGACAGTATATAAGTTATATTATGTAACACCATATCCCTGGTTTTGTTTTTAAAAATTGTCAAGATGTTTTTCGCAGAATATATGATTTCCAAATGTTAAAAACAATTAATATAATTTAATCCACTGACCGAACAAGAAACAGTTCGCTTTATTGTGCCAGCGTGCAGTGAAATCCTCTGCACGTGGAATAGACGTTCGGTTTGTCGGCACCAATGAGCATCCGAATGAGGCACCGCAGCGACGGGTGCCATGTGGTACTAAGTTTTCTGAACATATAAGTTTTTCGTAGAAGCCCGAAACATTGCTTTTTCGACGCCGATATGATACCATACAACAAAAGACATGATTTTTGCTTCAGTGCTAGTAGAATTCTCATAAGTTTAGCTGTTTTTATAGTTATAACTCGACTACTCGTAGTTAAATATTTTATTTATTGTAATCTTTAAATTTATATTCATAATAAATAACCCGTTTCATAATGGAGAACTCAGATGTCTCAATAATTAAAGATTTATTGGAAAATCCATGTTCTCTGCACACCCTGCATGAAAACCTACCGCACGCCACTTCTTCTTATACTATCTGATTGACGGTTTTTTGATTGGAGCTAGCAGGAAGGTAATTTTCTTTTAAGGAATAACCGTTTATTAACTGACGAGCTAATATTAAACGGTTATTCTTGTGCATTAGGGCTACATTTACATTTTCCTTTTGTTGGAAACCAACTCTGGCATATGACTTCTCATACTTGCTGATTTACCGGAACGAACGGTCCTTTGTTTGAAGCTAGCAGGAAGGTCATTTTTAAAAAGAGGAATAACCTTTTATAAGTTGACGAGTAATTATAAAATGTTACGAGAAATGACGAGACATATTAAAATGTTATCCATGTGCATTAGTGCTACATTTTTTACATTCGCCTTTAGTTGGAAACCAACTTTGACTTCTCACACTGGCAGATTTACCGGAATCGACTGTTGTTTGCTTGAAGCTAGCAGGAAGGTAATTTTTTTAAAAAGAAAAACCATTTATTATCTGACGAGTCAATATTAAAAAGTTATTCTTGTACATTAGTGCTACATTTCCTACATTCGCGTTAGTTGGAAATCAACTTTGTCATACGACTTCTCATACGGGCTGATTTATCGGAACCGACTGTTTTTTACTTAAAACTAGCAAGACCTCCTTTCCTTTTTTTTATTAAAAAAGGGAAAGAAAGAAATGAAAGAAAAATGATGAGCTAAAGCGAAGTTAGCTGTCCTGTAAATCAGTTTTGCGCTTCTAATACGTGTATTTCGTTAGATCATGTATGTACCAGAGTGATCTTTCTCTACGTTGGTGGGAAGAAATCTTTCCAAGACTCACACTGGTTAAACAATCTCACAATAAAGCCACAACAGAAAAAAATATTGAAGTTCTATTCTAAAAATTGCGATAAATTAACTTATTTACAGATGGATTTAACTAGATATACTTTCTCTACGTTTGTGGGAAACAATCTTCCTAAGGCCCACACTGCTTAAGCAATCTCACAATAAAACCACAACAGCAGCAACAACAAAAAAAAGTATTAAAATTCTAGTCTAAAAATAACGATAAATTAACCAGTTTACAGATGGTTTCAACTAGATACACTTATTTTCTTTTCTAAATGTTTCCGGAATTACAGCCTTCCTTTTTAAAATAAAAATAGGCAGCTGAATCTCTGAATAAACCTTATATATCTTGGTTTATTCTTTTCAAACGTAACATATTAATGCTACCTTACTATACCCCTATATTTTTGCCACCATGGGTAAACCCAAAAATTGCCGCAATCTTCTTAAAAACAATTTTAAAATAATAAAAGAAAGAATTATGAAATCGCTATAAAAAAGCAACGTATAATTAAATTAACTTGGCGTCACACACGCGAGAAAAAAATGGAATTCTTGCACTGGGTATATACCAAGGAGTGGTTCTTGCTATTTTATACAATATAATAATTACACCAACGGCAAAAAAATAAAAATTAAAAAAAGAGATTAAAATGCAATCATAAATATATTTTAAAATATTATTTGAGTTCAATTTACACATTCTCAGCTATTATATGCCATTTGTTCCATACATATTGTTCTGTCTCACTTTTCCCAAATAAACTGGATTCTATACTTTTTATGTGGGCATTCAGTACTTCTTTTAAATACTTCTTACAACAATTTTAGCTCTCTCACTTCTTTCCTTCTCTCTCTCCACTCCTTCTAAACAAGGGGAAAAAGTTGTTTTATTCAATGAAAATGTTAGTTCTAAATTATGTATCATTAAAGAAGATAATAGTAAATTTCATCAAAGAAGTAAAACTTTATGAAACATATGTATTTTCAAGAAATTTCGTAATAGTGCTCCCTTGCCACTTCGCGCTAGTGTTTTGCGGCTTCAGTGATTCTCGGGTTTTTCCAAAATATTCACAAAAAGAATGATAAAATACAACCATGTCGGCAGCTACATTGAAGGAAGGAGCGTTGTTTCATGTTGATGCGCGAGAGAGAAGAATCCCTGCATGTCAAACAAAGAAATGAGTTGACTCAGTACATACCACGGTGTCTTGAGATGAAAAAGTCTGGAAGTGAGGAAGAAAATGAAGAGGGAGACGAAGAACAAACAGAAAAGCGTGGCCTTACTCTGGGGAATCTGTAACAATTGTACAACATGGCAAGAATTTGCACGAGACATGATTCGAGCTGTCGAGTTCAGCAATCGCGTTGGCGGGGTCCTTGTACAGGAGAATTTTGAAGGAAAAGGAAAAACAAAGACAACAACTACCCATCCCCATGTTTCCCTCCGAGGTAAAGCCCCCTGGCTCTACCGTCAGCGCCTCCAGCAGAAGAGTCTCCGTCCGAGTGAGCCTAAAACTTCTAGGAGTCAAGTGATACCCTCTCCTCCGCCACCAACACAAGACTCTTCGTCTCTCTCAAAAAGAAATATTGATTAATGTTTATTACTCTATAAGGTTTTGTAATTGACCTTATTAATTAGCACTGACACGTTTAAGTAAATATGTATACTGTTGTAATTTTTGTCTTAAATGTGTAAATTATAAATACTATTTACATATTTAAAATATTCGTGTATCCGCATACGCGAAATTTCTAGGGGCAAATCCCACTTCTCGATTTTTTAGATTTCGCGGAAGATTCTGGTACGCATCAACCGCGAAAAACCAGGGATAAATGTAGTGTATTTATTCACAGGCTTCCTAACATTGGAATTGGATTGTTCTTCCAACCATTTTGTCATAGCGTTCCTTCCTAAAAATAACCATTTTCGCATGAATCAGCGATTTCCATTTCTTCATCCGCTTCGATTTCAGTTGATGATTCATAATTACTAGTATTTCCCTTATCATCCAGTTCTTCACCTTCTCCATTGAAAATATCTTCACCCGAAGAAACAGTTCCTATAAACTTCTTATATATTACATTTCATCATCATAACTGCGATAACGGGCAATAACGAAATGATTTAAAAACGTGATCTCCTATTCACGAATTAACAAAATGGCTCATTCGCTATGACATGCCCGTTTAAGGCTATTCTCAGTGCCGGATTCAACAAGATGGAGGCCCTTAGGCGGTCGAAACCTCTGGACCCTATCAGCTAATAATTTAACGAATGTGAATAAGACCTAAGTAGTTGCCCTAATGCCTAAATTAAGCCTTGATTATAAGCCAACTCACTAAAGCTAAATGACTTACTCAGATGTTATGTAAATGTTTCAGTTTTCAATAAAATATAATATATATATTCCATAAAAATTCATGGAAGTAATGAATGAATTTAAATTTAATTTGAACTGCCTAGCTTCCTGTAGCATAAAAACTTTCAAATAACTCCTGACACTTAAACTACGTAATCGGAGTTTCCACATAACTGGCAGATAAAACTTCTGATTGATTGGTTCAGACAAATATATAGCTGAGATGTACAAATTTTGCATCCGTGTAAGATCTAATTATCGTCCGTGAGAGAAGTTGCCTCAATATACTCTATTCATTTTGATCCAAAAAATTCTTTTGTCTTTCTTCCACTATGTTTTAGGCCTAGCCACCCAACTACATGAAATTCAAGATAAACTCTCTCTATTTGGTGATAAGACGAAAATCTCATATATATATATATATATATATATATATATATATATATATATATATATATACATATACATATACACACACATATATATATATATATTATATATAATATATATATATATATATATACATAACATATATATACATATACATATATACATACATATACATATATATATATATATATACATATATATATATATATATATATATATATATATATATATATATATATATATTTATCCTATACTATAATACGAGGAATGGTTGTCAAGTCGAAAATCGCCCCAGAATTAATAAACTGTAGTAAACTTGGGATCTATTTTTTGGTCACGAGAATCGATTGGCATCGGTTTTGACGCGCTAAGGTCTATAGTTCGGCGCTACAGATACGGTTCGAACCCCGGTGCGGGCAAACTTTTTCTCATGCGTCCAAACCGAGTGAAAATTGGTACCCGGGGGTTTTCGACCACGAGGAATCGATTGGCTGTAGTTCTGACGAATTAATAATAATAATAATAAAAGTCTTTAAGGATTTGTCTTTATTCCTTGATATCGGTTTCCATTTTTATTTTCTATCAACTCTAAATATTAAATTAATGTAGCAAAGTATATATAACACATAAACGATATAGTAAAAAAAAATAATGCAAACAAAAATTTTGAAAACCAACCACAATAATGCTTCACTAACAAAAATAATGCTTCACTAACGTGCCGAAACAACCTCGCCGTTCAATTTCCAAATCCACACTAAACACAGAGCATATAACTTATCAAAGTTCGTCGCCGCGTTAGTGCGTCGTCGGCATACCAGGAGGTGCCGCTCTGACGCGCCAGTGCGTCGGTGGCAGCAAACGTGTTAAGGAACTGATTTCGATTTCAAATCACCGTCAACAAAGTTCGACATTTCAACATTCATCAGATTTCAAGCTACATTTTCAACATGCAGAACGCACCTCTACATGAAATGCTTCAAGGAGCCGGAATTTTGGAACAACAAGCGATCAACTCAATTATACCCGCAAATGGACAACTAGAAGATATCGTCATTGTCAGAATGCTTCTTCATTCAACACACTTCAATCTTTACACTGCTCACTTTGTACCATTTCTTTAATTGTATAATTTTTTGTTATCAATTACATTTTATTTTCTATGACTTTCCAAACTTTACCTTTGTATAGAATAGTTCCCTTTCCAAACAACTTTGTTTAGAATAGTTTACAATGGTGCACTTTAACCGGTTATCTTTTCACTAATGGTTTCACAAATTTTCTTATGGCATGTATTGTTTTGATAAATCACAATTGAAAATTTAAATCTTCGAGTTAGCTTCGATACCTGTTTTCTCCGAGCGGAGCTCGGTCACCCGGTACTATATATATATATATGAGATTTTCGTCTGTATATATGATATATTTACATATATATAATGTTGCTGGTCCCCTAAAAAGCGTGTGGTACATTGGCAATCAACAACGCCTAATGCAAGGATGGGTAAACTTTTTCGGTCGTGGATCAAAAATCGAAAGAAAAAAAAAGTTTAGCGGGCTAAGATAATTTTTTCTAAAATTTTAAAAACAATATTATTACGATATATATAGTACTGCGATTTAAATATATTAATGAGATGAATGAAATTGCGATTTCATTTTTAAATGTTCCTTATATTGAGGTTCTAAGTGAGATTGCTACCAAATATCCCATTCCTTGTAATTATTTTTTAATCCTAATTTAATCTTGATTACGTGATTTCTATTTTTTTTTTTTTTTTTTTTTTTGCATGCTCCGTGGTTTGTTTTTTTTTCAGTATGCAAATAATTTTTAAAGTTTACGAGATCAAGAAGTATAAAAGGGGGCACTGAACGTTCACTTTTCTCTCTGTCGTTTTTGCTATTGCCTGGTGATGCCTGTTACTTTTTCCCCCCATCAGGTAAATTGCAGTATGCCACACTTGCCAGAATGTTGATTTTGAAGCGTTAGTTTAGTATCAATTTAGAACTATTTTTGAATGCTTTGTTGAACTGTTTTTTTTTTTTTTTTTTTTTTAGAAAGGAAAAATAAACTTTAATGTTTTTGAACTTGCTGACCGTTTCCTTTCAAACAGAGATGCACGAATTTGAAGGAACGAGGCTGAATGATCATTGTTGAAAATGGAAAACGAACTATGATCACAAGCTAATTATTCCTTTTGTATTTTTATAAAGTTTTTCTTTTCCTGTATGGCAACAGAAAAGAAAGTTTTGTTTTGGTTTTGATTTCGGATTTTAGTAGTCCTTTCTCCTCCCTCTTCAGCACAACTATACCTCTCTAGCAGGTGTTGACTGTACTGCGTTCATCCCGTGATGGCGCCTGCTGCTCGACGGGCGCGCTCCAGGTTCTTCGAAGGGTTGTAAGCGCAGTGGGGTGGCCCAGTACTCGCGATCTGCCCACCGCCGGCGAGGTACGCCTGGAAGTCCTCACAGCTAAATGGGCCCGGTTTGGTGCTTGATTGTTATTTGGAATCGATGTGTGATGTTCGTGTTTCTTTATGTCTTTAATTAATGTTTCGTCAGAACGTGTAGAATAAATGTTTTATTCGTACCGGAAGGCTTTATCTTTAAACTGTATCTGAGAATTATATATTTTTCCAGTGCGTCCCACAGAATCCGAAAGTGAAAATGTAAGAGCCTTTTGATATTATTTTTCGGTGATGATTTTACACATAAGTTCGAAATTTAATACTCATCTGTCAGTTAACTTCTGAAATTGTTCTTTCTATGGTTGAAAACTCTTGTTTACATATATAAGATGAAGTAAATATAGCGCTGATCTTCTGGGCGTGAGATATTCAATTTGGGTAGAAGGATGGCAAAGTAATGAAGAACAACTAGAATTTACAGACGCAGCTATAGTTGATATGATTAATATAGAAGAGCAAGGATGACAGTGAGGAGGAAGACCTAACAAATAATTCCACACCGCGTATGAGTCACAACAAAGGTCTTGCTGCGCTAGAGGTTGTCATGAGGTACGTAGAACAGCAACCTAAAGTGACTAGAGGACAATGTGATTGTTAGAAGATGACGTTATATAACAGTACGCAAAAGGAACAATGTATTTAAACAAAAATCTGTTGACAATTACTTTAAGATGTAATTAACTTATCTTGCTATTAATGTAATAATATTATGTGAGTACATTTCTTCATTGAAATATACTTTGAAATGTAAAAATTGTGTTTATATTTCAATTTTATTAAATTAATTATTTTTGATAATTCGAATTTTGAATAATTCGAGCTAGTTACCGGTCCCGTCCACCTCGAATTACGAGACTCTGCTGTAAACGAACCTTATCTGTATCTAAAAATCATGGGTGATTCTAAGTAAGAAAATATTTTCTGAACATCCTACAAAATTTTCTGATAAAAGTATACGCTACTAATTTAAAATAAAAACTATATTAAGGTTAATTTCTGGATGCCAAAACTAGAGCTGCATGATATCTGAATTTTAATATTTTGATTTATCGTTTACCAAATATCAACATATTAATATGTTCTAATATATATCACCTTATTATACAGTAGCCAATATAAGTGTGGTCTGTATAAAATAAAACAAACACAGCTATATCAATGCGTTTGTTGGTTACTTAGAAAACAAAAATTCAAATTCTTAATCTGAATACATAAATTTAAACTTTAACATTGCTTTAAAAAAGAAAAGAAAATAACATACTATGACTGTTCTTCGAAAGAAAAAATGATTTGTGGACGCGGCAAAAAAGAAAAAAGGGTGAGAAAAGATATAAAATTTTCTAATTATTTTCAAAATTCATTTATATATTTTTTATTTGAAGTGGAAATGATTTTAAAAAACTTTTTAATTTTCAGAAACAAATTTTTTCGGGGAAAAAATCAATTTTCGGAACAGACTCACAGAAATTTTCGTATCAGAATCACCCCTAAAAAAGCATAACATATTTCATTTCAGGATGTGAAGATTCGCAGATATAAGTTCACGCGAATAGCGTTCGCAAAGATTTAGAACATTTTGGGCATATATACTGTTTAAGCATAATTTTTCAAAACTAAACGTAGTCCTTTCCTAATATCTTCCATCCCAAAGATTTTCAATGGGATTAAGGTCTGACTAATATTCTAGCCACGCCATACAAGCAATCCCTTCTCTGTCCAGGTAGTCATTGACGATGTCAGCTCTAAGGGGACGTGCATTATCGTCCATTAAAAGAAAATTAGGGCCAACTGCTGCAGCGTAAAATCTCACAATGGGTTCTAGGACTTCATCTCAATACTGGACAACCGCCACAGAACCCCGTTTAAAGATGCGGAGGTTGGTGCGGTATCCTAATGAAATCCCTGCCCATACCATAATGCTTCCGCCTCGAAATGTGTGATGTTCGGTGATGTTTTGGGGCTGATTGTGTGTTCCTTGTTCACGCCATATCCTTATAGGCTTGTCATCTGGCTCCAGAGTAAATCTTGACTTATCAGTAAACAAGACATTGTCCCACTCAGACACAGTTCAATTGACATGTTCTGGCACCACTTTAATCGTGCCCCTCTTGATTGGGCGGATAGAAAAACACAAACTCGAGGTATCCCGGCGTACAGTCTTAATATTTATCTCAATGGTTTGAATATATCGGATCACCGAATATTGCGAATAGAATCTTGTTAACAGTAACGAAGTTCGACTGTATTTTGCTTCGTTTGGATATGCCACTCGAACTTGCTGCCTAACCACATTTTGTGTACAGGCATACAGTGTCTGTATTGCCAGCTGCATTAGAGGGAAAAACATTTTGTTAGACCTAATATTTATCTCAATGGTTCGAATATAGCGGATCACCGAATATTGCGAATAGAATCTTGTTAACAGTAACGAAGTTCCACTGTATTTTGCTTCGTTTGGATATGCCACTCGAACTTGCTGCCTAACCACATTTTGTGTAAGGCATACAGTGTCTGTATTGCCAGCTGCATTAGGGGGAAAAACATTTTGTTAGACCTAATATTTATCTCAATGGTTCGAATATAGCGGATCACAGAATATTGCAACAGACATCCGGGAGTATTGTTTCAATGAATACCACCCGTAAGGAAGCATATCTGCTTGGTTTTCATGGTCGTGCTGCTGCCCATAAGCCTTTCATCACAAAGTCCAACCGCGCTGCTCGGTTAATGTGGTGAAAAGCACATCGAAATTGGACCGTAGATCAGTGGAAACAGGTTCTTTGGAACGACGAATCAAGGTTCACCCTTTACCGTTCGGATAGCTGGGTCTGGCGTCTGCCTGGAGAACGTCTCCTGCCAGAATGCATTGTGCCAACAGTCAAGTTCGGCGGAGGTTGAATTGTGGTCTGGGGGTGTTTCTCATGGTATGGACTGGGACCCTTGGTCCCCATTCATGGTAAGCTCAAGGCCGATGCCTACTGCACTATTTTAGATGACAATGTGCTTCCTACGTTGTAGCAGTTTTATGGGTTGGACCCCTATTCTTTTCAGGATGACAATGCCAGTTGTCATGTTTCGAGGTTAACCAAGGCTTGGTATGGTGCCAATGCAGTTCATCGAATGGACTGGCATGCCCAGAGCCCAGACCTGAACCCTATCGAGAACCTCTGGTACGAGTTGGATCGCCGAATTAAGGGGGTGCACAACCCGTCCAAAATCGGTGAAGGAACTTGTATGTCTACTTCAAGCCGAGTGGAAGACAATACCTCTAGCTGTAATACAAAGAGTTGTGGAAAGTATGGTATGCCCCTGAGGGTTCAGGCTGTAATTGCCTCTCGTGGAGGCTCTACCAACTATTGATTTTGAATAATGTTAGTTTTTCTTTTCTATCGCAGGTGTCCAAATACTTATTGGTAGACAGTGTATATATGAAGAATTATTCAAAAATAAGCTTTTTCTGTTTATGTCTGCAACACTGCAATTTTTTTAATTAAATGAATTTAAATAAAGTTTAATATTTAAATATGCCCTGCTTTAAAAAAGGTAAAGTGTGCTGGTTTCTTATGGGGAAACATATTCACATAGTTCATTTTTTAATTTAGTTATGGTTAATTGAAATGGGCAAATGTCATGTCTGAAATGTGCACAATACTGTGAAATCACCCTACAAAAAAAATTAAAATCTCCTTTATAGTAATAGCCCAAATTATTTGTCTACCTGTCCTCAAATTTAAGAAGGGGTTGTACTTGGAATGGATAAAGGCATAGATTAAAAATTTATGAGTTAGGGTTAGCAACGTTTGAACCCCCCCCCCTTTTCTAGCATTTAATGGCATTATTTCAAGCTCTATTTTACCCGGTTAAGAGGTGGCGATAAAATTTATCAATTTATCACATAATAAATAGGTAAAAATAATTTTTTTCTAGCATTATGACGTTATTCTTTTAACCATCTCATTGAATCATTTCATATTTTAAATTATTTAAACATCTTCGGCATTATTTTCATACGTTTTATTACTAAACATAGATATTACGTAAATACTTTTCTTTTATATTTGGCTTAAATAATAGATTAGGTACATATGTGAAACATTTAAATTTAATAATCTATTATTTATTGTTGCAATGAAAATTTTATCACAGGTACTAACAACAAATTCTGTCTACCTCCAGGGTGTAGGGGAAATGATAGTTTCATTTTTTTTACTTCCATTAATTACTACGGCAAAAAAATTGGGAATAACTTAACAATAATTTTGTCATAGTTAAGAAAACTTTGAATTATCTCTCTAAATGAATTTACCGCGATTCTAAACTGCATCGAGTATCATAGTATTGGAAGATTTTAGAGGAGTATGCAGATAAACAAATTATTGAGTGTGTACCAGGTAATTCTCAGCCGAAAAATAAACCATTTTTTTTACCTACCTAGTAGGGTAATTTACAATTCTGGGAAATTGAAAACTGATTTTACTAATCCCGACACATGACGGGCTATGTGCTAGTATATGAAAAAGTAACTGATTGTTCTGCCCAGAATATATCATACCATGAATGAATCGTACTAAAACAAAAAAGATAAAAGCCTATTATAGTCAACTTCATATTTATTTAATTGAAACATAATTTACAATATTCACAAAATTCAACAAGTTTCATAATACAAGCACATTTTCTTGAGCAATGTCAGAACTTAACAGCTTATTCTTTAGAGTGGTCACATTACTATTCAATTTACAAAAGTCATAAAAATGCATTTTGATAAGCACTGTCAGAAAGAAAAACATTTTCGTTTTTTTTGAAATTCTCAACTGACATCTCCCAGATGTACTAATGCAAAAATCAGCATCACACAAATTCTCATTATATGAGATAAAGATAATGAAACACATATAATACATTTCAACACATATGTATTTTAATAAAGTGGTTTTGATTTAGAATGTCATGCTTGAAAACTAAATGAGATGAAATATAAAGTAAAACAGATTTGACAAAGTATGAACTTCCAAACACAAAATTCTGAAATAGGTAAAAATAAATTTCAGTGTAATGACCTGACACTAAAATCATCCCGATTATATAAAAGTTCAGAAACTGCTTATTCTTAAATATTTTTAATATCTTATCTATAAAAGCACTAATATAAACCTTTGCAATTTTTTTGAGTGATTAAGTAATTTTTAAGTCAAATAATAAATTTCAATATTTAATATATAACTCAAATGATTTTTTCATTATTGTTATTGACTATTTAAAATTTAAAAAAACATTCCTCCAAAAATCATAAAAGAATAAAAAATTTGTGAATTATATATATATATATATATATATATATATGCAGATATGTATATTAAAGATAGCTTTATCATTTTTTTTTTAATTTTATTTTCAGATGGAATACACTATTGTTCCCTTCTAGATTTTGTTCGCAACTATTATTTCAGTTTTATTATAAAAACTACTTTATTTTCAAAAGATTTACTGTAAAATTGTCCATCGATGTCACAAAAATAATAAATAATCACAAAAAATTTAATATAACTTTCAGTTACAAGTTTTAACTTCCTATTTCACAAACCACAGGTTATTTTCCCGAAGAATACATTTAACTAAGATTACATTCTTATAGCCCAAGCAAGTTTTGAGTTCAGTAATTATACCAAAATAGAATTCAAGACATAAAATCTGATAAAGAAAACTTTTTGTATACTAAATACTAGAAATCCTTAAATTAAATATAGTTTTTGTAATTTAGCATTTTAAACATGCTATTAATTTAGTTTAGAACAAAGATAAAATGTGTTAATTTCTTTCAAAAAATCAAATGTACCAGATATGATAATTTAATATTGGTTTAAAAAATTAATTGTGCTTTGAATATATTTATTTTGTGCTTTCTACGAAGCTACATTGCTATAGCAATTTCATTTTAGTTCCAGGTTTAAAAATATTTTGTTTCTTTTAACTACTGTAACTACCATTAGTTAGTTATAAGTGCACTAAAACGCTGATTTTATGGTACTGTGGCCTCTAGTACATTCAAAGAAAATTATAACTGCACCTTGCTGATGCAAGGAAATCGAGCAAAGATTTATTTCATATTCAAATTTTTTTTTCCGTTTCTGTAATATAAAAAGTTTTGATTTTCAATCGTTACAAAGGTTATTGAATATTTGATGTATAAATGATTGAAATATTACCGTATTGAAATAAAAATAGTGCTTTAAATAATAACGTTGGTTTTTTAAATTACACTAGATAACTCTAAATTTGAAAAAATAACACAACTCATCTTATGTTATCAATAAATTTTATATAAAAAATAGTGGATCCAGTCGCTTAAAGTCTCAAGGCTGTTCATTTTATACAATGTCCTATTTCTCAGGCTTTAAAATATAAGAAATACATAAAGGCATATAATACTATGTACACTTAACATGGAAAAACAAAAGTTAAAAAATAAGCTGTAGTAAATCTTATCAACTTCAGTCAGAAAAAAGATGAATTAGAGATACATTAAAAATCTTAATATTTTCAAAATTCTCAAGACAATATATTATGATGTAAAACACGAATGAGGATATGTATAAGTGTATCATACACAACATGACACTAAAGAAGAAAACAGCAGAACAATTTTTTAGAGTGCAAAAAGTTATTAAAAACTTATCTGACAGTTTCATTTCACATGAAACCCAATATATGGAAATTTTAACTGTCAGGTATTCCTTCCTTAAAATCAGAAAAGATTTGGTATTAATATGGCACCTCTTTAATAAAATTATTATTTGTTCAATTTAAAAAATTCAAAGTTTAAATTAATAGTAACTCCATTGTAACAACATGCTGAAATGAAAACCCATAGAAGATGAATAAGTCAAATATGCATCAGTCCCAAATGTCATTAGTAGCTCAATGACACATTAGTGAATTGCCACTTGCATTAATCTACCAGAGAGTTGTATACTGTATGATACACCAACCAAATGCATCAGTTCCAAATGTCACTAGCTTACAGATGCTGCACCAGTGCATTGTCTCTTGCACTGATCTGTATCCCATGATACATCTGATAGATGCATCAGACACCTGTCATATATGCATTAGTCCTAAATATAACTAGCAACCTGATGATGACAACTTTGAGATGACTAAAATATTTCATATATATATTTTCCAGTTAGATTTTAATTAAAACTTTTTTTTAATCTACCAGAGAGGTGTATCCCATATGATACACCCGTCATACAGCATTAGTCCTAAATATTAGTAGTAACCGGATGATGCACTGGTGCATTGATCTACCAGAGAGGTGTATCTCATATGATACATGTGTCAGATGCATCAGACACCTGTCATATATGCAGGAATTCCAAATGTCACTAGCAAGCAGATGATGTACTGTTGCATTGACATGCAATCCTCTATCAGAGAACAATATTATATATGATACAACTGTGAGATGACTAAAATATTTCAATATATATATTTTCCAGTTAGATTTTACTTAAAACTTTTTCAGAATGTCTTGATTATCTGTATTTATGACTATATTATTGTAAGTTATGAATACAGAAAAAAATAAAAGCAATTGATAATAAAATTATTTTTAATGATTTAAATTTTTTTTTTTTAATGTTAGGCTTAACAAAGTGAAGTACCCCTTCCTGTGAGATTGTACCACTGCAACATTATACTGTTACCCAAGGTGAGATGTAATAAATGGCATGACATCATGTAAGAAAATTAAAGACTGATGCATATAGTATTCATCTATCCCTAAGAGGTTAAAACAAACACCAGGTTCACTTTACTAACCAGTACACTGGTTCCATTGGTTATTCAGTTGATATCCACATTAATACTTGAACATTGACTGGACATTGTGAACATCAACTGAATGCTCAATGACACCAGTCACAGTGCATTACTACTAGCATAAGTTTGTTTCCGATGTAAAACTAAATCCACTTTAAAAGCAATCTGACATTAATTTTTTTTTTCCAAAATGAGTAAAATCATTTCATAGCATTCCTAAATATGACACAAAAATTTCTAATTTATTTTGGTACTCGGAAAGTTACATTTTCAGGAAATTTTAAAATATAGGACTAAGTTAAGTAATTTGCTCATATAAAGGGTAGTCATCAAACAGTAATAAATGGCTAAAAAAGCAGGTTTTTTTTTAAATATATAAATGAGTTAGTTCACAAATGAAGTTAAATATTATAACTTATTGCATTCCTCCTTAAATCTATTTTAGGAAAATTTTTAAATAAAAGTAAGAAAATGATATTGCACTAAAAGTTTATTAAATGACACATAAGCAATGCACATAATTTATAAACTTCTGAATATTTGCCAGTATTAACTTGTGACTTACTGTTATCTTTCAGTAATTGATTTTTGATTTATATATATATATATATATATATATATATATATATATATATATATATATATAAGTACATATTATTTAAGGTGTGCTAAATTTAAAGAATTTTCCCATTATAAAAAAAATCTCAATTTAGATTAGGAAATTATTTTCAGTTTCACTTATTAATATTGAAGTAATAAATATATTATCTTTTAAAAAATGAAAGCCAAACATTATCAGTTTTTCATGACTGCAAACTGTCATTAATTTTAGAGTAGAGCATAGTAATTTATCGTTAAAAAGTATTAAATGATCATAAATTTAAATATGTGAATATTAAATTCAATTATATACGGGAATGTTACAAAGGACATTTTGAACTATGTTAAATATTTTTGAGGAATGTACTAAAATAAAAAAGGGCCAAGAAAGGAAATGTTAATTTTAGTTATAAGATTATGATTTATAATTTTGTATTCATATAATTCTAGTAATTTACAGATTTCTTTTGATATATATATTTAGGATTTTAAAACTTACATTATATTATCGATTAAAACATATATACAAAAATGTGAATTCTGGTTTTAAAATATGTGCATAATGCAAATATTGTAACCAATAGTTATTAATTATTATTATTATTAATTTCCATGTTTCCATTTTTATAATTTTTGTCTTTAACTCTTTACGAGGTTTAAATTCCAAAATAAATAAAATTAACTGTATTTTAGTTTTTGGGTTTCACATCGTAATGTATGATATTTAATTTAAGTAGAATTAAAAAATTTGCTACACATTTCAATACTGCAATTTCTGACTCATAGCATGCATTTTATTTCAGGTACATACCTCTAATTTTTAGATTCTTTGGCTTACTAATGATGTTTATTTGGCTTTATAATACTAATAACTATTCGTCATTATAATACTTTACCAAAAATGCTTATAGTTTGAAACATACTATAAAATTGCTAAAAAGTTTGATGGCACAATATATTTTTCATTACTAATTGAAATGGAATTAATTTTATGAAATCAATGCACTGGGAATTGTGTAAAGTGTTTAATAATGATAAACACTTACATTTAAATGTGTGTTTATCCTCCAATACACACACGACTGTCTAACCAGTATTGTATAAAAATAAGTTCAGATCAATTAAATCCATATTAAATAGACTTAAAACAACTAAGACTTCAGATGAAATTTAAGGTGCGATATGATAAGGAAATAACACATTTTCTTTAGAAACTATTGTGAGAAAATTATGTTATTTTTTATGCTATAAAACTTTAGTAAACAACTAATTCCCTTACTCTATAAAAATGTTAAAATCTAAAAAAGAAAATGGACACTAATGCTGCATAAGTGTAATATTAAAACACTTTTCTATTTTAAGTACATTATGAATGTTATAAGAGAAAAAAAATTCCACAGTACTGATAATTTTAAAGAATATCACCATATAATTTAAAAGGGGGTATATTACTGTAAGTTATTGTAATACTAAATTTTAATGATAATATGCAACATAAAATTTTTAAAGAATTATTATTGGCAATAAAAGAACTGGTTTCTTTTTTAAATAAAAATTCCATATTACATTTTTTGCTCTTCATCTTGAAAAAAAAATGACAGTGATAATGTTCAAATAGCTTTTTAAGACCACTATAACATTAAAAATAGCTGTAACTCGATGATACAAAATCAAATTATTACAATTTTTATCATGCCCTGTAAGAATGAAAGCATAAAAATAAAGAAACAAAGAAAATGATATTGAACTCTGTTGGCAAAGTTACAATTTTGTGTTTTATCTGTAATTGAAGAAATATGTGTACATATAAACTTATTTTTAAAAAAATTAAACATTTTGAACACAAGATGGCATAAGAGCATATATATCAGAAATATAAAATGTACTTTAAGACATATAAGCAAAATAAAAGGAAAAAAAATTATGAGAAAGTTCAAAAATTTTTTAGGTTATATTAAAACCTTGATAATGTATGTTTGTACAATGTATGTGTGAAAGTGTATGTAGTACAACTACAATAACCATAAAATTAGTGCACAGAAATCCAGATTTAATAATTTAAGCAAAAGATAAATATTTGACTTAAACAATGCAGAAATGCATCATTCAACATTATGGATAGTATGTTAAATATTTACTGTATATAAACCTCTTACGAATCAAAAGAAATGAAACAACAAATTCTGGCGTGATGCTCTCAAAAGGAGAGTAAAAGATAAGTAGCATCAAAAAGTAGTTAAAATATTTTAATATTTTCAGTAATAGCTCTTTTATAATGCTTAGTCCATACGATACTTATAAAATAAATACAAACAAGAGTAACTAATATATTACAAGTCAAACTGAAACAAATCAAACAAGGATTTATGTCAAATTCTTTTATCTGTTCTTTTACTAATCTACTTTTTTAATTTCTTCCTTTTCAGCATGACAAGAAAAATACTTTTATGTACAAAATTTTTGGAGTTATTCAAAGTGTAAAATATATACACATAATTTCATTTCTTAGAAAACTATGGATACAATTGTCCCTCTAAAATCACGTTTCTTCTTGAAAAAATGAATGAATGAGTACACAGAAAAACAGAATGAAATTGCATAGGTCCATAGGATACACGCTGACTTCTTTGTCAAATACAAAAATGGAATATTTCTCACAAGCATAAACAAAATGTGAAATGTTTGCTTATCATAAAATGAAAGAGGTATCCATTTTGATAAATTTCATAATTTTTTTTGTCTGTAAGAATATCCCCCTGGGAAAAAACTTATTGGCTCCTATTTGGCACAAATCAAAGTGAAACCAAAATTTTAAGGCCAGGTATACCTCTTCGATGTAACACTTGTCTATGTGTAACATACAATACACATGAAGATGTAGATTAGTTATTATTCTGTCAATCATGTTTTTGACAATAGAGCTCTTTGAGTGACTTAAGTTCCTCAATTAGAGCCTTGTTTTGGTTCTCTAGCACAGCAACTCTGTTTTCCAGGCATTTGATGTACTCTTTTTTCTTCCTTCGACATTCTTTGGCTGCCTCCCTAAAATGGAATTAAAAATTCATATAAATGGTTGCTGGGGTTTTATGTTTCCTATTAAACACTATTTAATTTATAGATCACTAAACATTTGTCTAATAAACTACTGGAAAACATTTAGTTAGGGTTCAGCCATTTGGACGTGAATATTTAAAGGTATCTGTCTACCTTTGGAGAACTTTTTTCTTTAAACGTAGAGTTCATGTTTTCACATTTTTAGATTTATTTTTTATATTACCATACAGTATTGCACTTAAATAATTTATTCCTGGAGAAGTTCTTATAAAATTTCTAATAAATGAAGAAAATTTAGTTAAAAAAAATCTGGTATTTTCAAAAGGTCTAATTTTTTAATAAATTAAATTATTTCTATATTTTTGGATGCAACACATTTCTTATACACTGGACCAGTGAATCACCTAAAATCTTTGCTTAATTTACATTTGGTAAAAAATTTTGGTCCTTCAAAATCCTACACATTGAATTTTTAACGAATTTTCATTACCTTTATATCTAACTATGAGTGTAACATCATTAAAAATTATCCAAATTTAAAGCTTTTAGGTCATTTACTAATAAATACTATCAAAAGCACTCATAATAATTTTCAACAAAATATTTTAAGAACTTGTTGAGAAATCACATTTCAAGTTTCAACATTTTATTAAAAATACCGTTCTGAAAAAACACATTTGAAGTTTATGAAAGCAACTTTAAGTATTAAAAAATTAAAATACATGTTTAAAATTCTCCACACTTTCTTGCTTTAAAACTTTCTAATTGCCAAGTTGCTAATTATTAAAAATACCAGAAAAATGTTTAAACTAATCTTCATGAAAATTAAAAAAGTTTTGTTCAAAAAATGCTCTTTAAAAGGCTTTAAATTCACAATTTCCGGTTTGTTTTGATAAGCTATCATTGATGTTTAAACAGCTGTAACTTTCTTTAAAATGCTGTAGATACAAAACAAAAACAGATTTAGAAGTCGAAAAATTGAAATTTTACATTAGAGAAATAAAAGAAATTATGATTTTTGGCAAAAAAATGACGTTTTCAACGGAGACGGATACCTTAATGCAGTGAACTAGACGTAAAACATTGTCAAAATAGTAATACATGCTTTCCTTTTTACAGTGTATCAATGTGGCTGAAGGAATATTAAAGCAAATCAAATAAATTCAACATAGATTTGAGAAAAATCAAGAGAAATTGTTACAGTTTTTGAATGAAATGAAAATTAAAGAAATAAAGAAAATATGAAATACAATGAAGCTCTGAACAAGTAGATAACTTTGAAGAAGAAATTCATATCCTAACTAATGAAAGTCAGCAAGTATCGAATCTATGCTACCTTTTGATAAAAAAACTGAATATTTCATGTGATGCAAATTTGTTTGAAATAAATAAAGGTAATTAAAAAATATTTTTTTTACATACTTAAGTCTCTGATTCAACAGATTAGGAACAAAGCAACACTGATTTAAGTTTAGTAATCTAGGGTTAATGTTAAAATAGAAAGATTCTTGTCTAAGATGATACAGCTAAATCTCATAATAGTAAACTTCAATACAATGAACTACTGAATATACAAAAAGAAATTTTGATCCTGCTGTTTTATTATTTTTAATGCTAATTTTCCTTTCATAGCAACCCAAAAAAACCTTATAAATTGGGCATAATGAACTTTTTCAATTGCCCATTGTTTTTTGATTTTTTTCTTAACTTTTTTTTTCCAAATGCAAAAATAGTATTTCTTCTCTAATTTCATAAAAAAATTATGTCAAATAAGTTCTTATCAATACAAACAGTGGAAGATAAAGTCCTTTTTTTTATTTAACAAAAAATTTCATAAAATTTTCTTGGAATCATAATCACATAAGCAGGAATTATATAAGAGAGATACAATAAAAAGTAAAACTAATCCTTTTTTTCAGTTATCTTTATTAGTGAAATTAAGAGGCAATTGAAAAATTTAATTTTATAATTTTAGTCAAGATAATTATGAGATATACATTTTGTGAGAGTCAACATTTTCTTAGTTCGAATATAATGAGCAAAATCTTTGGTCCCTTGAAGTTTGTCATAGTGACGGTTTAACTGTATAAGATTAACAGACTTTATTACATAAAATTTTGATAAAAATATGCAAAAAATAAAAATGACATGCTTAATAAAACATAATGCCATATATCATGACCTTTGAGAATAAATTTCCATAATCATTACCAAATAAAAAGATAAATTGTATTTTAAATTATATCATTTTGAAGGGAACACATTTATTATAGTTCAAGAGTTTTCAAATTTCTTCATTATATAATTATGATAGTTTTTTGTTATTATTCCCAAATAATATTTAAAATATCCCCAAAAGACAATAATAATATGAGATATGATATTTTTTAGAATGAAAAATATTTTCAATATTTTTAGTTTTACAGAGTAGTACACTATGCATTTACAAGATCAAATAATTTAACTATAAATACAGTACCTCTAAACTTGCTGAAAAGATTCATTTTGATCAGTAAAAGAATAATACAAGTTCCTGAAGGAGCTACTATGGAATTGGTGTTTTTAAACAATCAAAAGTTTTTAACCCATTTCACATTCTAATTTATTACTAATCATTAAACTCATTTTATCCTTGTGTGTGTGTGTGTGTGTGTACACAGAAAGATAATGTAACATCTGCATGATTTATTTTTAGTATAATTTTTGAAGCAATATTTAACAAAATTTTATAAATATAAGGCTTATACAAACGTATATTTTGAAATTTGCAGAACAAAATGTAGGTTAAGAATAAAAAATTTAATCATAAAATCTTCACCAAGCCAAAAATATCACCAAACATGTAAAGTGGGGGAAATATATACTAATCAAGTTGCTTTAAATTAAAACGATGAAAATTATTACAGTTCAATGCTTCTCAAATCATCCAATTTAAATACTGCAGAGGTAGAGGAACGTTCGACCTTGAGATAAATACAAGGAGATATCTTAGAATGTTTCGAAAGTGGCAAGGAAAAACAACTTACATTTTAAATTTTAATTAACTTCATGTGTCTCAGTTAATTTCACAATTTACACTAATTTATCTAGATCACTGAGGTGGTGCATGGTTTGATAATTGTCGTAGACCATGCAACTAATGGTATTTTTATTTAGAAGTTAACAAGTGTCAATTCTGGCAATCCTTATATAAAGATACTTTTTCTTAAATTTAAGCAGTATAAGCTTAGGAAAAAAAAAAGACACTATGTTTGGCAATTCATTGATTGCTTTCGGGTTACGTAGAATTGTATTTATTAGAAGAATAGCCAATCTACTACCGTTTTAGTACTGTTGTTTTGGAGCAATTATAACACAAATAAGAGTCATTCTCAACTAATTTTTCAATTTTTATGTTTTCACATTTCAAAAAATTTATAAGCTTTATCCCATTATGCATTTTTTTCTTTACTCTTTTTTTCTTCCAGTTTTGTTATTATTTATCACCAATGCCAAAAAACACAAGTACTACATCTGTGCCATGGATCCATGTGTAAGTTAACATCCCCCCCTTTTAAATCTTTAAGAAGTCCAATAAATTCTTGCCTCATATACAGAAATATAGAGTAAGTTTGTCAATAATCTGTATTTTGTAGTCGGATTCAAATCCTTAGTATTCTTAGTATTTGCAAAAGAATAATATAAGAACAGAGGTCCTGATATTGAAATGTGAAGCACAAACTATATAGAAGATAATCATTGTATTAATGTAATAATAATTCTTTTAGTGAAGGATATTTTAGCCATTTTTAGAAGTTAATGAACAATTTCATCTATACTATTTTATATCAAGAGGAGAAAAACAGATCTTGAAATACTACTTCACCAATCATAGTGTAATTCTAAGATATTTCTTGTAACTGTGAGTATTCCTTACTTACATTTTCTCTGGGTAACAGTTTAATACCAATCTGTCCTCAGGTCTGGGTGAGGTTTGTTAGGTTTGGTTTGGAGAGCTACGGTCTACTGTTTTGCACACGAGGGCTAATGAGACCGGACCTACTGCTTAAAACTGATTCCGAACAGCTGCAAACATCCATGCCACAGTGGGATTTGAACCTATGAACTCCAGTACCGATGATTAGCACTCTAACCAATTGGCCAGTGTTTGGCCAGGTCTGGGTGAGAGTTGGCCATTTATAGTCAAGTACACTTGTAGAAAATAATACTTTTTATTTATTAATGTAGATTTACAAAACATTTAGCGATGATTACAGGAACTATTTATAAATTGATAATTCAAGACACTGTTACATCTCAATTTGAAAGCTGGCACACTCAAATATAAATGGTTTGCATCCCAGAAACCTCTCTCTTAAAAACTGAAAAATCACTGATAACCCCCTTGAGCTAGTCTGCTTTGAATTAAAAACTTCTCAATGTAACTACTGTGCATATGCGGTCTCATAGTATCTTGTTCTGTCAATTAGATAGGTCATATAATTCTCAATGATTCCCCAAAATTTTTTTTTACTTAAAAAAAAAGACCTAAAAGGAATAGATATTTCAAGAAGGTTCCAAAAATCATTTCAAGGTTTTATCCATTTCAATTAATGATTATCACCAACAGTACCATTTCAGGATAGCTGTAAAAATGCTGAAGCAGACATGCCAAGATTCAGGCATCTCTGTCAGAAGCATCAGCGCGGTTTTAAAATTTAATAACCTACCAACGAAGTACAATGTATGCAATTTACATACATAATAAACAAAAACAAAATAGACCAAAAAATTATAAAACGTAATTACATATCTTATTGGTTTCTAAATTATATCTGTTCAAATTAAACTAAAAATAAACACACAGTAGTAAAGAATAAATTTAAATTTATGCATTCAACAATGTATAAGTAGCTTTTTAACTTATTTTTAAGAAAAGTTTTTCATGTAGCAACACTGACCCCAATTAAAATATTTACATTTTTCTATTATCAGGGATTCTAGACATTGCTACTCAAAATTTGACCCAAATCCAGTTTGGTTTTTCAGTAAAGTACTGAAAACTCTTTCATATGCAACATTACTGTGTAGAGAGAGTAATATATTCAGCATTATTTTTGGTATTTTATGTTTGACTGCTGAATTATGATTTCTTAGTTAAAAATTTCTGCTATTTTTCGGAGCAATCTCAGGAGTTCTCGGAGTTATCAATTTCTTTTATTTATCTGGAGCAACTCTAGAGAATCTGGAGTAGTTGGTATGTCTGCTGAAGTCCCTTAGTGATCATTTCAGCAGAACAGATTTACCCCCAATCACACAAAAAAAAACATGCTACTCTCTACTGGGTTTTCAACCCAATACAGTAAGCAAAAACTTAATGTGACAAATGTGCATACATTCTTGGTTCAAACAGCAGGTCTCTTTAAGAAAAACCCACAGTTCTCAGAACTTGAAAGAGCACTGAGAGGAAGGGAGGCATTTAATCATTTTACCCTCCACAACATTAATTATTGCCAATACTACAGTGCTAGAAGTAACATACTACACTACTTAAATTTAGAATATTAAGCTGGAAATAATAACAAAATATTTAATTTATGAAAAATAGTATAGCAAAAAGTATTTTTATTTATACCTATTTTTTAAAAGCCTAAGTTCTCGCTTCCGAGAAGCTTCCTCTGCCAACTGCTGAGGGTTTTGGATGGTTTGAATATTAGAAACAACATTTTGGGTGAGACCAGTTGGCGTCGAAGCTCCTGTCCGTATTTGATATGCTTGCAAATCAGCAGCAGATACTGTCACTGAAATAAAGAATATAAACAAATTTTACATCAACATGCATAAATATAAATTATATATGTATATACATATGTATATATACATATATACACATATATAGATATATAAACATACATATTTATATACACATATATACATATATATACATGTATACACACACACACACACACACACACATATATATATATATACATACATATATACACATATATATATACATATATATACACACACACATATATATATATACACACATATATATATATACATATATATGTGGCGTCACTCTTCAATGTCAACCACTTTCACCATGGTTGCATCTTCTACTCTGTGATATGCAAATTTCACCATGTGGGAAATGCAAATTTCCAGAGCAAAGAAGATGGCAGGAACATTCCTGACAGGTATAAATACCCAGCACCAACCACTAGTAGCGGTGCGGTTAGAAGTGGTTAGGCCGTTTTGCTGTCACTAATGTATATGTTGTAAATACCTTGGAAATAAATCTTATAGTCCTTTTCCACTTTATATAAGTATATATATATACACATATATATTTGCATATATATATATATATACATATATATATATATATATACATATATATATATATACAGATATATACACACACACATATATATATATACATACATATATACACACACACACACACACATATATATATATATATATATATACACATATATCATAAACTAAGTACAATTATTTGAAGATTTGATAGCTTTTATCATATAAGATTCTAACAATAAGTCATCTAACAATTCATTTTGTATACAGTCTTGTTTTCTGAAAAAATTAAGTACATTGAACATCTAAGAAATTCCATTATTTATGTTAAGTTTATAAGACATTTCTTTCCAGCATATTTTATTAGGTTTTTAACTCTATGGTTATCAAGATATAAAATTAAAAGTGTATAAGCAGTCTTTTCAATCACACTAAATTCTTTTTTTAACAAATGGAGTGTGGTATAACGAAGTCCTCACATAAAGGCAAAAGTATATAATAATTACTATTCAGATGATGTAAACTAAATATCTTCTCAAAAATAGACTGTTCACAATATTTTTATTTTAAAAATTAACTTGTGGATAAATAATTGAATCTCTGAATAAATGTAATGTCTAAACCTATGTATATTTATAAATATGCATATACACTCAAAGGCCAAAACATTATGACCACCCTACATTTTGCAATGAACTTGCCTGGATGATGTGGAAGGCATATGATTAGGTAGAAGTGGTATTTGATGCAAAGTCTGAAGAATCATTCTTTCACTTACTACTGTGTTCCATGGAAAAGGCTGCAGACCTAAGCGATTTTGATAGAGGGCAGATTGTAATAGCTCAAAGGCTCGGAACAAGTATTTCCAAAATTACACAACTCCTGAGTTGTTCTCGATCTACAGTTGTTAGTACTTATGCAATGTGAATGAATGACGGTGAAACCAGCAGTAGACGACATGGTGTTAGATGTCCACAAACTATCAAATAAAAAGGTCGTCGGAGACTGTCTCGCATGAAACAAAACTGGAGCCAGACAGTGTCTCAGCTGACAACCCAATACAATGCAGGGCCAAGTAGAATAGTATCGGAACACACTGTTCAGCAGACACTGTTGGATAGGGCTCCGCAGCTTTGAGGGATGTTCCTTTGGGCGTCTCTGGGACCTGCAGTTGTGGTACAGCAGACCATGATTGCTACATAGTATCTGAACATCACTGCGGACCAGTAGCACACTTTGGCCTCTGTTTTTCCAACTGGAAATGGAATGCCCCAACAGGAAAACGCCCCGTGTCACAAGGCTAAATTTGTGTTGGAGTGGTTCCAGGAACATGATGCTGAATTCCAGTTAATGTTCTGGCTGCCTAACTCACTGGATCTCAATCCGATAGAACACACTTGGGTTGTCATGGAACGGCAGCTCAGAGTTCAAAGACCACCAATTTGCAATATCTCGGATTTGCATTACCGTTGCTTAAACATCTGGTACAATCTGTCTCCGGCCATCTACTAAGGACTTGTGTTATCCATGGCAAGGCAGATTGAAGCTGTGTTGCAAGCCAAAGGTAGGACAACTCATTATTGACAGGTGGTCATAATGTTTTGGCTCTTGAGTGTATATATATTTAATAAGAATTTCTCTAAACGGGAATTTCAACTTAGTACTAATTTCAGATTTGTATATTTGCACATTTTCATAAATTCATAAAACAGGACCCTTGTTGAAGGAACTAGATTTAATAATTTTAGTTTCATAAAATTCTGAGAAAAAAATAAATAAAATAAAATATAAATAAAAATATGAGTAAAACAAATAAAAACAAAATATAAATAAAAAAATATAAATAAAAGTAAAATATGAATCAAATAAATAAAAATAAAATATAAATAAAATAAATAAAAATTAAAAAATAGACCTTGTTTGAAATCTTTGAACAGACCCTTGCAAGACAGACTTGTAGAATATAGCTCTAAAAAATGCCAATAAGAAGTATATGCCTATTATTGTTAGTTTATAACAAAACTAAAATGCAGGAATTTTTAAAGCAATTCCTTCATATTTATTAGATGCCTTTAAATAGGCATCTAACATTTTTCACATTTCAGCTGGAAAATTAAACTATCTGAAATTTTAAATCCTTTTCAAATGCAAACATCACATTACAAAAAACATACACATATACATAATAATAATTCAAATAAAATTTGTTGTTAAGCTTTTTGAGCAATTTAGAGTAATATTTGAAATCTCATTTAAACTTAGGGATCGTTTATATCTTTTGATTAACCATTAGAAAAGAAAACAGCATTTCATTATACTGTAAATTCTCTGATTAAGCATTCAATCAAATTTGTTTCCCACTCTATATTCAAATGCTTTTAAAATATTTCCAAACTGTTAATAGATATTTGCAATGAATTCTACAATATTTCTCAGGTATTAACCCAGTACAAAAAGTATTTTAATCTATTTAAAGGTCTATTGGTTCCATAAAATATGAAAGGTCTGAAAAAATTATGAGTTACAGAAAAATTTACACGAATTTAAATGTCACCAAACAATATAATTTGAAATATATAAGAAATGACAATAAAGTACAATAACAGAATCTTGCTAAAACATTAGACATTAACAAAGTGAAATAAGGATTAATTTAGCTGAAAAATTTTCAACATATCACAAATGTAGACAAAAGTAATTAACAAGTTTTTTTAAAAAGAGAAACTGATCAATGTTACCTTCAGGTAATACAAATATTATTACATATTTTCCACATAAAGTAATCGATTTTACCAATATTTACTATTATATTTTAAAATTTAAACTCTTAAGTTTAAAATGTTTTAAATCATTACCTCATATTTCAGTACATTAAAGACTGGAATATTTCTTTTACATCTCCCCTCATTCATGTGTATGTGTATGTGTGTGTGTGTGTATGTATATGTATATGTATATATATACACACACACACATATATATATATACACATATATACATATACATATATATATATATATACATATATATATATATATATATATATACATATATATATATACATACATACATATATATATATATATATATATATATATATATATATATACATATATATATATACATACATATATATACATATATATATATATATATATACATACATATATACATATATATACATAATTATATATATACACATATATATAAATATATATATATATATATATATATATATATATATATATATATATATATATATATATATATATATATATGTCTATAGTGATGCGATAAGTCCCTTATAGCATCACTATTTATGCATAAAATTATTTAAAGTTATCAACAAACTGTAAAACTTTCAGAGTAAACATTTTGATATATTTAATTAAGTTTTATCCTATCTTAGTAAAGCAACTGTATTTCAGTTCCAGAAAATATTAAAGCATTTTTGAAATCCTACACAACATTTTTTTAAATGAAAAAAAAATATAAGTTATTGATGATTGAACGTCAAAAGATGGTTTTTTTTAATAAAAATTTATGTTGATCATTTTAAATCAAATAATTAGTTAATATACACTAGAATGCAAGTGACATTTTCTCAAATTATTTGCATGAGCTCATAAACAGTATTTTTACTACTAAATATTTCACTTTAATGGTTTGGTTTGGAGCTCTACGGTCAACTTTTTGCAACATGGGACCTACTGCTTAAAGCTGATTCCAAACAGCTACGAACGCCCATGCCACTGTGGGATTCATACCCACAAACTCTAGTTATGAAGGCCACTACCCTAACCATTTGGTCATCGTTGGACTTCACTTTAATGGAATTTATAAACTAATACAAATGCAATTTGATTAAATTAAATAAGTGCTCTTGAACACTTACGGAATCCAAAATTTTCATATAATTAAAGGAAATTTTGATTAAAAAATAGACAAAATGCTTAAAAGGTTTTAAACCAGACATGTGAAACCACTTAAATTTCACTTGCATTATTGTCTTACATTTTGATTGATAAAGGAAAAATTTACATTTAAACAATATCAAACCTAGTAATAAATTAACAATATGTAATTCTAATGTTGAGTTAAGGGAAGTAGTAGTTCTTTAGTAGTAATAAGTAGTATTTTTTTCCTCAACTAAAACAGTCTAAAAATGTGCTCTAAACATTTTTTAGAAAAGTTGCAAGAAAATATAACATATAGCAAAGAAACAAAATTGCATATAAAAAGACAGGACATTAAAGAATAAAAATGTATTAAAATATGTAAAAGTTTAGAACTATGGCATAGTGAATTTCTATTTTCTAATATGTTACCAATAATAGCAAATAAGTATTTAGTACAAGAAAATATACCTGGAACAAAAAATTGCCCATCCTGCCCTTGAGTATACTGTACAATTGCACTGGCTGCTGTACCACCCCCAGTATTAGTCATTGTCAACGTCTGCAAACCTTGAATACCACTGTCCTGGGTTGCAGCAGTTGCTAATTGGATGGCTAAAAATTGAAATTGAAGACCAAAATGAGTATATAAATTTTATTCATATTTAAAATATAAGCTTTGAGGTTAACTGAACTACTGTATATTTCCGAGTATAAGTCGAAAATTTTTGGGGCTTTTTAGAGACCTAAAGTGGGAGATCAGCTTATATATGGATCCATGAAACAGATGTAATACATGTGCTATTTAGTGACATTTTTTGCCATAGGTGACAAAAAGTTGCCAAAAATTAAAAAAAAAAACAGTTAAAAAAACAGCAAAGAACTAAAAAAAAAAAAAAAAAGTATAACAGCAAAAAGTAAATAAAGTTTAAAGATATTTTAAATTGAGAAAAAACAAAAAAAATTTAAATGCTATTATCAGACATGCCAACATTCAGGCACCTCTCTCAACAGATAGAGTTATTTTACAATTGAACTATCCACAAATTAAACACATTTGCAGTTTACATACATAATAAAAAAATAACCCAAACAAATTAGACATAATTATGTATTTTATTGCTTTCTAAATTAAAATCGAGCAAATTCAATTAAAAATAAACAGAGAGTAGTAAGTTATAAAGGGTAATTAAAACTTATGCTTTTAACAATGTGTAAGTAGCTTATTCAGCTTTAACAACTTGTTTTTCAGAAAGGTTTTTCTTGTAACAACACCGACCCTGATTAAAATATTTAAATTTTTTTGTTCTTTGCTTAATCTTTATTAAATTTTTTTGTCTACTGAAATTTGACCTAAATTCAGTGCAGTTTTTCTGCACAGTACCAAAAACTCTTTTACATGCAGCCTTACCGTGTGGTATGGGTAATATATTCAGCATTATTTGATTGCTGAATTGTGATCTACTAGTTGTTCAAAGGTTTGGTTACTTTCTAGAGCAATATGAGGAGTTTTTGGAGTTACCAATATCTATCATTTTTCCGGAGAACCCAGAGTAGTTGGAATGTCTGTATTACCTGTGTTATAATCGCTTCACAACAATGGTACTATAATAGTAGAGTATTGGCTAATCTTGTAATAAACACAATTTTACATAAGCTGAAAGCAATCGATAAGTTGCCAAACATAGCATTTTTTCCTTTTGTTTCAAAGTTTATGTTGTTTAAATTTATGATAAAGGTATCTTTATCTATCGTTAAAAGAGTTGAAACTATTGTTGCTAGCATTTAAGTAAAAATATCTTTGGCCATGATTATTAAACCCATGCACCACAGCAGTAATCTATATAAGTTTCTCTACCTCCACAGTACTTAAATTGGATGCTGTGGGAAAAAAGCGTGAGAAGCGTTGTTCTAGTGTTATACTTTACAACAACTTTAAGCAAATTTTTGAAGGAAAATTGCACCCTCCCCTTATATACAGATGGGCTTATATTCGAAAATATACGGTATCTCATATCACTGAAAATAACATGAAATAAGACAGCTACAGAAAAAATAAATACACAAAAATAGTTCCAGATCATTTCCAAGAAAAAAAACTTTGAGATTTAATTGAACAGTGAAGATACATACTTCATTTGTGTATCTTTTAAGATAAAATTCATTTTTAACAATAACTTAAGGAATTTAGACAAACTATGAACATTAATATACATGAATTAATTTTTCCATAAATTAATTCTTCGATAAAATTTAGCAAAAGAGAAGTAGAAATACAACAAGGAGACAAGGGACATACAAAATGACAGATTTCAACTCAAAATATAAAATTTTTCTTTTGTTCTAAAAATTGTCAATTATGCTTCATCATCAAATATTTTTCCTATTGAATGATAATTTTGCTTCATTAACCCTTTTGGGATGGGATATTTCTCTGTATTTGGGAAGATAAAGAAGAAAGTGTTAGATTCATCGCTTTCCCTTAAAAGCAATATGTTTGATATTGCCACTTTGTACAACAATAAGACAGTAGAAATGAAATAAACTGTATTTTCAGAGTAGGATGTTAAAATAAACCTTATAAAAACAGGACAGCCCTTTCTTCTAGACAGGCTTAGCATGGCTTGGTCAAAATATCGACCACCCATCCCTAAAAGGTTAAACACCAGATTTCGTCATATATATTTTTTAAACCATTTTAAAAAAATTTTAAGTGCAATTTTTCTGGTATTAGAGATTACAAAATATACCAAGAGCATTACCTTTCTTCATTCTTTCTCAAATTTTGGGACATTATATATATTAATGCATTTGTTATGAAATTATTCAGCATGCTGATTTAAAATATTAAGCATTGTGTGAGGATCCTTAGAGTTTAATACAATGAAAAATGAAAAACAATACCTAGGTTTTTTTAATATAAAGGATAAACAAATGGTGCAAAATTTGATAATTATGGTTAATAAATAATACACCAGAAAACATTTTACCCTTGTGGTGACTGGGTGCAAAAGAATAGTCCCAATGTAGCTCATGCATACCATACAAGGCAACTAAAATGGGTACCCAGTGCTTGGGTGTATAGCCTGGTACCCTAACCCTGGGGATTATATCGGGAGATTGGTCTTTCAAGCTGGGGGTTGGGCATAAGGCCAACTACCTTACCCCATAAAAAAATGTCAGTTTAGAAACCTCAACAAAGTGCTCAGAAAAGAAAAGGAAGACCACCGACTAGATGGCTGGATGATGTGGAAAAATCAGGAATTGGTTTGGTTTTGGAGTGCTACGGTCTACTTTTTGAAACACGGGGACTAATGGACCTAGAGCTTAAAGCTGATTCCAAACAACTACGATTATCCATGCCTCTGTGGGATTCAAACCCACAAACTCTGGTTCCGAAGGCTAGCACCCTAACCAATCGGCCATCAGGAATTGAAGAAGAGTTGCTATTGATAGAAGACGCTGGAAGGAGTGTGTGATTGAGGCAGCCAAGGCCTAAAAAAGGCTGTTGTGCTTGTAAAGAATATTTACAATAATATTTTGTTTTTAATTAAAGGTTATATTAAAGGTTAATTAAAAGTTATATAGTTAAATGTCTGATCTGTTTCATGTAACAGTAGCATTTACTTGCACATTAAAAATGCAGTAAAAAATGTTTTACAAACTGAGATTCAGGATACCTTGTCTCTTAAAACACAGAGCAATATGTAACAATCCAGATCATTTTGATAAAGTGATCTCAAAAAATACACATCATTAAGTCACATAACACTTTGTTTCCTTTAATAAAAGAAATGCGATAAAATGGTTCTGTGAGCAATATTCTATTTATTATACAAAATGGCTTTAACAACTTAGTGCAGAATTTTAATGTTACCTCAATATATTTTTTGTGTTATGTTAAATGAGAGTATGAAAGTTTGTGAATTCCCATTGTTAAAAAAATTTGGCCCCTAGGTAATTAAAAAAATTAATAACATAACATGTATTTAAAAATACTTATTTTCTTACAAATTAGACACACACAAATGTTTAGTAAAGGATATGAATAAAAATGTTTCTAGTATTTGATATGCATTAAGAAATAACGTAAAACTTCACAACAAAACATAACCACATGTAGATTTATAAAATTTTGAATCATTAGAAGAAATTAAAATTCATTACCTTAAGTAACTATAAGGAATCATAGTATAGAGGTATCAAATGTATGAACAATTACACTCATTGTATCTATTGATAAAAAAAAATGTCTGTATACTAAAAAAAACTTAGTACAATGCAATAAATATAGTAAAATTCACCTTTCAGCAAACCAGTGGTTGTGTACTGAGTACCTCCAACAGTGATTGTACTAGAGCCATTATCCTGTTCCTGACTAGAGTCAGTCATTGCATGGTCTGAGGATTCTTCTTTCAAAACAGCTGCAGAAGCAGCAGCTATGGCCCCATGTGCATCAGTTGCAGAAAGATCATTCAAGATCTTACGGTATGAGGGCCTACGGGCAAGAATTTCTCGTCTCTTCTTAGGGTCTTCTGATGCAACAAGGGTCACTGTTCCTCCTTCTTCATCTTTGGCTGTTGTTATAAGCTATAATAGATATAACTTAATTAATAACTTTCTTGAAACAATTTTGATTACTAAATCTTATATTTAATATCCAGAATCTTATATCTTATAGCTAGTGCAAAGCCACTAGTTTTTTTGTTTTTTTTTTTTATTTATTTATTTATTTATTTACTGTATTCTAGAAAGAGAGAACTAAAAGAAAGAGGATCAACTATAAAGTTTTATCTTGACAAAATTTTTAGTATTTCTGAATTATTTGATTTTTTTTCACCACACCCTCTCCAAGTAGCACCAATGACTTAGTGACCCATGAGCTAATATAAAAAATAATAATAAATTCGACCCACTTCTAAAAAATATTTGTCATCACTGCTATACAGCCTAAATTAAAAAAAAAAAAAAAATCTTACAGAAGTATCAGATGTGACATACAAAATTTCTCACGCAAGTATGATTAGTTTCTTAAACATTTTTCTCTAACTGTTTGAGAATTTAAACACTTGACTGAGAACAAGGCAAAAAAGAAAAAATAAATAAATAAATAAAAAATAAGATAAAAAAATAAAAAATGAAACACTTAGAATCAGGGCCAGACTAAGATACTTTTGTGTCCAGGGCACAATCCAATTTTTGTGCCCTCCACCCCCATTGCAAATTTATAGCGACAAGTTATCATAATTACAGTCATATAAAAATTATAACATTGAATTAGCAAACAGATTAAAGAAAGTAGAATTAAAGTAATATTCAAAATCAAAAACACCAAATTTTCATTTTACTTAATCATTATTATCTGTGTTTAGTCATGCTAAAAATTAAGGCCTTTTAAAGACCTAGAGTGACCCACTTTTTTTATTTTTACCTTGTCACACTCAAGCTCTATGGTGCAGAAAAAAATAATAATAGAATTAAAAATAATTTAAATTGATGAGATGATTTAATGGTTTATAGTGGTATGTTGCTAATAATCTGTCTTATGAATATGCTATAACCCATAGGATAAAAAGAGCACCAGGTTTGTTGAGGTAATTAATTATCAGGTAAATAAAAGTAAAATTAAAGTAAATAGGAAACAATATAGTTCATAAACACAATTACCTCCTACAATAATTTATTAAAACTTAATGATGGTAGCGTAAGTTTGCAACTTTTCCCCACTTAATAAGTGTTTCAAGAACTCAACTAAATTTTCGTGCCCAGGGCATGCACCCCAAGTGCCTGTGCGATAATCAGACCCTGCTTAGTATTATTAATTTGTACTAAGTATCACTTCTGCATACAAATCACTATAAAACTGCTGATTTCATTCATATAATCTTCAATTTATGCTTCATACATGATCTCTGAATTAAGTCCGAACCATACTCATTAACTATGACATAACAAATAAGAACATTTAATTAAAATTCCAAAAATCTAATTATTTAATCCAAAAACTTCAGAACAATGTATATGAAAATGTAATGCATACTTGAACAGGATGAACACTAGCTTCACCATCTGTACTGTGAATCACTGATCCTGGTCCAGCCAATTTATTTAACAAAATCACATTTTTAGGAAGCTGCAAAACAGTTCAAATTGTAAGTAATAGTTTTATTAAAAAATTTATTTTTAAAAATCTGGATAAAGCACCATTTTATCAAAGCAAATAAAAAGATTTTATCATTACTTAACCCTTTCATGGGCCATTTATTTCACACACAACATTTCCAAACTTTCAAAACAAAAATGCTAATTCTATTCAATCTATCGAACAATAGATGACAGCATAAGAATAGAGAGGGAATTAGTATTTCCATCGTTATAATAGCAAGGCTAATATATTAAAATGGGTTTTGCGCTTCTCACAAATGTATTATGTAAGTTCATGTAGATGGGAATTAATCTTCCCAAGGCCCATGAAAGGGTTAAAAGATGTTTTCTGGATAAATTTCCTATTAATTATAAAATCTTTTCAATATAAAAAAATACTAAAGATTTCGTCATTTTTATAACAAAACTCCTTTATAAACACATTAGTATGCAAAATTGCCAAAGAAAACAATGTTTAAATTTTTTTTTAAAGAAGGAGGATTTAAAAAAAAATTTACTTGTTAAGTAACAATGCTTAAACAATTTTAACTAGTGCATTCAAATCCTATTAAGCAGACACTTTATGATGGACAGAACTCCATTTATTTTATTTGGTTAGTGGAAAATTTTAATTATTTATTAAGCATTATTTGTTCCATAGCATTAACATCAAAATGTAAATTATTATGACATATTAACAAAATTAATTATATTTAATTATATATGTAAGTATATGAAAACAAAATTTTCTATCTTGTGTAAAAGAAAAGGAAAATTATTGACACTTAAATTGAAATTTTATTTTCAAAAAACTCGACAATTTTTTACCAAAATTTACACTACAACCTTTTTCTGCATTCCAAAACAATTTTTAAAACGTCCTCTATGATTAATAGAATGGCTCTTCTAAAATTTCAGACTATGCGTCGCGGAAAACCTTACGTTTGGTGATATTTTATTTTATATGATTGGCTGTTTTTTTCTCCAGCATTTAACAATTATGTTAGCGCACTATCGCCTAACAACGTTTTGTGGGATGGTCAAGAATCCATTATTATTATTATCTTTACTAAAACTAAATTTAATGATGACTAACGATCTATAAATGTTCTTTATAATAATCCCATTCTGAATTTATTTGCTATCTTCCTGACACAAGTAGGTAACTCGATAATATCTATAATTCAACTGTGTTACAGAATATAATGAAATACAAGTTGTTGAAAATGGCAGCAAGATGAAAATAGAAAATTACCAGCATCATTATATTTTTCCTCTATCCCTTCGTTTGTTTTGTTTAAAATTCTAAAATTGCGCGTTTAAGAATAGTTGCCACGGTGTATATTAACAATCATTTTACTACATCCCATTTCAACATTTTCTGGATATGCACGCGATGTTAATAAGTTTAAGGCCTCCGTTTCAGCATTGTAGATGAGAGGTAACCGTAGATTAAAAGCCATGTATTAATTTTGTAAGTAATCATTGATCCGCGCTAATAAAAAAAAAAGGTGGTAAAAGGCTTCCTTTCCACAGTCATAATCGCCGATTATTTCTAATTACAGAACAACCTACCTTTGCAACCTTCTTTCTTCCGCGATTAACTTAGGCATTTTCCCAATTTCTATGCTCTCGAATTAGTTTTAAAAACTGTATTTAATGTGTTTTTTCCCTTTCGCCATTTTAACCAAAATAATAGTGACTCCTTTAGGCCTTTGTTCTTTTATTCATTTATGAAACTTAACATTAATCACTGTTATATAATAATTTTTATAATTTGGTTATTATATAAAACTTAACATTGGTTATTAAAAAGTAAGGAACACATTTTCAAATTCGTGAGATGACGAAATAAGGAATAATTGAGTTTAAATATCCCATTAAAACGAAGTCATGGAAGGATACTTTTATTCTTTTCACTATGAAAATATATTTTATTTCATTCATTCCGATGAAGATCATAATTCCTTTCACTACGATAAAGATTTACAGAAATTAACTGAACAGAGATATAAGTTGTTTCACCAACTAAAAGATAGCAAGACATGTTTATTCACCTACAAACTTTGGGTAAATTCCCACTTCTACCACGTTTAAAATGGAGTATAACAAAGTTCCATCACAAATCAGTTAAGTTTAGAGATCTATCTCGTGGTAAAGCGATATATTTAGCGGTGTAGACAAGTCAAAGGTCCACTGTCTACTGTAGTAACCGTAGTACGGTTAAAATTTTGTTATTCTATGGACTGAATGCACGTTTTTAGTGGAAGGTGCTAAAGAAAATTTTACAAGCAAATGAACAAATTTTTTGTACGCATACTAATATAAATATAAAGGTATAAGTATATCATTTTTATTGAACAAGGTAAAAGATATAATATTGAATGAAAGTTAAATTTTTCAGTAGAGAAATTATCTAGTGTATTTGGTTTTTTTTTCTTTCCTTTCAGTATATTCTTGAGCAGTATTAAGACAATCCTGCAGCACTGTATCTACAGAACTGTTATGCCGTCATACCTGGACTGATTGCAAGGTAGCACCTCCTGGTGCCTGTATCACAGACTGCTGATTAGGTCCTGGCTGTATAACAGATTGAACATGAACGGGCTGATTAGGGATGGCAACATGAACAATGGACACGCCTCCCCCAGCTTGAGGCACAGCAATCGCCTGGGTATTGGGAGAGGAGGAAGAAACCACCTGCACATGAGGGCATAATACCAACATTAATATACATAAAATTCTCATATTAATTCATAACTAATATATTACTATCAAATTTCTACATGAAATTCATTCGAACATTAAAAATAAAAAGAAATCGAACAAACTGCTAGAAAACAAATGCGGTTATCATCGACAGCAAAATGCATCTAATAGTATCAGAAAATGAGTATTTCACCAAACATAATTAAACAAGATAATATAGTGTGTGCAATAAGATAAGTGATGTTTCATACATAAAATGAGTTATTTTCTATATCAGTCTCAAATATCATTCATTTCAAACTAATACTCTTCAAAAAGAAGATAATTTATATTAATAAAATTACCGATTCGATACTTTTGTTAGAATGTTCGATGAACTTAAATCGCTCTTATATTCTTTTCCCTTAAATATAGCTATTGTTAAGCTTATGCAATTGACAATTTTTTTATAAACCTGTTAAATTTTGTTGATATAAATGCTTAAATACGCTTTACTTAAATTTGAGAATTTTCAGATCCTATTACAGTTACGCGAAATGATATTCTAAATAAACACAGCAACTGAAAACATTATATTCAAAGTCTCACTAAAAGTGCATAAACATATCCATTTTTTAAAATTACTATAAATTTGAGGTAAATATAACTACCAATAATTATTACCAGTAGTTTAATTTATTGTACATTTGAAAAAAAAATTGTCTATATATATACAAATTCTGATGCTTTTAGTCGTAGTGTATATTGCAGAATTCAAAATATAAACTTACGTTATGTCCGGTGGAAAAAAAGAAAATTTTTTTTCAAAATTGTATAAACATATTTCAATTAGCAGTTTCTAATCATGCTTGTTAGAAAAGAATCATTCGAATTATCTACTCATGCTGAAAGAAAACATTGCATTCAGTTGTACATTTCTTTTGGATATAAATAAAATGAAGACGTGAAAAAACTTCAACAGTTTCGCTAAAACAGAATAATTTTATATTTTGATAACAAAATAATATTTTCTTGCTTTATAATAAACAAACAAACAAAAAAGTATAATACAAATTTTCAAATATAAAAATATTATTACGATCGTATTTAACTTTGCTTGTATCAAATACATCTGATATAAAGTCATTCTTAGTATTGAAACGTATAAAAACTATTTACGGAACTCAGTGAATCAATCAAAATTATATTATTCAGCTGTTTTATACATAGGACAAAATGTTTTGAATAATATTAATTATGGTACAATAACTGACAATTTTGCTGAATTAAAGACTAAAAAAATTAAAGAATTTATATTTAAACATTTCTGCCGGACACTTAATAAAAATAATTGTTTTTCCTTTAATTTATAAACAGACTGTTCAAACTCTTCTAGAAAAACAAAAATTAATTATTGTACATTAAATATTTTTATAAATAAAACTTTTAAGACGTTTTAATTTTTCACATTATTGGTTTTTGTTAGATTTATTGTTATACATTTTATATTTATTGTGTTCATACATGTTCATTCAATTATACATATTTGCTATTTATTGTGAGAGAAGGAAAGGGCCAGATAAAAAGAAAATGTCTAGGGCCCAAGAATTGTTAATTCAGCCCTGATACCATTAAGCTTGAATGCTCATTGCTTATTTCTTTATAAATGCAAGGGCCGTGCCGTGCAATGAAGCAGAGAGCTAGCCGGCCGAATTTGGCGGCACAGAAGAGAAATCTAAACATTTAAAAAGTTGCATCATACTGCATCATACTAAGAAAATCTATCACACGGCCTTAATAAATACTTGGCAAGATCAGGAGGATAGAATTACAATGCAAAACATGTCTTCACGAAGCAATCGAAGTTAGTGAATTATATATTTATATGTATATGTTACAGCTTGGACAGAACAGAAGGAAAAAAGATAGCTAAAATTACGCGGAAAAAAGTCTTTAACACAGGAAAGCTTATTTACCCAGGTATTCAATCAATCGCCAAATGCGCATTTATGCATTAGCATAGGAAGTGATAGTAACTAAGCCAATTTGAAGGCAGATGTTTTCAACTGATAAAACAATTGGCATTTTGATGTTATAAAATAAAATACGCAAAATTTCGGAATTAAATTCTTAAAATAAGGAGACTAATATTTAGATAAAAACACATTTCTCTTTTAGTTACATAAGGAAAAAAGGGCTATTTATGACTATTACTATCATCAAATATGAAAAATTACTATGTCAACCTTTGAAATGTTCGTTCAAAGTAAAGAACTTCAAGTTGTCTTGTAAACTGTTTCAAGATAAAATGTATTTATGCTGACATATTCCAAATCTGATATTGAAATATGTACTGTGATGAACAAATTATCCATAAAGGTTTAACAAAAAAAAAAAAAAAAAAACATAATTTGGAAGCAATAAATTTTCAATTTTAAACACACTTTTAAGGCATTTAAAACATTCAATTGAAATGGCAACAAGACAACAGAAAATAATAATAACATAAGCTCAAGATTCCATTTCTTACAAATACTTTTATTTATTTACCTTATATATAATTTTTATATGAACAAAAGTTAATTAAAAAAGAACTGTATGTACTTATAATGTTTGATACAGAATATCAGGTTTTGCAGTATTTTGATATAGAATGCAATTAATTATAGAAAGAAAGTAAATAAAAACATGCACACAACAAAAAATTTGCAGCAATGAAGAAAGTTTTAAAAATTTAATGCATTTTGCTCTGGAAAGAAAATATATAGCAAAGAAATATAGAAACACCTATAATATTTCATTAAAATGGTTCATATATATATATATATATATATATATATATATATATATATATATATATATATATATATATATATATATATATATATATATATATATATATATATATATATATATATATATATATATATATATATATATATATATATATATATACAAATACATATAAATATATGAAATTATTGCTTAGATCTCTTACAAAAGTAGTAACTTTATTACATTTATTCTATATTCATATAAAATATAAAATAACTGTTTAAATTCTAAATATTTTTGAGCTTTCCTTCCTTTTATAGTAGACAATGACTCAAATCACAAAAAAAAATAATAGTAATAAAATTAACAGCTAATAAAATACAGTTAATCCTATTTCTAAAGCCCATTAAAAACTTTACAAAGAAATTGAGAGTTTCTATAAATTATCTTGCGTTAAAAGTTTTACCTAATAATTAAAAAAATTTAAATATCTTTAATAAAAGTTTTATAGACATGCATAATTATTATATGAAACTAAAGGATAAATAAAATAAAAACAACGAAAACAAAATTTTAGATATATTAAAAAAAAGAAAAAAATGAAAGAAACTTTTCTGATGTAATAAGAGTATTAGAAAAAGAATAAAAAACCTTCTTAAGCTTTTCATGCTTGATAATCAAGATAAAGATGAATAAGTTCTATATCTGATCACAAGCAACTGCTGAAATGTACTGATTGATTCTTCGAGATAGTTATGTTCATATCTAATTTTTATTGGAACATTTATCAAAGGAAAAGTGAAGTATAAACCTAGATGATTACATATAGAGAATAAATATCTAGATTTATTGGGTTTTTATACTTTACTTTTTAAATTTTATTAGCATTATACATGTTTTATATTGAATATGTTTATGATTTTTTTAAATTCTTTGATAAAGTATACATGCATGGATGCAAAAGAACTTTAATCATGTCAGAATTTTCAAAGAAGCATAGGAAAAGAGCATTAATGCAGAGAAGTGCAGACAAGACACTGGGGATACCCACATGCTTCACCTGAGCAGGGGAGGCGAGCACCACGGTTCCATTAGCTCTAACCTGGGCAGCTGCTCCAGATGTGCGGGGCCCACCATCACTCTGAACCACAGCAGAAGTCTGGTCTCCTGCCTGTGATGTTTCAACCGTGGCACCCGGCTCAGCCACTAGTGTCTCCATCACACACTAAAGCAAGAAGGAGAAAAGAGACCACAAAGCTTAGCTTTGTAAGCATCACACACAAGCATAATACATAAACATTTAACAACACGACAAACAGTATTCATACTAATCAATCATTCAATAAAAAAATAAATGAATTGCATATAAAGCTTAGGATTTTAGCAATCCAAAACTGAGGACCATAATTCGAAGAGAAATTTTGGGGAAGGGGCTCAAGCCCATACCTCAAAATTCTGGAGTTTACTGTGTTGTATTTGAACATTGAAATAAAAGCAAATACAATTTTCAAATACAATTTTTAAAACTGCATACTTAATCAAAATTTAATTTTTAAATAAAAATTTCACTTTTTTTAATAGTCTGAAGAGAAATTTTGGGTAAAGGGCTCAAGCCCATACCCCAAAATTCTGGAGTTTACTGTGTTGTATTTGAACATTGAAATAAAAGTACATTTTCAAATACAATTTTTAAAACTGCATACATAATCAAAATTTAATTTTTAAATAAAAATTTCAATTTTTTTAATAGTTTGAAGAGAAATTTTGGGGAAGGGACTCAAGCCCATAACCCAAAATTCTGAACTTTACTGTGTTGTATTTGAACATTGAAATAAAAGTACATTTTCAAATACAATTTTTAAAACCGCATACTTAATCAAAATTTAAGTTTTAAATAAAAATTTCAACTTTTTTTACAATTTCTATCTATTGTTTAAATTTCAATATTTTTGCTTTAATTATTTTATACATTCACTGAAACATTACATAAGATTATGCATGGACGTATATATAATATTAAATTTTATATAATATTTTAGTCAGTTATAATTTTTACTTAATAGTGAAATTGGTTCAAGCCAGTTTGAGTCTCCACTTCCAAACTAAATCCTAGCTGTAGTATTGTAAAAGCTTAAAAATTATAAAAAATTAACTTTTTCAAATATCATGGTGAGAGAATTTTTTAACTTTAAGGAATAATTATTTAAAACACTAATCAATATTTTGTAATATCTTGTGAAAAATTTAAGGCTTATCCAAGAACGTACCCCAAAATTCTGAACTTTACTGTGTTGTATTTGAACATTGAAATAAAAGCACATTTTCAAATACAATATTTAAAACTGTATAATTAATCAAAACTTAATTTTTAAATAAAAATTTCAATTTTTTTAATAGTTTAAAGAGAAATTTTGGGGAAGGGACTCAAGCCCATACCCCAAAATTCTGGAGTTTACTGTGTTGTATTTGAACATTGAAATAAAAGCACATTTTCAAATACAATTTTTAAAACTGCATACTTAATCAAAATTTAATTTTTTTTATGATTTCCATCTATTGTTTAAATTCAGTATTTTTGCTTTAATTATTTTATACATTCACTGAAACATTACATAAGATTATGCATGGACTTATATATAATATTAAATTTTATATAATATTTTAGTAAGATATATTTTTTTTTTACTTAATAGTGAAATTGGTAAAATCCAGTTCGAGCTCCCACTTCCAAACTAAATTCGGACAGTGGTATTGTAAAAGCTTAAAAGTTATAAAAAATTAACTTTTTCAGATATCAAAGTGAGAGAATTTTTTAACTTTGAGGAATAATTATTTAAAACACTAATAAATATTTTGTAATATCTTGTGAAAAATTTAAGGCTTATCCAAGAACAATGATTTTTTTCAAAAATATTTTTTAAGGGGACAATGCTTTTATATAATAAGATCAAATTATTATTTGGGTAATTTATAGCAAATTCTTATTTCTGACTGAAATCTAAAATTAATTGTACACATAAGAACAAATTTACAAAATTTTTGTAGGCCTCTAAAGAGTAATTATTCAAAAAGGATAATAATTTTTCTGTGTTTTCTTGATATACTGTGAATTTTATTTGAAATAAAACCAATTAACTAACCTATTTTATATTAATTTGAATTAAAATAATAAGTGAATTTAGTTACTGCTGAGACTTTTTAAAAATTTCATCACAAAACAAAATACACAAACTTAATAAAGTTAAAAAAAAAACAGAGTTTAAGCAAGTTAATAAAGAATCAAAATACACAAACTCATTAAAGTATATTTTAAAAATAGAATTTAAAAGAGTAAGTAAAACATCAGTCACTGTTTAGTCATGATATATTAGTCAATGACTCTAATTTTTTTTCCAGTAAATTAAAAAATATTTATCAATGAAATTGAAGGAAAAAACTTTAAAAGCTCAGGAGCAAAAATATTCTATTACATACACCAGTAAGATAATTTTTGTCTATTTTGATAAAAAGTTATCAAGGGATTTTGAGGGTATTTTGATAAAAAATAAAAATGGATATTGTCAATACAAAATATTTTTTGTAGTGATAATTATTTTAAAGTCAAAGTTGAATGCAATAAGTTGAAAGAAAGGTTTTGAAATTGTTCAAAGTTCACCATGTTTTGATGGAATTTATGTTCATTTACAAAACTTTAGCATAGTCATAGCTGCAGTTAATTAAAATTCCTTCTTAGTTATCACTTTAGTAGAATAATAGATTACTTTTAAATCAACTTATTTTCAAAGTTACCATCAATAAGTAAACAAATTTTTCTAAACTATAATATTATCTGATAAGTAAAATATATTTTTAGTGAATTATAACAAATAAATCATTAAAAAATTTATATAAATATAAATAATATATATATATATATATATATATATATATATATATATATATATACATACATAATACAATTAATAAAATTTATTTTCATACTATATTTACCTATAATTATTATACAACTAGTATTTATTTTCAACTATGTTGCAGAGAAAAAATTATTGGGATAAGAGTTTCCAATAGTTTCAAACTTTTGAAACAAAATATTTTGAAAAGTGTTTAAAACCCTTCATATTATTTACTATTAATTCTCTCTTCAGCACAGGTGTGTCAATTTATTGTACTAGAAATTCACAGTAAAAGCACATTTTATAGTAACCTACTCTTGAAGAGCCATTTTATAACATATCAATATATTTTATGCTTGCATTAAAGATTTCGCTTTTAAAATAATGCAAGACATTTTGTGATTAATCTAATATATATATATATATATATATATATATATATATATATATATATATATATATATATATATATATATATATATATATAAATTTTTACAAAGACTACATCAAAAAGTAGAATTAATTGTGTGTTGGTAGTGCTCAGAGATGTATTGTCTGTCATATCAATACCGAGAGTTTAAGATGATTCTGAATTATATTTTTTGTTTGCTTATGACATATAAATTCAAATATGAGATTTAACTTTTTGTACTGAACAACAATATTTCCTTAAAATGCTAGAATACAGTATTTCAAGCATCTAAAAAATTTAAGAAATATCTAACTAAAAATATAAATTTAATGGATAAAAAGTGTTTTTTTTCCTACATGAAAAAGTAACCATGTTTTGAAAAGAATAATAAATATTGTAAAGTATTTTGCCCAAAAATTACCTTTACATAAAGAATTTGAAATTATTGTAATAAGAAATCTACTTTTGGAGTTTCGACACATTTTTTTTTTTTTTAATTTAACAGATTTAAAGTTTATTTCAGTAATAATCACGCATCTCTCGTCGAGTGATGAATGAAAATTTAAAAATGTAATGATAATAACATTAACTGATATTTTTTAAAAACGTTATTAACATACAAAATCTCGAACGGAATACCATTTAGTAATTGCATATTGAATATTAAATCTTAAACATTAAATTAGAAATTTTATTGTTATAAATTCTTAAAAATTGTTCAAAAAGTTCATTTAATATTAACAGTTTACGCAAAAAGTTAAAGAATACAGCATTTAATAACAGAAAAATTATCTATTTATCCTTCTCAAGATACATAAATATTACAAATAAAAACTTTTATAATAAATTGTATTTAATTATAATCCCTAAACAATTATTCTCATTTTTGAAAATTAAAAAAAAATGGCCATTTGAACGGTTAGTCCATAATCAGTAAGTATTTGGAATAGTAATGAGACATTTGTAAACAAATTGTAAGAAAAACGGAATTTTTTTAAAAATCATTCCAATATGTTTTCAGTTTCTTTTCCTGATTTTCCATCTCCCCGCAAGCGAAAGCGCAGAAGTGCTTTAAATCTAAGCTGACTCATGATAAAAGCATGACGTCATGAGATAGTCACGTGCTTCTAGCATGACGTCAACGTTTGCGTCATCTCGCACGAGACGTTTTCTGTGCCGAGGAAACGGAAATATCCCTGCGCAGATATTCTACTAAGCAAGATTTAACATCGTGAAAAAGAGATCCGAATTAGCTTTGCTGAGGAGAGAGAGTTTAAGCAGCTCTAATTCGATATTGTGGCATATTGATTCAACAAAAACATTTCTCTAGTTATTTTTTGGTATTTTTTCAGAGTATTACTTATTCTATTTCTGTTCTGATCTCAATCGGAACACGCGATGTAAGTAAATACCTCTCTTTAAAATGTAGTCTAGATACCTTATAAGTTTATCAAGGCACTATAAGCTGATGTTGTCATTCAATTTTTTGATAAAATAAATTAACAGAATTTTATTCCAACAAAAGTTTCGCGGAAACTATTGATTTTAAAAGCACTAATAATAGTTGTTTATATTTAGAGAAAAATATATTTGGTATGAATTATATTAAATTTTTGGCGCATAATTGGCATGCTTTCAATTTTTCTAAATTATTAATGTACCGATCCGAGCTAGGTAGCTGCTGAAAAACGAACATTAAATAATTCGTAGACAAAAACTCGTAATGTTTTTTAAAACTTGATAAGCTGTATTTCTTTTAAACAAAGAAAGAAAAAACACTACTTTTAATTAAATAGAAATAGTAACTCATGATTTGTAAAATTACTGGAAAGCTTTATAACCAAGAAGATCGAGAACGTTTCCCGTAAATTCGTTTAAAAATGCGTTAGGAAATGCTATCAGCTTAAGTGTTACTTACTTCCCCCCCCCCAAAAAAAATCTAAATTCACTCTAGTAATTGTTTTAATTTATTAAAAGACACGCAAGCTCACAATATAGAAATGAAAATAAATGGTTTAGACTATGGAACAAATGAGTGCATTTAAATATAGCCAGATTAATAAATTCGGAGAAGTTTCGGAACTTCTCTAACTTCACGTTAACTTATAGAAAACTGTTCTACTTCTTGACGATTTGCATTTAAAGATTTCTTTAAACAAACATAACCAAAGATGGAGTGAAAAATACACCAATTATGCATATGTTTTTAAAAATAAGATAACAATGTTATTATTTGCGTTCAAATGAAGACTACATATTTTTTTTCGCAAATAATTTAAAATACATGTTTTGTGTTCTTTTTAAAAATTTGTTCACGCATGCCTTGCAGAATTTCCCATTCTATCACGCGGTAAAATTCGTTTAAAGAAATCTTTAAATGCAAATGGCTTAGAAGAACAATTTTCCCCATAGATTAAAACATAAAGCTTAGAGGAATTCAATATGCCTGGTACACAACTACACCTAAACATGCGTTAAAAATAAAATAAATAAATAAAAGAGAGAGAGATAGAATTCAAAACTAAACAAATTTAGAGAGAGAGAAAGAATTTAAAACTAAACAAATTTAGAGAAAGAATTCAAATCCAAACAAATTTAAAGACAAAGAATTTAAAACCAAACAAATTTAGAGAGTGCAAGAATTCAAAACCAAACAAATTTAGAGAAAGAATTCAAAACCAAACAAATTTAGGGAAAGAATTCAAAACCAAACAAATTTAAAGAGAGAGAAAGAATTCAAAACCAAACAAATTTAGAGAAAGAATTCAAAACCAAACAAATTTAGAGAAAGAATTCAAAACCAAACAAATTTGGGGAAAGAATTAAAAACCAAATAAATTTAAAGAGAGAAAAAATTCAAAACCAAACAAATTTAGAGAAAGAATTCAAAACTAAACAAATTCAGAGAAAAAATTCAAAACCAAACAAATTTAGGGAAAGAATTCAAATCCAAACAAATTTAGAGAGAGAAAGAATTCAAAACCAAACAAATTTAAAGAGAGAAAGAATTAAAAACCAAATAAATTTAGAGAAAGAATTCAAAACTAAACAAATTCAGAGAAAAAATTCAAAACCAAACAAATTTAGGGAAAGAATTCAAAACCAAACAAATTTAGGGAAAGAATTCAAAACCAAACAAATTTAGGGAAAGAATTCAAATCCAAACAAATTTAGAAAGAGAGTTTGGTTTGGAGTGCTACGGTCTACTTTTTGCAACACGAGGGCTAATGAGACCATTTAGAGAGAGAGAAAGAATTCAAAACCAAACAAATTTAAAGAGAGAAAGAATTCAAAACCAAACAAATTTAGAGTGAGAGAGAATACTAAAACCAAACAAATTTAAGTACAGAAGGATAAAATTTATTTCTAAATTCCTCCCTTTAAGACGAATTTCTACCCATATTTTGCTTAAAAATGAGTCTCTATAGTTTAAAAATTTAAAGGCTTAGAAAAGAAGCTCAATATTAACATTTCATACGTAAATTAGCGTAGCTCACTACTCATAAACAATCAACGCTATTCGGCTATTTCGGATTGGAAATGCGAAAATAAAATGACCAAGAAAGGGTGAAAAAATTAAACAGAATTTAAAATAAGTTCTACAGTACAGAAAAAAAATTGTAGAGTTCAAGAATAATGTCTTAATTTTTGTGTCATTTGTTTTAGATACTTACCATATTTTCTGTCTTAAGGTGCATTGCTGCCGAGTTTGATGGGGCTTGTAGCAGTGGGGTTACTACAGAGGCTCACTTCATGCAAGATTCAATAAGATTTATTCGCGAAGGGAACTTGAAAACCCTTGAAACTTAAAAAGGTGAACCCTTGAAAATTAAAAAGTCCAATCCTAAGGGAATTGTACTAATATATTGTATTTACAATTTTTATTATACTAATACATAACAAATTTTAAAAGCAAATGTTTTAAGGAATTATTAGAAAATAATATAATCACTTTAACCCTTTAATGCGAGTCATTTCTGTCGATTACATATCGATTCATATCTAAAATCGAAGTTATCATGGACTGCACAAAATAAAATAAATAAAAAGTTTAAACAACTTTGAATACTACAGCACGTCACGTTAGCGATCAGCTATCGTTTCAAACATCATAGGTTGCCATTTATGAAAAAGGAAAAACTTCGAGAGAAAAAAAATGTATTTGGTATTACGTGTAATATATGTACTACAAAATAGAGTTTTATAATAAAGCAATTTGCCAGGATTTCAGTCTATGTACCTGCCGAAAAAGTTAATCTATGTAAGCTGTTCGAAAAATCATGTGTCGATTCAAATATGAAAAATATATAAATAATCGAAATCGAAATTTTTTTAGATAGTTTATAAGATTGTCCTCTCCCTACTCCCAAAAAGAAAACTTGTTCTAAAAAAATATAAATATTCGAAAAAATTATTTTTTAGTGGTATCTAAAAAGATACACCAGGCATTAAAGGGTTAAAAAAGTTATTAAAATTTTACAAAAATATAATGTATTTAATTATTTATAAGAATATAAAAATTTTATATTTTTAAAGATTTTAGGACGATGAAGTATGTATCAAGTAAAAGAGAGATTGATTAACCCATTAACGCCCAAATTATTTTATTTTGACGCACTGACATATAATTCATAAATTGGGTGTCTTTTACCATCAACATGAATATTATTATCGAATTTTATCAATACGTACCTTAGTTTTTTTTAAAAATGCTGATCTAAAAATAGATCACTGGGCGTTCAGAGGATATATTTTAGCAAATACACAACAATCATTAGTACTTCAATAACGTGGTAAAATCGAACCAAATAGATAAAAACTAATGCATTTTCTTTTAAAAAACGTTTATTTATGCAGAATTTCACAATATTACAGAATGTACTTAGTAAAGTTTAATTATTTTAAAATAATAAAATTTCAATGTTTCTACAGTTTAGTGTGGAATTTGAAGAAACACTTCTTGCATAAAGTTTCATCGCACTTCACACAATATGTTAGGGGACTTCCTTGGCACCCTACAAGTCGACAGCGTCTTTTGCCCTTTCTTTGTCCCATATTGTGATCCCTTTTATAAAAGCGAACATCATGACTGAGATTAGCTTTTGAGGATGAAGGAAAACTGTAAGGTCGACCTTTCAAAAGTTTTTTTCCGATTCCCAATTTTAGAAATTTTTACAGCAACAGCTCTTCAAAAATCTTACATGGGCATAGAATCACCTTTATGAATATTTCTGTGCAGAATACTTGCATTAACTACAGCCATATCAATTATTCGAGTGAATAGACACCAGTACCATGTTTTACCTCTTATTCTCTCCAAAATTAGTTTTATCTTGATTTGTTATTCTTACGTTCATCTGCTTTTGAAATGTCTTGGAAATGAATATATGACTTTATTTTTAGGTAAGCATTTTTATTAAAAGAGTCCTGTACAAGACCTATCACTAAATCTTCTACATTACTCCAATAATATCTTTCACTTGAAAGAGTAAGATAGCCAAAATATATCAAAAACCCTATAAATATCTTTATATCTTCTTTAGTGATAATTAAATCATGGTCGTTTTTGACATTTTTAGCATAGAAAATAGTCTCATCCACAATTACGTTATATACTTCATCAGAAAAAAGTTTTTCAAAGCAATGATGCAAGATGCATTTGCAAGATCATTTTCCATTGCCAAAATATTATTCTTATACGTTTCCCCTAATTCCGACCATTTGGTATAATTCGGGGGGGGGGTTTTCCAAACAATTTTTGGCTTTTCTGTTTTTAATATTTTAGGCTTCCTCTCAAACGTTGAAGGTAAATCTATTTAATCACACTCATATTTT
>CM063500.1:78799624-78814624 GCA_032207245.1 Pardosa pseudoannulata | reverse complement strand
AATGACAAGTAAAAATAGAATTAAACAAGTCAATGCCTTTTTTTTTTCAGTCGGTAGTTTAGCGGATCCATGACTTTCCATGACTTTTACTCATTTTACTTGAAAAATCATGACTTTCCATGACAAAATTAATCCACTGTCTAAATCCATGATTTTCCCTGTCTTTCCAGGTGCGCGGAAACCATGTTTGGAGTGCTACGGTCTACTTTTTTTTTTTTTTTTTTTTTTTCCCAACGCGAGGGCTAATGAGACCGGGACTTGGCATGATTTAAATCAGTTGATTTTTTTTAAATCATTGATTTAAATTATTTTTTTTCACTTCTCTTAAAATCTATATTCCAAAGACAGGAGAACTGATAATTAGTCAGCACAGAAATACCAATAAATTAATAGATATCATGTGTTTTCCATGAATTTAGGGGTTGTTATCAGAAAGTATGTAGTAATGGTAGGTACAATGACTAGTTATGACTAGTGGCATTCATTTTATGTAATGGGAAGTAAAGAGAGTATTACAGAACTTGAAATCCAGTTTATCTACCAAATGACAACAGCCGTGTCATCATCTGCTACAATAGAAAAACAGTTTTCTGCTTAAAGCCGATTCCGAACGGTTTACGAATGTCCATGCCATAGTGCCAGGCTAATGAGACCGGGACTTACTGCTTAAAGCCGATTCCGAACGTCTACGAATGTCCATACCATAGTGGGATCCGAAACCACGAACACCGGTACCGAAGACCAGCACCCTAACCATGGAGTTCTGTAGAAGATAGCAGCAGAAAAATGATATTTTTAGGGCTACTTTTACGAAGTCCAAAATGCTATTTTACTACTATCAAAAGGTCTTTAAATAATAATAATAATAATAATAAGGTTACTTTTACAATTACGTCTACATTACAAATAGTGTAAGAAATTTAAATGTAGTCTAAAAATAAACAGCTAATTGAATAAATTTTTAATAATTAAACTCTAAATTGTAACTAGGGATGAAATGGATATCCAGTGACTATACAATACAGTGCCATGTTGATTTTTAAATGTCTGGAACCTTTCCTCCCTCCCCATTTGGATATCTATAATTCAAAATTCAGGAGTTTTGAAGGGCCTTAAGGTAGATAGGTCTGTATCAGTCACAGCGTTGGCATGATTTAAATCAGTTGATTTTTTTAAAAAAATTGATTTAAATCATTTTTTTTTCACTTCTCTTAAAATCTATAGAGAGAACTGATAATTAGTCAGCACATAAATACCAATAAGTAAATAGATAACATGTGTTTTCCAAGAATTTAGGGGCTGTTACCAGAAAGTATGTAGTAGGGGTAGGCACAACGACTAGTTATGACTAGTGGAATTCATTTTATGTAATGGGAGGTAAAGAGAGTATTACAGAACTTGAAATCCAGTTTATCTACCAAATAACAACAGCCGTGGCATCATCTGCTACAATAGAAAGACAGTTTTCTTCTTTTGGTATTGTTCATTTTAGCCTTCGTAACAACTTAGGAGTGGATACGGCCTCGAAACTAATGTTTCTATTGAAACAGTCAAATCCATAATTCGTTGCTTAAAAAATATTGAAATAATTGCGATTTTTTGAATTTTTAATAAATAGTTTGCATTAAATGAATATTTAATTTGTTCTTTAAATTTACATCATTTTTAGTTTGCACCATACAATTACAAAATAATGAAATGTATTTAGATGAAAATTTCTGTATTTAATTTTAGGTAATCAATGTGTAGAATATACTAGATAAATAAGTTGTTACTTATATCAAACATTCCATGTATATTGCAAAAAATATAAGAACCCAACAATAATTAAAATAAGAATTCAGAAAAAAATCAAATAAATCTGATTTAAATCGAAAAAATCTGATTTAAATCAAATAAATCTGATTCTGCTGATTTTTTTTAAAAAAATCATGATTTTTTTCCAACCCTGTATCAGTCATATTGCACTCCCCTCGATCTGTGTTTAACTATGGGAAAGCAAAATTCCCTCTACCTAGTAAGAATTCATGAAAAAAAGAAAATAAACAAATAAACTACGTGATAGAATATCAAATTCTTCAAAATGCTATTTTTTTAAATATAATTTATGTTTTTTAAATACTTTTATTTGCGTTTGAAAAAGAGAATACCCAAATTACTCGCAAATAATTTAAAATTTAATATATTTTTCTAGTTTTTTTTAAAATTTAAATTTTTCCATAGTATCAGAAATACGACCTCTAATTTGATATAGATATTTAAATAATTTTACATCGATTTCCTATTTTTTTTCTGTTTGACAAATGGCAACAGTGTGCTGAATAAAAATGAATTGTATATATAATCCAGTTACTGTTCTAAAACTGTAATGTGTTTTATGCTTGTCTAGTAAAGCAAATAAATGTGTTTTTAGTAAATGCGCTTTTTATGTTTAAGTTTGGGCCCCTACCCTTACTTGATGCATAATATCAGGTACATATTATAGTCGCATTTGTGAAATATAGGCAACATTGAGCGAGAGGAATCTAATACAGCAGGTACGGACACACCTTAATTCAGGAGTTGCGCAGCAATTTTGAAGACGCGCACAAACCTTGTATAATGACAGAAAACACTTTTTCAAACACATACACACAAAGAAAAAACTCATAAAATGAAGAGACTTTATCAGCAATTAAATTTAAGTACGTAAGTGGTAATGCATGCCTAAAATTGTCATAATAAATGAAAAAGCCATTTAAATTAATTAATTTTAATATAAATTTTTAACTAAAAAATATCATGTATTCCCGGAAGATTTCGTTTATTCTTGCTTTCCTCGCAGATTTCTTTTAGATGCATAAAATAAATATGTGTTAATTTATACAAAAAGTATGATTAATAACTTTTTAAAATAATATTTAGTGTTTACTATATTTAAAATCTGCTTTGTGTACTTTAAAGGTGAATCTAAATTTAACGAATTTTTCGTATAATGAACTTTTTTTTAGGAATTAAGCGACTTCGTCAAATGAAGGTCTGGCTGTATTTAAGAATATTCTTATGGTTCAGCATTTGCCAATTACGCAATTGGCAGTGGTAGAATAAAATTTTAAGTTACAGAATTTAAGTAAATTGAATTTTAAGTAACATTGAATTTTAATATAAATTTTTTAACTAAAAATATCATGTATTCCCGGAAGATTTCGTTTATTCTTGCTTTCCTCGCAGATTTCTTTTAGATGCATAAAATAAATATGTGTTAATTTATACAAAAAGTATGATTAATAACTTTTTAAAATAATATTTAGTGTTTACTATATTTAAAATCTGCTTTGTGTACTTTAAAGGTGAATCTAAATTTAACGAATTTTTCGTATAATGAGTTCTTTTTTAGGAATTTAGTGATCGCGCCAAATAAAAGTCTGACTGCATTTTATAGAATATTCTTATGGATCAGCATTTGCCAATTGCGAAAATTGGCAGTAGTAGAATAAAATTTTAAGTAATATTGAATTTTAATATAAATTTTTAACTAAAAATATATTGTATTCCCGGTCGATTTCGTTTATTCTTGCATTCTCATAAATTTCTTTTTTTTATGCGTAAAATAAATATGTGTTAATTTATACAAAAAGTATGATTAATAACTTTTTAAAATAATATTTAGTGTTTACTATATTTAAAATCTGCTTTGTGTACTTTAAAGGTGAATCTAAATTTAACGAATTTTTCGTATAATGAAGTTTTTAGGATTTAACGACTTCGTCAAATAAAGGTCTGACTGTATTTAAAAATATTCTTGAATCAGCATTTGCCAATTTTCGCAATTGGCAGTGGTAGAATAAAATTTTAAGTAAAATTAATTTTAATATAAATTTTTAACTAAAAATATATTGTATTCCCGGTCGATTTCGTTTATTCTCTTTTTCCTCATAAATTTCTTTTTGATGCGTAAAATAAATGTGTTAATTTATACAAAAAGTATGATTAATAACTTTTTCAAATAATATTTAGTGTTTGTTATATTTAAAATATGTTTTGTGTACTGTAAAAGTGAATCTAAATTTAACGAATTTTTCGTATAATGAGTTCTTTTTTAGGAATTTAGTGATCGCGCCAAATAAAAGTCTGACTGCATTTTATAGAATATTCTTATGGATCAGCATTTGCCAAGTTTCGCAATTCGCAGCGGTAGAACAAAATTTTAAGTACATTGAATTTTAAAATAAATTTTTAACTAAAAATATATTGTATTCCCGGTCGATTTCGTTTATTCTCTTTTTCCTCATAAATTTCTTTTTGATGCGTAAAATAAATGTGTTAATTTATACAAAAAGTATGATTAATAACTTTTTCAAATAATATTTAGTGTTTGTTATATTTAAAATATGTTTTGTGTACTGTAAAAGTGAATATATATCTAACGAATTTCCCGTATAATGAACTTTTTTTTAGGAATTAAGCGACTTCGTCAAATGAAGGTCTGGCTGTATTTAAGAATACTAGCATATAGCCCGTCATATGACGGGGTAGTAAAATTAAATTTAATTTTTGAGCAACACTGAATTTAAGTAACATAATTTTAATATATTTTTAATAAATATATCGTGTATTCCATAGATTTGTTTATTCTTCTGTCCTCTAGATTTCCTTTAGATGCTATAAATAAGTGTCAATTTACGAAAATATGATTAATAAATTTTAAAATAAGATTAGTGTTTATTATACTTGAAACTTTTTGTGTACTTTAAAAGTGAATTACATTTAACAAATTTCCGAAATGAACTTCTTTTTTTAGGAATTTAGCGATTTCGCCAAATAAAAGTCTGACTGATAAAGAATATTCATATGGCAGCATGCAGTTTCGTAATTCGCAATGAATAAAATTTTAATTTACATTGAATAATATAAATTTTTAAACTAAAAATATATTAAGATTTCGTTTATTCTCTTTTTCCTCATAAATTTCTTTTTGATGCGTAAAATAAATGTGTTAATTTATACAAAAAGTATGATTAATAACTTTTTCAAATAATATTTAGTGTTTGTTATATTTAAAATATGTTTTGTGTACTGTAAAAGTGAATATATATCTAAAAAAAAATGAACTTTTTTTTTTTTAATTAAGCGACTTTGCATAAAATCTGCTGTATTTAAGAATACAAATATAGAAAAGACAAATTTTTAATACAGAATTGTAAAAGTGACCCTATGAGGCAGGAAAAAAAAAAAATGGTTTTTCTTTCTGAGATTATCTCGTTCACGCTCAATAGTTTTTTTATCTCAAATCAAAAGTTCATGCAGTTTAGAAACACGTTGAATTCATTTAGTCAAACCGTGTGGTTAGGTATAAAAAACAAACACACAAACGAACAAACTTCTTAATTTTCAGAGATATAACTTAAATGCTAGATATTTATTAGTCCACGAAATAGACTCCTAGACTTTTATGAAAAGAATTTGTTGTTAATACCAATGATAAAAGTTTCATTGCAACAAAAACTAATAGATGATTAAATTTCAAATTATGACATATGTACCTAATCTATTATTTAAGCCAAATATAAAAGAAAATTATTTACATAATATCTAACTTCAGTGATGAAACGTATGGAAATAATACAGAAAATATTTAAATAATTTAAAATAAGAAATGATTAAATGAGATGGTTAAAGGAATGACGTCATAATGCTTGAAAAAAAATGCTATTTTAATTTATTTATTATGTGATATATTGATAAATTTTATCGCCTACTCTTGGCCGGGGAAAATAGGGCTTGAAATAAGAGCATTAAAAGATCAAAAGGGGGGAAGGGGTGGATTTCGAACGTTTGCTTTGAATTTTGCTAACCCTAACTCATCAAGAATCCAATATGGATGCCCTATCCATTCCGGGAATAACCGTTTCATAAATTCGAAGACGGACGGACAGATTACTTAGGCTATTATTATATAAGTGATTCTTATGGATCAGCATTTGCCAATTTTGGCAATTGGCAGTGGTAGAATAAAATACATGAATTCTAAACGAAGTCAGGACCGTCTTAACACATTGCGTACGGCGCTCTGCGTGCTCCCAGGTCTGCACATTTTAGAACTGTCTAGAAACCTGCTTGGCAATTAATAGGATGCATATATGCACATTTTTAATTTGTATTTAGTATTGCACTTATATAAAGTATTCTTATATGTTATACATTTATTATATAAGATTTTATACATTTTAACTATTATTTATTTCACAGACTTGAATAACGCTTTTGAGTGATTTTTGGTACAGCCTACACGATTTGAAGCAGAATCTTGTTTCGCTCCCTTTTCCATTGGACGAACAGACTTTGCATTGTTTGGTCGGGAACTTCTTCTTCCCTGGTAACGTAACAAAAATATTTCCCTCTGTTTGGTTATGCGTCGATTCAGCCGAAAAAACAGGGAAACCGGGTATCTCGTCACCAGGCTACAATGTTCGGCCTGTTAAAAACGAGAATGTTTAACGTACCTTGGGACCCGTATGCAATGTGTTAAGATACTCGGCGACCGTGGACTACTTAAAACATTGTACTTATCTTAAGAAAATAATGGGATGATATGGTTAGCGTGAGTTAAGTGACAGACAAAGTTATACAAAAGAGTTAGAACTAGAAAAAGTCATTTTACCATCACACCAAAAGTCAATTTACCTTACCATTACAATCTACCATTTTAACTTTCATTAACCTGAACAAAAACATAAAATTCAGACAAATTTGAAAATATACCTATATGAACAAAAATGAAATGTATAGTACACAAAAAGCAAAAATTTATTTTCTATAATATTTTCTCTTTCATCTAGAACACGTTATTTGGTTACCATTACAATCTACCATTTCAATTACCATTACCCTGAACAAAAATGATATGTACAGTAAACAAAAGCAAAAATAACTTGGATATTTATTTTCTATAAGATTTTCTCTTTTATTTAAAACACGTTATTTGGTTACCATTACAATCTACCAATTCAATTACTATTACCCTGAAGAAAAACATAAAAATTTGAAAGGATACCTATATGGACAAAAATGAAATGTACAGTAAACAAAAAGAAAAATTACTTATATTTATTTTCTATTTTTCTCTTTCATCTAGAACACGTTATTTGGTTACCATTACAATCTACCAATTCAATTAAAGTTACCCTGAACAAAAGCATAAAATTCATACAAATTTGAAAAGATACCTATATGAACAAAAGTGAAATGTACATTAAACAAAAGCAAAAATAACTAAAATATTTATTTTATATAACATTTTCTCTTTCATTTAGAACACGTTATATGGTTACCTTTGTCATGATTTGTTGGTTATTTCTGTCATGATTATTTGATTATTTTTGTCATGAAAACGATTCATAGAAAAATAACTAACAAAATGAATAATAATAGAAAAACAATAAATAAATAAATAAAATGAAAAAACACCAATAAAAGCTGTCGCCCCCAAAAGGATTGCGCCCCAGTGTTATAGCTTATTTAGCTGTGTGGTTAGGGCGCTCTACACGAAGTGATCAACCAAGCTTTTACTTATCTGTTGCACAATCTTACTTATAAAAAAAGAATTCTTAGAAAACAGTGGCGTAAAAACACCTGCTTTGGACAGGAGGTGTAACTCTTTGGAAGCATATACATAGAAGTTCCTCAATTACAGTTCACTCCAATTCCGACTTCCGATACCGATTATTGTGTGATATCATTTCAAATCGAAAAACGAGAGGAAAAGGAAGGAAAACGAGAAGCTGGTCATATTTTTTTCTTCCTCTCAGCCAAATAATTATATTAATTCAGACTAGGTACTTATTATAGACGTATATTTAAAAAATAATAAAAATAACTCACAAATATTAAGAAATTATTTTCAAATACAGTAAAAAAACCTGGACAAATAGCTGTTATTTAAGCGATTGCTCTTCAAAAACAAAAAGGAGCATTTCAATTATTATTTTAAAAAATTAACAGTTGCGATTGCTCTTCAAAAACAAAAAGGAGCATTTCAATTGTTATTTAGAAAAAATAACAGTTGCGATTGCTCTTCAAAAACAAAAAGGAGCATTTCAATTGTTATTTTAAAAAATTAACAGTTGCGATTGCTCTTCAAAAACAAAAAGGAGCATTTCAATTGTTATTTAAAAAATTAACAGTTACTTCTTTAAAGAGAGATACTTTTATAGGAATTAAAACTCTTCGACTAGTATCGTGTCTTCAATTCGCAAGGAGATTTCGCAAGACCATGAGAGTGCTGATAACAAAATAGCAAGAGCTACACTACTGGAAGAGAATACACGAATTCGGAGATGACGGTAAGGTTTATTTGCTATCGTACTTGTATGATACGTATACGATTCGTACACGATTTTGGAGATGACGGTAAGGTTTATTTGCTATCGTACTTGTATGATACGTATACGATTCGTACACGATTTTGGAGATGACGGTAAAGTTAGTTTGCTATCGCACTTGTACGATACGTATACAATTCGTACACGATTTCGGAGATGACGGTAAGGTTAGTTTGCTATCGTACTTGTACGATAAGTATACGATTTCAGAGATGACGGTATGGTTTGTTTGTTATCATACTTGTAGAAATTCTTGTTTTGACAGTATACTTTGCCGAGTCTACCTTGTCAAAAGCTATTTTCGGCGGATACTGTGCAGTATATTACTAGATTACTCAGCTGAATCCCTCATGCGTTGATTCAGGTTTGTTTACAATGTTCAAGATACTCACTCTCGCACTTTCTCAACAATACCAATTATAACAAAGTTGCATAAACAAATTAGTATACAAGGAAGAAGCACATTGAAAACAGAAGTCAGGTAAGCAGTGATCTACCTCACACGGCGAATGCTATATACTGCGCAATTTTTGTGAATGATAGATTCGAATATTATGATAAATAATACCAGGGTTGGAGCATGTCATGGCAACTATTTTTTTTCTAGTAGATATGTGAAAGGAACACAAACGTATAAGTGTCGCGTGGAAGTTCTGCAGGCATAGTGTGTATGCCTAACGACAGATGGCTCAGTGATTCGGTACGGTATGGTAGGGCATTATTCCCAAAGGCTTCCACTAATTCACTGTGACATTCCATCGCATTTCTCTCTCGGAGAACGGCTATTTTGATGTAAGCACGCTGCCCAACACGGGTTACTTCCATATGTTATGTCACATATACGTTTGTGATAAGTTCACATATCTACAAGAAAAAAAAATAGTTATCATGACTTATTCCCCAACCCTCGTAGAAGTGATGTTTGAGTCAATTAAATATTTAATAACAATCCAAATTTCGAAATAAAATGTTCTCTCTGGCACGCGACTGTTCAGTTGAGCCAAATTAAATAGCAATTTTCGAACACCAAATTCCGTTTTACTTGTAACTAAAGGGATCAGCCCTCTTGGGGGTCTCGACTGCATCGGGGGTCGAACGGCTCCTCACGGGGGTCGATTAAGACCTTCGGAAAACAGGCTCTTTCTTTCTTCTACATCTAGCAACATATTTTTGAGAAACAGGTTTTCCAGCTAGTTGGTTATCAAGTGCAAATACAGAAGCAGACTTTTTGAAGAGGGTGATCGGTGTGTTATTGTATAGACTGGGCTCGATTTCTGGTCTAGTGAGAAAGAACCAATCTCAACCTTGGCACTGAAGTTGCTTTTTACGCATGCGTCACAAAATATAATAAATTATTTTATTTAACCCTTTATCTACTGCATTATGAAATACTGAAAATGTCTTTATATTGTTTTTAGCTGTCACATTGATAATTATATACAAGTTAAATATACAAGTAAAAAATCTCCCCGGTGTGAAATTTAGTTTGTTAGAACTAATTAATGAAAGTGGGACTTAAAAGTACCGTCAGTACATAAATGGTTAAGGTGATTGGTACTTATAAGTACCGTCAGTAGATAAAGGGTTAAACGAAATTCAAAGTTTTTATACCAATGTAGTCCGCAAATAGGTAGTCTTATTTAAACTGCTATACCACGCGAAATAATTGAAATTTTTTAATGCTGTTTTTTGTATAGAGTTCAGACAGGATTAAAGAATCATGATATATAAAACTCTCAAAATCGATTTTTATTTTAAAGTTTTAGTCCGCAAATAGGTAGTCTTATCAAAACTACTATAACACGCGAAATAATTGAATTTTTTTAATGTGGTTTTTTGTATAGAGTTCAGAAAGGATTAAAGAATCATAATATATAAAAATCTCAATTTTTTTTCTCTTTTAAGTTTAAAGTTTAAAGGTATCTTTCCCCTTAAAAAGAAAAAAAAAATGAACCCAACAAAATTCACAGCTTGAATAACTGAGTTTTCCTTCCAAGAAAAATGTTTTGTTAATCAACGTCTGTTATCGACCAAAACAATCCATTATCATATCAGTTTGTCACAAACACACAGGAACTAGTTTTTTTTCTTCTTACCCTTGTTTTTCTTGCGGACTAAAATCCTCCCGATTTTTAACAAAACGCGAACTACCCAATCTATAGACTAGTAAACTTAACTAAATGAAAATATAATTATCCTAGGGTTGGTCAACAGTGCCCTCAAGCGCTACAAATTTAAAAAGAATAGACTCGGGAGAGTCTGCCAACAGTTGATTATCAGTCAGCAAGTATACAATGCTGTCGGAAGTTCCACCTCAAACGCACGTGACTCGGTTATTTTTTAACACAATGTACGACTTAATCTTATCGTAACTCGACGATAAAAAAAGGAGTCCGGTCGGTTAAAAATTTAAGCAACTTTAGGTAGCTAACGGCATTTTATTATTTTATTCATTCCAACTGTTTCACTAGTTTCGGGATTTTCGACCTTGTTGAACACAGCTTCTGCTAAAAAACGTGGGGGGCCATCGACAAATTGAACTTAAGATACTAGTTTTAAACTTTAGAATTTGGTACATCAAAGATATCTCTTTTTAATTCTCAAAACTTAAAATTTTCGGAAAAACTTTTGATTAAAAAAAAATATTTTTTTGTACAAGTACACAAATATTTTCGGAAATTTCGAAAAATTTTTGAACAGAATCACCCCTGGACTCAATCTAGGCAGAAACAATATATTTCAATATTTTAAACGAAAAAGGCATAAAATTTTTTTAAATTTATATAATATTTAATATTAATATTTAATAATTAAAATTAATATAAAATTTAATACTAATATTTAAGAATAATAGCGCTAAAATTATAATAAATGAAATATGCGTATATAGTGAAAGCATCCGCACAATCTTGCAATATTTGACAACAGAAAGATGAAGAATAAAAGGCGGGCGTGGGAAAAAAAAAAAAAAAAAAAAAAAAAAAAGAAAAACCCCTCCTGAAATTGGGAGGATGTTTTCTGGCGTGGAATCACAAATTCTTTAATTCCACCAGGGTTGGCGGAGTTCGCAAACTTACAAAATTTGAATAATGTTACTAAACATACCTTGAAGGATTATTCAATGTCATTGGAAGAGCAAGGATTTCGTTTGTTTTGATCTACCATTTTTGCTTCATGAGTGCTAATGAGAAGGGACCCACTGCTTAAAGCCGATTCCAAACGGCTTTAAGCAGTAGGTCCCGTCACAAACATTCATGTCATCAGAGGGATTACAACCCGCGAATTCCTGTACAGAAAAGCAGTAATCTGTTTATTAAGCCATTATTATTTGCAAAAGAGCATGGATCGAAGAAATGCCTTGAAAAATATTAAGGTTAAAAACTTTGATATTCTACTGCATATTATTATTTTTTTTCTCATCCTGTAAAAAGTAGGCAATAAGAAGTCTTTGCTTATTTTTACTTTTCACTCGTTCATTATTTTTCATTAACTTTAGGTAAATAAATAAATAAATAAATAAATATATATATATATATATATATATATATATATATATATATATATATATATATATATATATCAAAATTATTCAACTTTAATATTTCCTTAAAAATCTCCTCTCTCCCATTCTAATTCCTTAAAACCTTTTTCCCAGCCTCTAAATGTCTTAATCAAAGGAGCGTCCTCGACTTAAAATTCTTTCGATACATTTCCCACAGATTTCTATCCTATAGATGTAAATTTTCTGTCTATTCAACACGTATCCCAGCTGTCGACGGAAATGGCTCAGCGTTTTTTTTGTTTTTTTTTTTTCCTGATCATAACACTTAATTCGCTGAGTAAGTTTCCTCTACCTTGGGAAATTTCTTTCTGTTTTCGCTCTTTGGTGCACCTGTGTTCCAACAGAGTGATTTTTGTGTCTTTCCTTTGTCGTTAACTAGTAAAGATGTCCGTTTTAGCATCTCTAAAATAAAGTTTTAATTAGACTAGTGCCGGTTTCTTTAATGTGGCCAGACTGTATCGTTCGTTATTACTGCTAGCTGATCAGCTTTCTCCTTGTCCAGCAGTTTTATAATTATTGGATTACATATAAATACATATACTTTTGTTTATACGATATTAGATAGATACAAGTAACTTATTTTCCTGTAGAAATATATCACTGAGTGCGGATTCATTTCATGCAGTACTTAGAGAAGGAGTGACCAAATAGGGCCTGTCAGTAAAATTTTGCGACCTGCGATGGAATTCGCGAAATTTATAATTGAAACAAATATCGCATTATGGTAAATATACGAAAATTCAACTGAATTTTTTATTGTTACATTTATGATATTTATAAAAATTGTAACTGTTCTATTGTTTATTCATGAATGCATTAATGTATAGTTTTTAAAAATCTTCATTCCAAACAAATAAAATGTGTGTGTGTGTGTGTATACACACACGTACGTGTACATACACACGTATATGTAATAAGATGGACTTCACGATGGTTGGCTGCAGTCATGACCCATAAAAATGACACCGTTTTAGTGAAAGACCTTTATTAACAAAATGTTGGAGGACGGGTTCCCACTTCATCATAGTGACAGGACAAACTGAGGGGCCAGCTAACATGAATTTATAAGCAAAAGGCCCTTAACACGTAATTCAACATCTCAGTCAAAATCTGTGGGAAAAACTCTAGGAAAATCTGACTCCGATAGCGTGCATCTTTTGTTTGGAAATTTTCTAAATTGTCCGATAGGGCAATGTAGAATTATAATTGGTTAGTCTCCATCTCTGAGGGCGTAAACTGTAGCCCCAGTGGCCAATTTAGGTTAGGGGTTAAAAAGGGGAAAGCAAAAGGACGCGGGAATTTTTGCCCTTGACTTAAGATTTTAAAACCCCTGAGAATATTCTCGGGGTGTCTTAGGGGTTTTACATAAAATGCCTACATTAGTTTTCCAATCTAGTTTACTTTTCCTTACATATATATGTATACACACACACTAAATGAATTATAATTGTATGTGTTAATTTCAGGCCCCGGCACATTGCGAGTCTAAAATGTAGCATGTTCTGCCTAAACGATAGGGGCGACTACCTACTGCTGCCAAACCCTGTGAACTAGAAAGCACAAAGTAAATAAATAACAATAGTAATAATAATAAACTAGTCGTCGTTAGCTCTTTTTTTGCTTATTATACATTTTCTTTTTTAACAAAACAATTTTCTGTATATTTGTAAAAATACCATAGTCTTAAATAAATTATATGTCACTTTTTTAATAATTTTGTTCTTTTATAATTCTTTTTATTTTTGAAAATTTATCAAGATTTTATTTATTTATTTATATTAAGGTTGGGAGGCGGCAATTCTATAGACATAGCTACGGCGGCAACCCACTAGAACCAATCCTATACAGACTCCTTTATAGACTGTATCTTTTTCAGCTTTTCTACAGAACTCCGCCGCCGTTGCCTTTCGCAGTCGGAAACGTGCGAGAAAGAGGAAGAAGAGAGCAGGCGACCTTTAAAAAGCAGAGCGAAATAACACAAAATGTGACGTTGGGCGTGCGGAGAGCTGGATATAGCCGCACGTGTATATTTAGCATCAGTGCAGTCGTTCTCAGCGCGATAAACAACGAGTTCGTTTCGCCGCATCGTAACACAAGGAGCCTTCTTTCTTAGCTCTCGCTAGGCGCTTTGCTCAATTCCAGACACTTTTCTTCGTACACTAGCGGAATGGTAGCAATTGAGATCACTGTTTCTCGCCAAATGGATAGTGGAATACCCGTGATCCACAGGAGAAATTTATTGGTCTGAGAAAATGTAATCATTTATACTCTTACTAACAAACAACAACAACGAATAAAATCAACTGTAGAATCGAGTAACCAGGGCCGAAACTAAGACCTTTGTCGAACGTGCCAGGAAACTGTCTAGCGCTCTTACTTCTTATAATACTGGAAAACTAAATTTTATCCCTACAGTATATAGTCAGAATGTACTCCCCCCCTCCCCCCAAAAAAGAACAACTGTATACTGATGTACTACATAAAAAGAAACGGCTCTTTCGTATATTTAGCGTCCGCGAATTAATCGATGATTTCAACCCTAGTTCAAGCCGTTTTCGGTTTCTTTTTCAAAGGACAATATGAACAAAATATTTTATATATATATATATATATATACACATATATATATATATATACATACATACATATATATACATACACACATATATATATGCATGTATACATACATACATACATATATATATATATATATATATATATATATATACATACATGCATATATATACATACATACATACACACATATATATACATATATATATATATATATACATACATATATATACATACACACACACATATATATATATACATATATATATATATATATATATATATATATATATACATACATGCATATATATATATATGTGTGTGTTCACATATTTTTAAAAAGGAGCAGGTGAAGGGAATTTTTAAAAAAAGGGCACATTTTATTAAATGAAACGGCTTTTTTTAGAATGAAAAGGCATGTTTTATGTAAAAACGCACTTTATCAGTTTTTAATTGATTTCAGAATTTATATAAATTTGAAAAGGAAAGAAAGGGGCAGGGCAC